>JALMQS010000099.1:29866296-30428189 GCA_024734495.1 Forficula auricularia
TGAAAACACAGAGGAATCAGGCGTAAGTAATTCGAATTAATTACTCATACACTAATCAATATTTTAACAAGAAATTATCATCCTTTACCAATCTTTTTGCTTGGAAATCTTCCCCTTCATATTAAGTGTAGATTATAAGATACTATGAAATTTTTACTTTTACCATACAGGGGGTATGGTCAAGTATTGTAATCGTGCATGAAAAAAGTGGTTTTTCCTTCTTTTTTCGAAATATCTCAAAAACGGCTGAAACTATTTTGATTAAAAAAATTGAGCAAAACCATGGCATTTCGCTCTACAAAAAAGCCCTAATAAGTGAACATCGAAAAAATTATATTTTGGAGATAATAATTGTTTTGTCAAAATGTCTGTTAGTTATTGTCTGTTAGTCTGTAGGTGTTACCAAATTTTTGTGGACGAGCTAGCTCAAAAACTAGTGTGAATATCGAAACTAAATTTCACACGTAGTTTTGGTCCATTGAAATTAAGAGCTGATTAGATTTTGGTGCATATCGACCCAAAATTAAGAGGGGTGGAGGGGGTTAAAAATTAAAAATCTAGGCCGTTTGAGCAAACTCAACCAAATTTTGTATACATAATCAGTGGACTCAGAAGTCTAAAAATGCAAAAACTAACCGCCCGAAATGGGGGAGGGGAGCCGAAAAATGAAAATCTTAGCCATTTACCAAACTCAACCAAATTTTGTATACATAATCAGTGGGCCCCTAGGAGTCTAAAAATGCAAAACTAACCCCCCTCCCCTACATGATTATAAATAATTTTATTAAATATTAATGTAAGTGAGGGGACAGGTTGTATGGTAAAGTCAAGTGGATGGCCACATCAGAACACGTCAGCTTATTCGTAATTAATATAAACCTTTTATATACAGGATGTCGCAAATACCGACAAATTCGGGATAGCTACCTATAGAGGAAACTAAAACAGATAATTAATTAATATTAAGTGTTTGTGTCTAAAGTTTATCATTTTCCTTTTGAAGGTCTCTAATTAGATTTTCTGAGAATATTCCACAAGGTCTCTAAATTCATGGACAGACGATGCAACCTAAATGATCGACGTAAGCTTGAAATGACCCTTTTGAAAACTGTTTGCAAGATCTGAATTTCAAAACATCCAAGCAGCTTATTTCCGGTACATGGATATTAAACATATTGCAGCGTGGCCTGAAAAAATTTGTGCCCCCACGTAACATTTTGCCGTGTTGACAAGGAAGAGCTCTATCTGGTTTCTGGCATAAGTAAAAAAAAAATATCCCCCAAGTTTCAAAGTCTCTATCTTCATTTGCATAACCTGTGCTCCCTCATCAATTTGAAGCTTGCTAGACTTTTGGGCTTCTTCACCTAATACTAGCTGTCCATCAGAGATCGTTGCAGAACATCAGTTGTTACAATTTTCGAGTTACAGCTAGATTCAATTACTGCTATGTCTTACCGTTACTAAGTTGCAGGCTCCAGACTTCTTCCTAGCTAAAAATCTGTAAAAATTCTGACAGGCTAGCTACTATTATAAGGATAAAGTCTACAGAGTTTCCAATTTTTTGAACCATTACTTTGGCCGGAATAAAATTTTTATCTTTCAATGGCAAAAACCCCCATGTTATTTAGATGAGAAACTTACATCGCTGATGGGGTACAGGTTATATTTGAGAGAGACTTGAAAATTGGGGGATATTTTTTTTTACTTATTTCGAAACCATATATAGTCCACGTAAAAATTCGAAAATACCCAAAATAAGGACCACCCTAATATATATGTTATCAAAAATTACTTATTTTGGTGTCGTCTAAAACCTCCTGAAGTTTTGACGTATGGTTTTTGGGGACTTCCTTATAGAAGAACCTAAAAACTGAATTTTTGAATTCTTAGAACTTTGACCAAATTCAACCAAATTTGTACACTATCAATACAAAGTACATACATCAAATGGAAAAATAATTAACGTCTACCCTGGCTGGTGAGGTTCAGAGGGTGATCATTAGAGGTTAGTGAAGAGGAGAGAGAACAGGGGGCATGTATAGAGTTGGCGGGCTGGATGATGATCTGAGTTGATCCAGGGGGGAAGGATAGGGTTGGTGGAATGGAAGGTGATTAGAGTAGGCTAGCAAGAGTCCTACCTTAGTCTGGTTCTAAGTTATCCGTAAAAAGTAGTAGGTATTTGAATTAACAGTTATCAAACAATTTCTATTGCTTGGGTCAAGATCCTTTCAAGCTCTGAAATCGAACACTTCATATAGCACCAGAATTAATGATGCAACAACATTTAATTAATAGTCTTGAATGAACGATAAATTTAGAGCAGATTGTATCCATTTTTTTTCATCTGTATTTTTCGGACGATAAGATGCACCCCAAATTTATGGAATGATTTTTAGAAAATAATATTTTATTAGGTATAAAAGATTATTTTCAAATGCTTACTTAATTTTTATTTATGTTAAAATAATGACTGATATAACTATATAATGTAGCTATTGTTTCGGATGGTGAAACCAATGATCTTTGAATAAAGTAATGGTATGTTTTCACTTTCAATTCATTCGGCTGAACGGTGTGTAAAAAATTGTAAAATACGTACATCCTCAATGACTAAATGAAAAAATCGCACTTTTTGGCCTCTGGAATGTAATTTTTGGCAAAATTGTCAGGTCCTAAAATTCAACCCGATTGAATTTTACAATTTGTAAATTTAGTTGAGACCATGGTTTCCGTAGTCTTTACCTGAGGAGATTTTAAAGTTGCGCTTGGTTCGAGACCGATTACAATACTTTATTTCTTTAGCATGGATAAAGTAAAAATTGCATATTATTGAAAATGTCTTACAGTTAAGAGGCATGACGCTGTGGTCCGATGACTGGCCGACGATTTGATCAAAAAGGGAATGCGTGTCGAGTTGGAGTACTTGTACTCCAGCTCGGCGGGCAATAGAAAGCCAGACATCGTGGCAAAGGATGCGTCGGGGGTGGTGTGGGTTTTGGACGTTCAGATCGTCTCCGCGCTTGCTGGACTGGGTGTTGCCCACCGAAACAAAATAGAAAAATATAGGGGCAACTCCAGTCTGGTGGATAATATTGCGGAGCGATTTGGCGTCGGGGCGGGCTCGGTCAGGGTCGAGGCCATCACACTCTCGTGGAAGGGAGTGTGGTGGCATAAAGCGGTGGAGTCCCTCATCGCCCTGGGTATATCCCAAAAAACAACAAACAATTTGACATATAGGGCGATGAGGGGATCTCTCCTTAATTTTTACACTTTCAGCAGAAGAACATATAGAGCGGTGGATGATTATTTTTTGTAAATACAAAAAAAAAAAGAAATGTGAAATGTGAGTCAGGATTAATCCTGGCTCTCTCAGCCACCCGCTCTGAATCTGAATTAATTTGTTCTGAAGCTGAAAGTGTGAAAGATTTATAAATAAATTTGTGTAATGGTCTTGTGTCTTGAAAGAGGCGGCCCGCTCCTCGGAGGCCCAATAAACAAAATTATAATATTAAAACCTCGTTTATCCGGCCCTCATTCGTCCGGACCTCCGGATTATCTGGATCGGATTTGTAGACATTTTTATTTTAATAAATGTTCACATGGATAATAATTTTTAACTATGCTAACAAGAATGTAATTATAATTTCTCCAAAAATTTAACGTAGGTATGTGTTTTTTAAACAATTCTATGTAATTTTAATATAAAAATCTCTTTTTTTATCGTAATAAATTCAAATTCGCTTATTTGAGGATTTGTTCTGTTTTATTACACCATATATCCAGATTATCCGGTATACCTTTGGTCCTAGTTAGTCCGGATAAACGAGGTTCTACTGTACTAGAATAAAAAAATTTGAGCTGTTAAATTTTTTATTCATTGACCAAAACATTAAAGATATTTTTTTCTTTAAAGAAGTGTAATTAATTATTCTGTCGAGAGTTCTCGCTCATATTTTAAAACAATGATATCAATTTATTTGGGAGGATATCGAGTGGCAAGTGCTTGGGTCAAGATCCCATCATGCTCTGAAATCGAACACTTGATAATAGCCCCGGAATTAATGATGCAATCAACATTTAATTAATAGTCTTGAATGAAAGATAAATTTAGAACCAGATTAATTGCCTTAGTTGCGAAGATGATAAAATATCGTATTTAAATTAGTATTACAATATATTTATAATTAAACATTGAAAAAGAAAACGTGGAAAACAGAAAACTATCGTTCTATATGTCTATTTCAAGATACATCATTAGATACACTTTCACATAAATTTATATCTTTAATAGTCCGTGGCTTTAGCGACAAAAAACACCAAAATATTTCACTTCCGGCAACCAGTATGAAGTTTTGTACAGTACTTATACACATATCAAAGAACAATAAACCACCCGGAGACAATCGATCTGACCTTTGGATCTTCTGTGATGACGTTGTCTCCGCGTATAACTGGAAAACGGTCCATATTTTGTAAATAATCGTCCTATAGTAAATTAAAGAGAACAAAATGTAGCGTCGATTAAAAAAAAATAGAAAATTGGTCCAGTAGTTCGATTTTTATGGGGATCCAAAAAACAGCCCCCGGATCACTTTTGAATATCACAAAAACTCGCACTTTTTTCGATTTTTTCCCATTTTGACCATGAAGGAGTACGTTTTTGACAAAGACCAGTATATACATTTTTAAACTAGATTAAATTTTCTACAATTCAAACAAAGTTTCATCATAATTGAATAATGTAACCAGTACCGGAATAAGGTTGAAGTTTTGGAAAACTGCAATTTTTGCAAAAAAAAATCGTAGTTTTTCCTTCATAAAAATGAAAACTCATCCTAGAAACTTTATTCCGAATACTCAAAAGTGTCATGTAAAGTGCTGGATATCTATAAATTTAAGATTTTAATCAAAAAATTGTTCCAACTAAACGTTCAAGTCAACAAAATTTTCTAGAGAATGAGATAGGAATCAAGTTCCCAGGATAAGTGGTTTTCATTTTATGAAGAAAAAACTGCGATTTTTTTACAAAAAATTCCAGTTTTTCAAAACTTCAATCTCATTGCGGCACTTGTTACCATTATTCAATTAAGGTGTAACGTTGTTTGAATTGTAGCAAATTTAATTTGATTTAAAAATGTATATAATGGTTTTTGTCGAAAATCTGCTCCTTCATGGACAAAATGGGAAAAAATCGAGTTTTCCTGATTCAAAAGTGATCCGGGGGGCTGTTTTTTGGATCCCCATAAAAAGTGAACTACTGGACCAATTTTCTATTTTTTTTAATCGACTCGAAATTTTGTCTTCTTTAATTTACTATAGGACGATTATTTACAAAATATGTACCGTTTTCGAGTTATATACATTTTGATGACGTCATCCCAGAAGATCCAAAGGTCAGATAGATTGTCTCCCGGTGGTTTATTGTTCTTTGATATGTGTATAAGTACTGTACAAAATTTCATACTGGTTGCCGGAAGTGAAATATTTTTACGCTAACGCCACGTACTATAGGTAGATGATATTAAATAAATTTGAAAGTATTTAATTCCTATATCCCTAGGTTTTTAGAGGCCAGTCCATCGAGTGAAGAAGTTTTTTGAATTTCTATTAAACATATTATCTTGTAATGCCCCGGTGGTACACTTTCAGCTTACAAAGCTTCTTCGCGTATGTCTCTTCCTAGAGGCATGAGGGAACCTCGCATTTATCCGTTTTTTTCTTTATTTTGAAATCACTGTTGATAAAAATCGAGAATTAATAGATTTTTTTTCTCTACAGCAAACATGTTTTCAATCTAAAAAAATAGCATATGTTCAGCACATAACGACCAGCATCAAAATTCTCCTTGAATATCAATTTTGCTCATGACCTCACTTAACCTTCCAGCTCTATTTAGAGTTGATCAATTTATCTTTTTTTTTTAATTTTAATTTTTTTGTTTTATCTAATATTTATTATATTTCATTTTTACAAAAATACTTAAGTTAATTTTTTGTACGTTAATTTATCTTTTTGAAAATTATGAGATCATAATTTTATCGTCTTAATTTACACATTTGCTAATAAATATTCAACTTGACTATATATACGTTTACAATTTTGTTCAGGAAGTCTATTTAAAATTTCTTCAATTTCTTCGTCAGTTAAATTTCCTTTTTGATAAAATCTTTTAGAAGCATCATTTATACATTCAATAACTGAATTACGACTTAATAACTGAAAATCTGTAAAATTAATATTGGGAATTTGAATCTGTCCAAATCGATTTTTGATATTTTTTTGATTTTCTGGCAAGCTCTCTTGTATTGATGAAGGGTCATAGTTTAGATAATTTTTTAAATTTATTATAAGTATAAATAACGTTTTAGTTTTCGGTTCTGTTTTTAAAATTGCTTGTAGCCAGTTGATAGTAGAGATCACTGTAGAATTGTCTATATCATCAACCACAATAATTTTTTCATTGTCACAATCACTATCTATATATATAAAATTAAGGTTTTTGTCTTTTCATTGCTCCAAATCACGGCAAATTTTGGTTGCACACGTTTCAAGCAAAGTTATGAACGAAAACACCCTCAATAAAATTCCTGTCTGTCTGTCTGTATGTTTCCGTGGGTTCCGCGAAAATTTGCTCACGATTCACGTAAAAACGGCTGAAGGGATTATTATGAAATTTCATATTTAGATCAGATGTCTTCTAACTTACGTTTTAGCTATATAACGTTTTGATATTTTGACCTCAGAAGGGGGTTTGGGGGGGGGGGGGCGTATTTATGATAAAATCGATTGCTTCTTTTTGACCAAAAATATGATTCTCTAGATTTGATTTAATTAATGGTATGCTATAATGAAAATGACATTGTCTATTTGTACTATTATAATAACTAAATATATAATATAAAAAGAATGACAAAACAAAACTTATTAATAATACAAATTTCCAATCTATTGTATTGTTTGATTTCGGTTTTTTTCTTTGGTATTTTCATTTGATAATAATTTATTTTTATTATAAGTTTCATCTTTAATTTTTAGATTCGTTGACTTTTTATACTTCTTAACTGTCCGTTTATCAGAATATTTCGGCACTCCCTCTATCGAAAACAATTTTTTTCAGTAACCATATGAACCACTTTAATATCGCCGAATCTAAATTTAATCTTTGTTTCTTCTTTAGCTTGTGAAATCTTTGGGGTAATAAGATTCAACTTTGCAGGTTTGATCATAGAGCTTCTTGAAACTGGAACAAGCGAACGTTCTCGACGATTATCCATTTTGGATCCCTCGTCAGAGATTTAACTGATAGAACTTAACTTGATAGAAGTTTTTCAGTTTTATTAAAATGTTATTAAAATGCTATTGCGAAATCATATAGGATAGTATTGATCGGAGAAGTGACAATTTTTATGCCATGTTCTTTTGTGATTCGATTTTATTATTTTATGGTAGATATAAAAAATTTCATCTCAGAGCAGAGTTTGAGCATATCGTTTTTCCTCGGGTTGGAGGTGGGTTTAGGGGTTTAGACTTCTCTCTCCTTTTCTTTCGATTTAAAAGTCTGTAAGATTTGCCGAAGTGACGTCATGTATGTGTTTTGTTGAATAAAGCGTTATCATTTTTATTTTTTATAAAAGGTATTTATTTTTTTATTTTAATCAAATAAATTTTACACTTTTCAAAATTTAAATTTAATCAAAGTGTAGGGTGTTTTAAAATGTCTTCATAACCCAATTTTTTAAATACTCATTTTACAATCCATATCTCTGTCCATTTCGTCCTGAATATTATTCTATCTATGTATAATACAATGTTTTACTAGAAAAATAACTACAGTAGAGCGTCGATAATCCGGATTAATTGTGACCGGACTCTGTCCGGATTATCAAAATGTCTGGATTTTCGAAAAGAACCAAAAAAATGTCGTTTGAGTTCATAACAAAAAGAAAACTTTCTAAAACAGTTAATAATTAACTTTAGTGGTTAAATAATTAGAGCAGATAAATATAACCATTAATTAATATGAACTTATAATGTATTTTAATGAAAGAATATACATTATACATACATATGTAATGTACAATATGTACAGTTTATAAATTGTCAGAGTTCTTAAAAAAATATGTTATTGATTTTTGAACAGCAGTAGTAGTTCACTTTTTTGCGGCCACCCTTTTGTTTGACAAATATGTATGTTGGTATGTATTCAGTTCAACTTTTTTTTTTCATCGGAATTGAATCAGGATTATCAACGGTCCGGATTTTTGACACCCGGATTACCGACGCTCTACTGTATCTAAAATTACTAATTGTCTTTCTTTATTCGAATAGTATACATATTTCTATTCAGTGGCGTAGCCAGAAAATTTTCATGGGGAGGTCAGTCAACAAAGTAAAATATTTAGTGGAGTCCTTTTTTTTATTAAAATAAATAGGTACTTCAAGAAATTAAAAAAGAACACATATTCTTGGCCTAGTAGCACAATGTTTCAAACTATATAGTAGCTATATAGATTCTCCAAAATCTATATAGGGACAATATGATTAAACATATGGAATATATTTAATTACGGTTAGTTTGCCATAAGAAATGAGGCCTGCCATTGGAGGGGGGGGGGGCGGTTCTGACCCCTAAAAACCCCTTCCCCGTGGCTACACGGCTGATTCTATTGTATATCTCTGAGCTCTGACGGTGACTATTGGGTTTGTTTTATAAGTTTGGTTGGGTTGATTTAGGTTGTATTGAAATATCTTTTTTACAAATTTTGTTATTCTTATTTTTTGTATAACTTATTTTTTTTTTACTTTACCATGCAGAGAATGGTCAAGTATTGAAATCTTACACGAAAATATGTTGTTTTTTCTTCGTTTTTTCTAAATATCTAAACACGACCCTTCATTCATGCCGACTCCTTGTGAATCAATTGTAATAGACTGATGAAGGGGCAAGCCTCGAAACTATAGTCTCGTTATAAATAAATGAAAAATTTATTTTTCCAGCAGAAGACACATTCTTTTAATGTCTCCTTTAATTTATAAAAATTCTGCTACTATCGGCAAAAATAAACTTTCAATTTAATCTCAAACACGGCTGCAACTATTTTGATAAAAAAATTGGCGAAACCATGGTATTTGGGTCTACAAAAAAACCCCAATGAGTGAACAAGTGAACGAGTGTCTGTTAGTACGTTAGTTAGTTCGTTGCCAAATTTTATGTACGCTCTAGTTCAAAAACTAGTGTGAATATCAAAAAGAAATTTCCTATGTAGCTTTTGTTTTGCATTTAGATTAAGAGCTGATTAGATTTTGGTTGAAATCGAAACAAAAATTAAGGGGCTTAGGGCTGCTATCACTTTTTCTCTTTCACATAATATAACACATATTTGTTTGTTTGATTATTTGCTTCAAGTCCTAGTGTTAGTGGTTTTTTTTCATCATAGGCCCCACGAGGAGCGCTTGATGAAAGTCATGAGTCAAAAAATAAAACAATAAATAAACAAATAAACAGAATAAAATAAACAAACAAACAAATAAATAAAACAAATAAACAAATAAAACAAATATACAAAGTAATCCTGCCGAGTATATGTCAGAAATCAAGTCCAGGCATGATCGTCTTCTAAAAACTCGCCAATCCGATAGTATGCCTTTTTTAGTAGTGTGCGCTTAATGGAGGATTTAAATTTATTTAGAGCTAGACTAGCAATTTCCTCCGGAATTTTGTTGTAAAAGCGCACACATTGACCCATGAATGAAGCGTTTACCTTTTGTAAACGAAACTTCGGGATGGCGAGTTTATTCTTAAATCTAGTATTGAATTCATGCCTGTCACTATTCTTTTGGAACTCAGTAATATTCTTCTGCACATATACTAAGCATTCGTAAATGTATTGGGATGCCACCGTCAGAATATTTATCTCCCTAAATTTTTCCCTAAGGGACATTTGTGGACCCAAATTATATATAGCTCTAATGGCTCTCTTTTGAATAATAAATATCGTGTCGATATCAGTTGCCTGTCCCCAAATTAAAATACCATAAGACATCACACTGTGGAAGTAGCTATGGTATACTAAGCGAGCCGTATCGACATTCGTCAGTTGCCTAATTTTTTTGACAGCGTAAGCCGCAGAAGCAAGCTTACCTGCCAGAGCCCCAATATGAGGACCCCATTGTAACCTGGAGTCCAACGTCATGCCCAAAAACTCCGTATAATCCACATAATCAAGGGATTCCCCACCCAAAGTCAGATCAGCATCGACCCGTCCCGCGTTCGACAATGAGAATCTAATGCATTTGGTCTTTCCTGTGTTAAGCAGCAAATTGTTAACCGTGAACCAATCCATAATCAACGAGAGAGTAGTGTTCACTTCGTCAAAGCTATTTTGATTTCTGTCAACTTTAAAAATTATTGATGTATCATCCGCAAACAGTACTATCTCCTCCGATTTACCAATAACATATGGAAGGTCATTTATATAAACTAAAAAGAGGAAGTAGAGGACCGATTTATTAATTTCCTCTAAAAATCAACAAATATTATAGTCATTAATTTGTTATTAGGTACAAAATTTTGAAATCTCCTTCAAACATGCCGATGATATATATTTCATTCTTTTAAAAAGACTTGCAATAGAATCAGATCTTAGACCTGCTAATTAAGCTTTGCTAATTAAACTAATTAATCATGGCATTGAATAATAAATTGAACCGCATTATGACAAGATATAAATAAAATATATATATATATATATATATATATGAGATTGCGGCCCATGTCCATTCTAAAGGCCGTCTTCTGGGTTCCGGGCCCGGCTACGAGCATTCTGTAATAAATAATATTATGATAACTTGTGTCGGCTGACACTCATATGCATATGTGTATGTGTATGTGTTGCTGCTGAGGGTAGGTTGACAACGGCTGGAAGTTTATAGTTGAAAGCCAGCGGCGCTTAAGATGTGACATGCTTGTCGATGTGTTAGTTTGTCGATTTGATAGCAGCTGTACAATGATAGCTATAAGATGATGTGTATTACGATGCAGTCTACGATGACCCCTTTGTGACACGAGAAATGTATAACCCCTTTTTGTAAATAAATATATATTAAATCATAAATACGTGTGTTATTTCACCCTATGAGCCAAGGGGTGAAACCCGCATCCTACATATATATATGTAAATATTTATTTTCTGAAGCCTTCTATTTTGTGGCCTGTCGAGTTAGACCTTTCCTCAATCGAGCAACGAAAAATTTAATTAAAAGTTTGTTCTACAACGGCTGTATAAAACAATTTTTATTATGAAACTTCCCTAGAATAATAAACTTTTAATTAAATCTATCAAAAATATCCAAAGTGTTTTCCAATTTAATTTCAGTTCATCCTCTGGTCTCCTCATACAATGCTAATAAAAGTTGATGTTTTAGCGGAATGCCAAACCACGGAATACTCTGCTTGGTCCCCGTGTTCCGTTTCTTGTGGGAAAGGCCTGAGAATGCGGACTCGCTCCTATAGGATGGAAGCCAAAGCGAAAATGTTCCGGTGCGATCGACAACTTGTTAGCAAAGAAATGTGTGTCTCAGACACTCTGCCCACTTGCCCGTAAGTATATATCCATTAGAATCTGTGAAACAAGATGAGGTCTTATCTTTAGGTAAATGTCTGCCAAGAAACAATGGACGAATATATAGGTTTTTAACTTTAAATTCGACTTTTCATATCAAATTCAAGATTTTAAAATCAAATGCGGACTTTTCCATATCAAATTCAGGATTTTAAAAATCAAAATAAGACTTTTTCAAATCAAATTCAGAATTTCTATAAAACCATTCAGATTTTAGATTATAGATTTTACCTGAAAACCTTTCCTGAGAGTACAAAATACTAATCTTGAAAGGTTTTAGTTAATGAGCTGAAAATTGGTAAGCAAATATCTTACAATGGACTAAATTTTAGCTTTTTACCTGAAAACGTTTCCTGAGAGTACAAAATGCCAATCTTGAAACGTTTTAGTTGATGAGTTGAAAATTGGTACGCAAATATATTAAAATGCACCAAATTTTAGCTTTTTATCTGAAAACGTTTTGTGGAAGTACAAAATGCCAATCTTTAAACATTTTAGTTAATGAGCTTAAAATTGGTACATGTAAATATCTTATAATACACCAAATTTTTAGCTTTGTACCTGAAAGCGTTTCCTGAGAGTTTTTTTTTTAATGAAATGATGAGAGAAGGAGTTACACCAAAAAAGGTGCAACCCCTAAAGGCCTGGGTTGGCCCCTCCATCGTGAAAAGAAGAAGAAAGAATTTTATGGGCTGGGCGGGGGTCGAAGGTATCTGTGGATACTGGTCTTAAATAGCTGAAGGTTATAAGTCGCGGGAAAGATGGTGGCAGGGAGCGAGTTCCAGTCTCTGGAGGTCATAGGGATAAAAGAGTTGGCGAAAGCGCTTGTTCGACTTTTATCCAATTTGACAGCGAAGGGGTGCTGAGCGCTCGAAAATCGCGTGTCTCTCGTAAAGAGGGCATTTAGGGGGGATAATTGATTTCAGATCGACTGAACAGACACCGTGATAGTATCTGTAGTACAGGGAAAGGGCTTTAATTAAATTAAAAACTTTTTCTTAACTATAACTTTTGTCTAGGGGAGTCGGGTAGCTCAGTCAGCTAACGCACTGGCTTCGCTTCGGCATCGATCGATTATGATGATGTTGAAGTGGAGGTCTGGGGTTCGATCCTAGCTGGCAAATAAAAATTTCTACCGGCTGAAAACTCGGCTCCCTCACTAACCCTACTAACACTCTACTTATGTGCTGTCTAAATGGGCTTTGTTCCCGGTGACATTAAATAAATAAAAAATAAAAACTTTTGTCTATTTTTCAACTGTTTATTAATAAATTCTGAATTTGATTTGAATAACTCTGGTTTTGATTTTTAAAATCCTGAATTTGATATGGAAAAGTCTGCATTTGAAGTTAAAACCTTTATAGATAAAAGTCAAAAGGAAAATCAAACAGTATTCAGTAATATATGAACGGCCTGATTATTAAATATAATCAACAAACCTCCATTTTTTTCCTCGTGTATGTTTAGAAATGCCTGAAACTTGGAGAAAGATTTTTTTAGAGTGATTTCCTTCTGTTTGTCTGTATTGGTTACTATATACTCACTAAAACTCAAGATCAAATTATCGAAGAAAGTTTATTCATGTATTAAAATCTTTATGTTTCCAAACCGAAGAAACCATTAGAATTTGAGCTTTCTAGCTTCAGAACTTCGTGATGAAAATTCAAGAAATCAGAAAAATATTCATTCTCTTTGGGTGAAGTTCTTAAAAATGAGCTGAAATTTAGCTCAAAATAAGCTGCGTCACTGTGTTAGGTTTCGGCCTTCTAGTTTAAATCCTCTACTAAAAAAAATTGACAAATTACCAAAATTGATCGAGCTAGGCTTTAAAATATTATCCGTTTTCATCAATTTTCTTGTTTCATTTTATTCATTAAGAATTCAAAAAGAAAATTTCGCAATGGAAAATTCATAATATACATATTATTTATTATATCAAATAACTACCCTGATAGCACACTCGCTCTAGAACAGGGGTGTTTAATAACTTTTAAGGAGATAGGGGTGTTTAACCTTTTCCAGAATCTGAGCCACATGGCAAATTTTTTGAAGGCAGGCGGGCCGAATAAAAAAGTCAACTACTACATTTAAAAAGTTTAGTCGACCCCCCCCCCCCTAAACGCATCACGTAATTTATGGACGCCCCTTAAAAGTTTCCTAAGGTGTCTAAGACTCTCAGACTCGTTTACAGGCTATAGTTATTAAAATGAGTTTTGGACGAATTTATTTGTTTATTGATAAATAAATTAAATCTCTCCCTTGACTGACACATGCTTTTGATTATAGAGGCGATGAAGATGAAGAAACAAATGGCTTATTGGGATCTGCCCCTCAACACAGTGGAGTTTGCGAAACCTCTGATTGGTCTCAATGGTCGGAATGCTCAGTAACTTGTGGCGCAGGTATCGAAATGAGGACAAGGCATTTTGTTGATAGAATGGGAATCAAAAAATGCCCGGGAATTCCGTTAGTGGACAAAAGAAAGTGCATGATGGCGTTGTGTTCAGGACCGGCAGAAAGGGTAAATATTAACTTTCTTTTAATTTTTAAAAAACATTCAGGTCTATTCTCTAAGCAAATACGTTAACTTTTAACATCCGAAATCAGCGTTAATTCATTTTAACTTCCCTCAAATTGCTATTCGGTAAGCAAAAACTTTTACAGCAAAGCGTTAATATCTAGTCAAAAATGTTAAAAATTAAAGTCATGCCAGATGGTGCCTTTAATATAACAACGCCGTATTTAATGCACAAACATGGCGTCTTTAACCAAAATATAAGGTTGATTTTAACAGCTTTGAGATAAAAGCAACACATTTCAGATCCATTTGATCTATGATTTTATTAAAATTTCTATTTATTTTTAGTAGTTGGACTTTTTCAGCTTTTTGCTTTCAAAAAAGTTTTTGCTGTTAAAATAAAATTTATTATGAATTTTTAGGAAATATTTGTTCATTTTAGGAGTAATATTTATACTTTCAGTTTTGAGACATCATAAAAAATTATCCTCTTCTAAATAATAATCATTTCAAAATATAAAAATTTTTATTAAAAATAAATTAACCAAGCGAACTGTCAAATAGCTGTCAGATACTAGATTAAGAATAACAAATCAATTAGTAATGCGCTTGAGCGAGAGGCTATCTAGGGGTGTAAAAACACGAACAAGGAGAAAAACGTAGCTATCTTCATATGGATCATTAACACCTGGTGTTAAAAAGTGAAATTTTAACGTCGCTGCTAAAACTTGGTTTAGAGAATAGCATTTTTTTAACGCTGGTGTTATTACTTTATTTTTTAACACCCAATTTAGGATGTTACATTTTAACGTTTGTTTTTAGAGAATAGTGATATTAAAAAAAATGATTTCTAGCTGGATCCAGAATGCCCAGTGACCTCCTGGTCGGATTGGTCTCCGTGTTCAGCCACCTGTGATAAAGGAGTGAAATTGAGAACCAGACTGTTGTTGGTCTCAGCAGAGGATCAACAGCGCTGTAGCGAAAGGGTTGAGTTGTTGCAACAGCGGCCCTGCGTTGGAGAGCAAGCTACTTGTCGTCTCAGCCCATCCTCTGCAAAACGTTAGCAAACGAATTGGTTTCTTTAAAATACAGTGAAACCCCTCAAATCCGAAAGCAAAAAAGAGAAACTGATTTATTTAGTCATAAAACAATTATGTTTATATTCTACATTATAACTTATTTTATCAATATATAATTAGTTGAAAAATTAACAAAGAAGTACAGTTAGCATACCTAACAAAGTGTAAATGTGTCTACATACTTATGTCATCCAGGATTGAAAAACGGTAAAAGCTGGTTATTGAAATTCTTTAGGTTAATCACTTTGCAAAAACAATGAAATAATAATAGAAACACACAAATTATCACTTAATCTTTCACTTGATATCAGTTATCTTCAATTGTCGAAGCTGCTTTCGGCTAATCCGAACAAATTGAAATCCGAACAGGCTACAGCCCCAATTAGTTCGGATTTGAAGGGTTTCACTGTATTTCCTCTCATAGATAAAAGTTTAAATAAATAAATAAATAATTTCTAGCTTAGAAAATGTTTCTTTCGTTGTTCTGGATCTTTTTTCTTAGAAGACCGAACTGTAGTATAAGTCAACAGTGCCGTAACGAAAGTGTGGCAAAAAAGATGCCTGGCCCGTGCGAAACTGGGCTTGGGGCACAAAACAAAGGATACCGATAGGTTATAGATTATTAATAGGTGCGTGCAAAAGTTCGTGCGGAGTTTCAATAGATGGAGTTATGAGCGTCGTAACGTGTTGTCATTAATGCCTACTCCTACATATTATATATCCTTGGAAAGGTGACGTCTTCAGCTTTCATTAAAAAAAAAATCATTTGTTTTCATACAAACTGCTTCGATAAATATCACTTTAAAAATGAATATCGATAAAGTGCATTTACGGCATGTTATGCTTTACGAGTTTCGGAAGGGAATAAACGTTGCCGCAGCCGTGAAAAACATTCAAGATGTTTATCAGGATCAAGCACCAGCTAAACGAACTGTGGAAAAATGGTTTGCTAAATTTCGCCGCGGAGAATTTAACCTTGAAGACGATGAAGGTGATGCTCTCAGTTTGGTGGGATTGCAAGGGCATAATCTATTTTGAGCTTCTCCCTGCTGGCGAAACGATTGATTCGGACAAGTACTGTCGCCAATTAACCAATTTGAATCGAGAAATCAAAGAGAAACGTCCGATTTTGTCAAATCGCAAGGGAGTCATCTTTCATCAGGACAACGCCAGACCACACGTTTCGAAAAAGACGCTGTGCAAGCTGAAGAGCCTGAAATGGGATGTCCTAACGCATCCACCGTATTCTCCTGATATCGCACCATCTGACTATCACTTGTTCCGGTCATTGCAAAATTATTTAAATGGAAAAAACTTTGACTCTTTGAGGCCTTAAAAAACGGCGTGTCTTCGTTCTTCGAATCTAAACCGCGCAGTTTTTATGATCGAGGCATCCGTCTGCTGCCAGAACGTTGGAAAAAGATTATAGAAAACGATGGAGAATATATCATTGATTGAATAAAGATTTTTGTTTGCCTAATCGCTGTGTGACTTTTACTCACAAACTCCGCACGAACTTTCACACGCACCCAATAATTAATTCAAGTACCTTTACAAATACTTCATTGAATATACAGGAAACTCATTCGATTAGGTTAATAGTATTTAATATATTGCATTTAGTCAGGCATTTAGTAGCCACGGGTGGGGGGTAGAACCCCCCCTCCCCATGGGAAGATTAAAGGCAACGACAAATCGTTTCTTATGACAAACTAATCGTATTTAAATATATTTCATATGTTTAATCAAGAATTATGTTCTTTTTTAATTTCTTGAAGTACCTTTTTGGTTTAATAAAAAAAAATTCCCATTAAATATTTTGCTTTGTGGATTGACCCCCCCGCCACATGAACATTTTTCTAGCTACGCCACTGCATTTAGTAAAATTTCATTAATTTTTTTTGTCATTATTGAGTTACGGGGAGGCGCAAGTTAGACACTGGGCACAGGCGTTTCATACCCTCGTTACGGCACTGTGGAACAATATTATTCTGTAAAATAAATTAAAACGAGTTTCTACTTTTGATTTTATTTATTAAAGTGTATGAAATAATTTTTCTTTGTGGCTAGTTATTGGGACTTGGACTTGAAATAAAATTAGAAGTTAAATTTTCGTAATGTTGTTACGTTTCGCAGTATATTTTTCTGCTTCCTCAGGCAATATTTGAACTTAACCTCCTTGTAAAGAGTAATATATTCATAATTACACCGTATGTCGATCAAAATACTGCAAAACAATGACATCCTTTTCTTTTTTTCACTTTTTTTTAAAGAAAAACACAATCATATTATAAGGCCTAACTGATACAGATAATAATATTAATAAAAATCAAGTTGATAAGGGTCCTCTCTGTATCAACTACCCTCTGAAGAGAGGGTTCAAAAAGTAATTTTTTCGAGATATTCAAACGAAAATATATATTTCAAACTCTTTATAAAATATACTATTTAAAATGAGTTTAGTTTTTTGAAAATTATAATTTTTTTCCCTAGAAATTCTCAATCAAGTTGATAAGGGTCCCTTTTTGTATCAACTACTCTTCGAAGGGAGGTGTTGCAAAAAGTAGATTTTTTCTCGAGACATTCAAACAAAATATATATTTCAAACTCTTTAATAAAATATACTATTTAAAATGAGTTTAGTTTTTTGAAAAATGTTTCCCTTGGCTCAATCAAGTTGATAAGGGTCCCTTCTTTGTATCAACTACTCTTCGAAGTGAGGGTTGAAAAAGTAATTTTTTTCGAGATATTCAAACGAAAATATATATTAAATTTTTAATGTATTTTCATTGACAAGATTTTTTTATTTTTATTAATATTATTATCTGTATCAGTTAATCCTTATAACAAGATTGTGTTTTTCTTAAAAAAAGTGTAAAAAAGAGAAAAGTATGTCATTGTTTTGATGAATTTTGATCGACATACGGTGTAATGATCTATACCTATCTATATGGTATATTACTTTTTACAAGGAGATTAAGTTCAAATATTGTCTGATGAAGCAGAAAACTATACTGCGAAACGTAGCAAGATTTAACTTCTAATTTTATTTCAAGTCCAAATACCCACTAACCAGCCACAAAGAAAAATATTCATCATGGACGATAACAATACCAATATGAAATAATGTATAGGAATATTAGCAAATTACATATATTTAAAAGTTCATTAATGCTATACAATAAAATTAAAACTAATATTCAAGAAATCAATAAAATTCTTAAAATTATGTTTCTAGCTGCGTTTTCATGACAGGTCGCATTAAAATAAACCAAAAGCGATTGTAATCTTAAAGAAAGCTGATTAATTTTTTAATACTAATGAAAAGTTGATCCAGGGCCTTATTGTTTTTGTGGCAGCCAAGGAAGACATGGTTGACATTCCCTTCGTACTCCCCCCAGTTTCATTAAAAATAACCCAATATTTAGCATATAATGCTAATTTTGTAACAATTTTCAAGCCCCCCCCCCCCCCCTCCCAGAATGACGCACAATGAGTTTTATCCCCCCCCCCCCTGTAGGCACCCCTGGATCAGCCCATCATCAAGAGTTTACATTGACTAAATTTTGATTAAAATATACAAGAGTTGACATTTTTATTAAAATCACACATCTACTCTTATTAAACGAGCAAAAATTGTATATTTATTTGTTTGTATATATATATATTTGTTTGTTTATATATTTGTATCTTGGTTATATTTTGAAAACGACTCTACCGATTTTGATGAAATTCACGGGTTAGGGGGTTTTTGGGGTAACAATTCGATCAGTCACGGTCTCATCTTCGACAAAATTGTTTTTGATGGGTTTTTTTCGTAATCAAATTAATTATTCTCAGGTAGACAAATCCCATTCTTAGGCTTTTAAAAAAGCTTTCCCTTTTCCTTTTGTACCCAGGCAGACAATGGGTTGCCTTATTTCATTGTTCTAAAAGGCCTTGAAGAAGTATTGTGATTGTGGATTTTAACATATTTTGTTCTCCATAAACGTTAGAAATATTAATAAACGTTTTATAATTGTTTTTATAAAGAACTTCATTTATTTAATAGAATAAAAAATAATCAAGAATTTATTTAAAAATATATTTTGCATAAGCAGGTCTCAATTTTCTGAAAAAACAACACATTTTGATAGGTTTTATTTATTAACAATTGGATGAATAAAAATGAATCATATGGTTGAATCAAAACAGGTGCAGGAGGTGGAGTGTAGTAATGGGGGATCCGGGGTAGGGCGAGGTTTCGGGGGTGCGGGTACAGTGGGCGAATACTATATATATTTGTATTTTTTTAATTTAAAACGGCTCTCAAATAAAAATCGACCTTTTTATCAGAATTTTAAATTAAAAATAATATTAAAATAAAGGTTTTAACTGAAGGAAGAAGTTACCGAGCATCGCTCGGTGCCTCCAGGTACTAAATTAATTAAAATTATTTATTGAACACGAATAAATAATCCAATAAAACTATGACGTTTTGATTGACTTATGCTGCAATCGTTCTCAAGTATTAAGCACCCAATCCGATTTCCGGTGTTCATACTTGAGAACGAATGCTTTATAAGTTGTTAGTTTTTAAGGAATTTTGTGTTGATAGTTGGTGAAACATTTTTTAAAATTATTGGATAAAAAATCCTTGGTAGGTTTCACATTAAGATATAAAAATAAAACGAATTTATTTTTGGAGAGTCTTTAATCTCGATATATATATTTCGGGTGGCTAACCCATCTTAAGGAGCAACAGAAAGTAACTCTTGATGAGATGGGTTAGTCACCCGAAATATATATATCGAGATTAGTCTTCCAAAAATAAATTCGTTTTATTTTTATATTTTAATGTGAAAACCTACAAAGTATTTTTTATCCAATAATTTTAGTATTATAAGTCGATCAAAATGTCATAGTTTTATTGTATTATTTATTCGTGTTCAATAAATAATTATAATTAATTATGTGTGATTTTAATAAAAATGTCAACTCTTATAATAAAAATAATCCCAAAAATAAAAGCTTCATTAATAAATATAGATAAATTATTTGTGGGTTGCACCCAAAATCCCGACAGCCAAAATACCGAAAATTCAAAATCCCGACAGCCAAAATCCCGACCCTCAAAAATCCCGACGCCCCAAAATCCCGACTCCCTCAAATCCCGAAGCCTCAAAATCCTGGCGCCCCAAAATCCCGACAGCCAAAATCCCAACAACCCAAAATCCCGACAAGCCAAAATCCCGACAGCCAAAATCCCGACAGCCAAAATCCCGACAGTCAAAATCCCGACAGCGAAAATCCCGACGGCCAAAATCCCGAAGCCCCAAAATCCCGAAGTCCCAAAAATCCCGAAGCCCCAAAATCCCGAAGCCCCAAAAAATTCCGGAAGCCCCAAAATCCGGCATTGGAAATTCAGGCTTAATTATGATTATGGGCTGTCGGGATTTTGGGTTTTGGGGTGAACCCATTATTTGTATACCTATACTGTGAAAGAACACCAAACCTCATACTCCTTATAATTGAAAAGGTTTAACTTCTCCTCTTTATAGTCAATTTTGATTTAGTTTTAAATGAGAATAAAGTGGTTGCTGATTGTTTAAATGTTTAAATCAATACAAATTCTATATTAAGAATAATGACCTTGTTTTGCTTAGAATATATTTTAATCTGAAATGTTATTTTTTGAATTTAAATTAAATATTTTTTTATATAATGAATTCTAAGCAAAATAGCCTTGAATTAAGATAAAATTTAATCGAATCCATGATATGAAAAGCTCTTTATTTCAGATCCGTTGTATAAAATGTTACAGAGGTGTGTTCGCTTCCGGTCCTGTCCGGGCCTTGTCGAGGCTACTTCGAGCGGTGGGCTTTCGATGAAGGGATCTGTCGAGGTTTCATTTACGGTGGCTGTCGAGGAAATAGAAATAATTTCTTAACTGAAACCGAGTGCAAAGATGCGTGCCACGGCTATGGAGAGTATCAGCCGATTGAAGCTCTTGGTCCACAATCGGAAATCGGTAAAAGATAAAGACAAATGTATTTTCTTCCAAATATATATATATATATATATTATTTAAACAGAAGAAATGAGGCCAATGGCGGTCACTTAAAATAATTGAAATAAAATCAAAATTTTAAATTAATTATTTATTGTAAGTTACTGTTTAAAAACAAAAATTTGTAACTGTAAGGGGAGTTTTATAAGTACGGTATTATTATCATACTATTTCCTGATTTTTTTTACAATGGGTCCGAGTTTTGAGATATTATCGGTCAACGAAAAATGCCATTTTGACCTTATTTTCGAGTCCCATTAGATATTCAACAGCACTATTTGAAATCAAGATATTTCGTTCGCGTAATAGAAAACAGCCTCCTCTTGATGTTCAAATTACCACTTGATATTAGCTTCAATTAGAACTTCAAGTTATAGCTAAAACACTAAAACTACCTGATTATAAAGGATAATCAACATAGATAAAAACACAAGGTCTTAGTTTTTTAGTTATAACTCGAGGTTCTAATTGAGCTAAAAGCAAGTGGTAGTTTGTGAAAAAAATCAAAGAGGAAGATATTTTCTATTACCTCAACAAAATACTTTGATATCAAATATTGCTGTTTAAAATCTTAATGGGACTCTCGAAAATAGGTCAAAATGATGTTTTGACCCATAATATCTCAAAACTCTGGCCTGTTGTAAACAATCGGGAAATTGCATGATAATCAGCATATAAAACTCGATTGGAATTCATTGTTAGGCTTACGGTTAGAAATTTTTGTCGATCAGTGAAATTAGAATTAATAAATATATTGCGATCAAAAACAGAAGAGAAAACTAGTGATAGCCATTTAGAATAGATAAGGAGCGAATTAATACTTATGAATGAAAGTAGTGATTTAATTGCTCTGATAATTATAATAAATAAAATTTTTTAATTATTACACTTAGTAATATTAAAGAGGTCCTTGAACTACATCCGTAAGTCATTTTAAGAGAAAATATAACTTACACTGATGG
Organism: Forficula auricularia; assembly: GCA_024734495.1. Lineage (NCBI taxonomy): Eukaryota > Metazoa > Arthropoda > Insecta > Dermaptera > Forficulidae > Forficula > Forficula auricularia. The sequence continues at coordinate 29,888,526 of JALMQS010000099.1, forward strand.
GATTTTTCCTTTAATCCTAATTGTATTTAAATAAAATACTAAACAACCTTATATTATTACTTAAAACTCCAGCATACGAATATGACCTCGGTGGTGCGTAACAACAAAACCTGGGCTGCGCGGAATATTACTAGAAATTAGGGAGTGTTTAAAGATGTAAACAAATAGTCTCTCATTTCTTAAACACTTTTTAGTAATTAGATAACGGTACTATGTTGTTTTTATATTAATTTTTTGTGTTAAAATGAGGTAATTAAAAAACATTAAAAACAGTTAACAAGTTCTCTTGTAAGGAGAAAAAGAAGTCTTAAAAAAAACCCAAAATTATTTATTTAAAACTTGGAGACTTTTTATTAAAAATAGAAGTAATCGCCATTTCCCATTTCTTCCCTTTACTTGTTACTTTACCATACAGGGTATATGGTCAAATATTGTAATCGTGCATGAAAAAGTGTTGTTGTTTTTTGCTTCGTTTTTTCAAAATATCTCATAAACGGCTGAAACTATTTTAATTAAAAAATTGAACAAATCCATAGCGTTTTGGTCTACAAAAAAGTCCTAATGAGTGAACATCGAAAAAATTAAATTTTCGAGATATTAATTGTTTTGTCAAAATGTCTGTTAGTTAATTAGCAATCTTTAAAGAATTTGTGTCCGCCCTTAGATTATGAAACGATCTTGTGAATAAATAATAAGTAAAAATATATTTTCACTTATATATCGAAGTTAATTAACATTTATTAAGTACGTTAAAAATTTGGAGTACGCTCTATTAATTACTAATGGGCCCAAAATTATTGGGGGGGGGGTTCTTTTCGTAAATAATTATAAATTATTTTATTAAGTATTAAATATAAGAGAGGGGTCAGGTTTATGGTAAAGTCATAGTAAACAGTGTACCTATTTTGGTAAAGTCATTGGGACGGCCATATCAACTTATTAAGTTTACTAAACAAAATTCATTTTTCACTTTATAATTAGAAGACTATAGATACATATAATCTCTCAAAAACTCTCAGGAAATATGAACAAAAAGTTTTCGAAAATTGTTGAAATATAAAAAGAGAAGTAGTTTAAAAACCACTCTATCCTCCAGACTGAGTATAAAAAATGTAGCGCCGCCTGGTAGACTAGGTTATGCATTCAAATGGCACATTCTGATTAGCGGGTTGCGTCCTCAGGCGCTGAATATTAAAACCTTACCTTTTGAGAATTTTTTTTCAAACTAAACAATTTTATTATTAACCTTCCAAGATAAATTTATTATTATTCATTTAATAATTTTCAAATAGAGAAAAAATTATTTAATTGAAATATATTATATTAGGAAGCAGTAGTTAAGTGTTGTGTCCATTGTCATCTCTGGTGTAGTGCTAACAATTCACAACATTGACTGGTATGGGCTACAGTAAATTTAAATTATTGCTCTCATGTTCTATCCAGGTCTCACTTTATCACTGATAAAATGAATGTAACTGAGGTATGGTCTTGTGGCCTAGTGAGGAAACTTCAATTTCAAATTAGAAAAGTGCCGGACCACCTCATTCGCCAATACGTATATTCCCATGACTTCAAAGTTCTAGAACTCTCTCCCAGCCTCCATTTTTCCCAACACTTATAATCTTCAAACCTTCAAAGCCCGAGTGCATAAACACGTACGTCTCCACCCTCTCACTTAATCAACTTTCCCATATCTAAAAAATGGCTGAAACTATTTCGATTAAAAAAATTGAGCAAAAGACCACGCCATTTCGGTCTACAAAAAAAGCCCTCATTAAGTGAACATCGAAAATTATATTTTTTGGAGAGCAATAATTGGTTTTGTCAAACATGTCTCGATAGTTAGTTAGTATGGTTGTTAGTCTGATGCGTTAATTTTTGTGGACGAGCTAGCTCAAAAACTTAGTAGTGAAGACGTCGAAACCAAATTTCACACCTAGTTTTGGTCCATTGAGATGTATGAGCACTGATTAGATTTTCGTGCATATCGACCCAAAGTTAAGGGGGGCTGGAGGGGGTTAAAAAATTAAAAACTAGGCCATTTGACAAAACCCCAACCAAATTTTGTATACATAACCAGTGGGACCCCAGAAGTCTAAAGATGCAAAAACCAATCTGCCCAAAATGGGGTCGGGGGGTGGGGACAAAAATGAAAATTCTGGTCAGTTTGACCAAACTCAGCCAAATTTTAGGGGTACATAATCAGTGGGGCCCCGGTAGAAGTCTAAAAATGCAAACTAACCGCCCTAAATGGAGGGGGAGTGTAGGGTCAAAAAATAATTTTTTTAGCCATTTACCAAACTCAACCAAATTTTGTAAACATAATCAATGAGACTCCAGAAGTCTAAAAATGAAAAAACTAACCTCCCCAAATGGAGGCCAAAAAATGAAAACTAGGCCCTTGTACCAAATTCAACCCAATTTTGAATACATAATCAATGGGCTCACTTAATCTAAAAATGCAAAAACTAACCGCCCAAAATGGGGTGGGGGGGGGTAATATGGTCAAAAAATGAAAATGTAGACTCTTGTACTAAACTCAACCAAATTTTGTATAATAATCAGTATTCTCAGGAGTCTAAAAATGCAAAAACTAACCCCCTCCCCTACATGATTATAAATACTGTATTAAATAAATATAAGTGAGGGGCCATGTTGTATGGTAAAAAAATCAAGTGGATGGTCACATCAGAACACGTCAGTTTATTTTTTTGTCTTCTAATGATTTAATTTTATATACTTTTTTTTTAATGCAAATATTTTTTTTTTATTATTAAAATCTCTCCACGCACTCGGATGGAGCGTTCATGATGATCGCCGATTATCAATTTTAAGTAATACCGTTTGTTCTCTTTTGGTAATCAATTTTTGTTTAAAAAAAAAAAAAAAAAAACATTTTCACTTTTATCACTTTGTTAAATTAAATAAAATTAAAAAGAACAAACGTTAGCTTTTGCAATGAGAAACGAGAATAACAAACAGTAGAGAAAAAGAGAAGTTTTGAAAATTGAATGAGTTTATTTCGGAAGAATTAATGCTGTTTCTCCGTTGAGCAAGAAGAGTAAACAGATCTCTTAAAGGCGAGATTGCTCGGTTCGTCCGTGTCTGGGGGTGATACCGCATTTACCAACAAAAGACAGACTGTCTTTTTGAAAGCATACATATAATACAAAAGCCTTTGAAGTGAATTGCTTTCATTTCAGCCTGTTTGAGTCATTAATTTTTAAAGAGTTAGGTGTCGGTTCATGGTGAAACATTTTAATAGTAAAACTAATTAAAATTTCAAGGTAGGTTTCACAAAAATAAAATAAATATATGTTTTGAATTTTTATCTCGATAATATATTTCGGGTTTTGAGCCCATCATCAGGAGTTAACTTAGAAAACTTAAACGATTCATTCGTGGGTCAAGGTATGCGCTTTTAGAGCAAAATTCCGGAGGAAATTACTAGTCTAGCTCTAAATAAATTTAAATCCTCCATTAAGCACACACTACTAAAAAAGGCATACTATCGGATTGGTGTGTTTTTAGACGACGATCATGCCTGGACTTGATTTCTGACATATTCTCGGCAGGATTACTTTGTATATTTGTTTTATTTGTTTATTTGGTTTATTTATTTATTTATTTTGTTTATTTATTTATTCAAAACAATGCTCTGAGGTGGCTACCTCGTAGAGCAGAAACAGAAAGAATACACAATATAGTAATATTAAAATGAGTAAGACTCTCCCAACCCAGCGAGCAACCCAGAGTCAGCACAAGCAGGCAAATCAACCAGTGACACACTACCCCCCCCCCCCCCCCCCGAGAAGATGCACCCTGAGTGAGCGATGAAAAGATGATGTTGAAAGCGATGTACGGATATTAATGGCAATGTATTCCACAACCGAGCCGAGCTGACGACAAAAGATCTGTTGGCGTTCTCAGTACGATGAGTTGGAATGTGGATTAGTCTGCCGTCAGCTCTTAATACCCGATTATGGATGGATAATCTGAATGTGAACATGCTGAATATATATTCGGGCTGAAATGTGGTGAATAGTTTAAAAATGAACTTGCCAAGCACGTAGAGACGCCTCCGTGAGGCCCTAAGCCAGCCAAGTCGATCGTAATATGGTGTAATACGCGCATGCCTCGGGACATCAAAAATGAATCGTACGCATGAATTCATTGCAACATCAAGCCGGGCCGCACGGACCCCAGAGACGTCCCCACACACAAGACAACAATAATCAAATAATGGCATGATCAATGAATTTATATAATTTATTCTATTTATTTGTTTATTTATTGTTTTATTTTTTAAATCATGACTTTCATCAAGCGCTCCTCGTGGAGTCTGTGATGAAAAAAAACACAAAGAATTTTCTATGTTAACTCCTGATGATGGGTTCAAAATCCGAAATATATACTGGGTGTTTAAAAAAGGGTTCCAAGACTTCGGGGCGTGATTCTCAACATTAAAATGAGATGAAAAGTTCCAATAAACATAGGTCCAAAAACGTCATGTTTTCTGTCTGGCCGCCATTTTTTTTTTTTTTTTTTAAGAAAAACGTTTATCTTGATAACGGATGTAGATATCTTTCATTATCTACTATTTAAAAAAGTACCTATGTTTTATCTTAAAAATTTTCAAAATGGTGGCTATTTAAAATTTTTAATTGTGAATAACTTTTTAATATTTATTTTGTTAAAATTATTAGTATTAAATTTAATGTTCCGCTTTTTATTGTGAACAAAATGACACCTTATTTTTAAGATGCGATACAAAATAACGAAGTTATGAGAACATTTGTGCAAGCACCCATTACTGGCTTCCGTATACTAGTAGACTGAATTTTGAGACCGACATCATTTCCTCCTATTTTCCTAAAAATTTTGTCATAAATTCATTATTTTTTATTGGATCTTGAAAAATAAGATCTCATTTTGTTCATACTAAAAGGGGTAACATTTTATCAAATGATACAAATTTTAATAAAATTAAAGATTAAAAAGTTATTCATAATTGAGAATTTTAAATAGCCGCCATTTTGAAAATTTTCAAGATAAAATTTAAGTACTTTTTAAATAGTAGATAATGTAGTTAAGTGCATGTTTACCAAATTTCATAAAGATTTCTACATCCGTTCTCTAGATAGACGTTTTTCTTAAAAAATAAAATAAAATGGCGACCAAACAGAAAACGAAGAGTTTCTGGACCTGTGTTTATTGGAACTTTTCATTTAATTCTGATGTGGGGAATCTCGCCCCGAAGTCTTGGAACCCTTTTTCTCATTTAAGACATCACTCAATCAGAAGACAACCTCTTTGTTTTCTTTGTGCAAAAGACAAAATGCTTATTATCAAGACTATATAGAGTATATTTCAGATTACGAGCCCATCTTTTAGGAGTTAAAATAGAAAAATAAGTATATAGGGTCTTGCTAATAGCCATTTTGTCTTTTATTTGTGAATCCTACCTAGTAATTTATTTAAAAAGAACCGTGTTTGGTGGCTCCTATTTTATTTTACTATAATGAATTGGCTAAGGGGCCAGTTATAGGGAAAAAGTAGAAATAAAAGTAAACTTTTATTTAATACTTTATTTTGAGCAGACGTAATCGATATTTTACAACGTTGTGAGCCCTACACCGCTGCTCTTCATCAGTGCACGTCTACTCAGTAATTGAAATTGTTCAGTTGAAATAGCTTGTTTACCAGTGTAATGATTCCAAATGTAAAACGTCTGCTGGAGATAAATTTTGAGTGTTTTTGTGACTTGGTTGACGTGCACTGATGAAGAGCAGCGGTGTAGCGCTCGAAACGTTGTAAAATATCGATTACGTCTGCCCAAAATAAAGTATTAAATAAAAGTTGGCTTTTATTTCAACTTTTTCCCCCTATAACTAGCACCTTAGCCAATACACTAGTAATATTTTTAAATTTAAATTTTTGTTATTTTTGTTCACTATATAAAATCTATTTTGTAGACTAAAACGCTCTGGTTTCGCTCAAACTTTTTTATCAAAATATCTTAAGCCGTTTTTAAAATATTTTTATAAAATAAAACAATAATAGCTCTTCATGCACGATTAGAATATATTACCTTGGCCATTTTGTTTGTGGTCTCGCATATAAAATTTTTGACCTGAAATGCTCAACTCCTTATTTCTAAGGATTTTAATGATAATCTAAATTCTCTTTTTAGGTTATTTAGGTGAATTCTCCATTCCGAGAGTGGATTGCATGGTGACCGATTGGTCTGTCTGGACAGAATGTTCGGTGACCTGTGGAACAGGTTTTCGGGAGCGTTTCCGACATATTAAGGTTGGATTTTTAATTAGAGAATTTATTTAAGGTAGTTGTTTCGCGAAAATACTAGCAAAAAATTAATGCTAGAGTATATAGAACAAACAATAAGGATTCATAATTCATAAGGCCAAAACTTTTTGCTGTTTATGTACCGATTCTAGCCAATCCCGTGCTCGTTTGACAAATCTGGCACCATTGTAAGTGAGTGAATATTTTTACATTAAAATGACAGATAAAATACATTTTAAAGGTCGATTTATTTCTATAAAAATCGTTTTGATATTTTTTAACAAATGTAATCAACGCCTACGTTACACCTTATGAAAATTATAATTTTGAAAAAATCTAGCGCATGCGCGCTTTATACATCATTCGTTGGTTAAATAAATACGCTGTTGCCAAATTGTTTTTAATGTAAATTTGTTTATACATTTTACATTATTTATTCATTATTATCTCAGAGACTGTGTTGTAACTATGAATCAAAATTGTCTTAAAATATGTATTGGTTATTGTTTAATGTTGGTTTAGTTTTTTATAAAAATGGTAAGAAGGGTTTCTTAATTATAATTAAATATGTATGTAAACTTTCCGATATCCCGTATAGTGCAATGTATAAGAGTCTGAAAAAACTCTATTTTTGAAATTTAATATCTCCGTAACTATATTGTTCATAAATTTCGTTTTAGAGCCAATCGATACAGAAGTATTTAAATAATAATCTGTCTAAATTTCAAAAAAATACTAAGAAAAGGCGGAACAACTACCTTAAGAAAAAAAAATCATTTATTTTTTAAAGTTTAGCTCTTATAATGTATTTCTTTTCATTAAGGCGGAGCCTCGAAATGGTGGAAAGCCATGTCCCCGGCGTTTGGTGAAAAAACGCCCCTGCGCAATGCCATCCTGTGCCAATTTCTAATTTCCTTCCTCTTAAGCAACTTCGGCATCAAGTGTACCAAAGATTTTTAATAATTCATTAACTGAATACAAAATATTCGTGTGTATATTAATAACATCTTAACAAGCTATTTTAAGTTTTTCTATAAAAAATATTTAATTTTAATATAATCTACTTATATTTTTTAAAATTAATAAAATTATTTTTGATTTAAAAAAATGCATTTAATAAATCCCTACCATCTAGAAACTTCAAACACTAGTCGGTTGCGACTATTCCGGTTCATTTTCAGTTCAAACACCTCCTGTTTTCTTTTCCTTATCCTTAAATTTCATTTATATATGTATATGTAATTAAAACGAAAAGAAGTTATATCTGGCAAAATACATTAAAAATGTAAATTTTGACTCCATTTTTCATTTAAAAACAAAAGTAATGCACGCGTTCAAGAAGTCCAAATTTACATTTTGATTTTTTGTTTGACATATGCTTTATTCATAAATTACTAATAAAGATAAGAGTAAATAAATATTATATTTAATATTGATTTACTATGATTAAGGATACTAGGTCACTTGTTTCACATTAAAAAAAATTTAATGTGAAATAAGTGACCTATATCCTTAACTCATAGTAAATCAATATTAAATATAATATTTATTTACTCTTATCTTTATTAAAGATGTTTCACCAACACCACAATCTCTACTAATTATAAATTACAATAAATAAAAGCATTAATTGTAGGTGAACAAAATTCTAGCAAAAAGACATAATACTTTGAAAAATATGTTTTGCAAAAAACAATTATCCAAATTTTTCTAAAATAAAATCAAAATTTGTTCTACACTTAATTTGACACGTTATAGATAATTTTGCTAACATAACAGAAGGACACTGTTCACTCAAAACCCCTTAAGGTAGTTCTTTAACAAATGCAAAAATTCAAGAAGTCTTTGAAACTTGGAATATAAGTCATTAAAAGCATAATACACATACTGTTAAAATTTGAAGACGATTTACAACACCAAACATGAAATAATTGCAATTAAAAATGACATATTTAACATAGGGTAGATAGCAAAAGAGTGGGGATATGATCATTATTTAATTTTTTTTCATTGAAGGATTTTTACCATCTTGATGAAAAACTAATATTTGTTAGAATAATATATTCGGAGTAACTTAAAAAAAAAATTGAAATTACTTACCACGTAGTTTTGATAAAAAACAAAAACAACAAACATATTTGGGCGACTATTTTTAGTGGAGGGAATATAAGCACAATGGTTTGGAATTGACCGGCAAGTATGTGTGTATTCATTTATATATATATATATATATATATTATATTTATATAGAGATTTCGTAGTGTGAGTGGACAGTCAGGTAAAAAAATATACCCTAAAATTTTAGTTCCTTTCATATTTATAGAGTGGATATGAGGCTAAGACTTTTGGCGTGGATTGTCGCGAAAGAACCTCTTTAATTTATAGGAAAAGTCATTCCAATGCGGTAAAATTTAAAAAAAAACGATTTTTTTGAAACACTCACCTCTATTTAAATTTTATGGTATGACTGTTTAAATTTTGATTCATTCAATAGCAAAATTGTACGATGAAGATGTTAAGATTTTTAACTGAAATTTTGTGACTGATTATATTAGACGTTCAAAAGCTGAGTGGACCATCCTATTATTGGTTTGTTATGAGAAATCCAGCAAAATAGAGGTAAAGGTTCGTGGAAAAAGGGGTACTTGGGCTGTAATCTATAGAAGGACGTTTAAAAACTAAGTTTGGACCACTCTGTCTATTTAGTTTTATCAAAAACCTTCTTAAAGGGGACAATAAAAGAGTGTGTCTTCTGATGAAAAAATATATTTTTTTAAATTTATTTATAACGATACTATAGTTTCGAGGGCTTTGCCACTTCATCAGTCTATTACAATTGATTCACAGGAATTGATGTGTGAAAGTCCTGTGAATCAATTGTAATAGACTGTAAAGCCCTCGAAACTATAGTCTCATTATAAATAAATTAAAAAATGTATTTTTCCAGTAGAAGACACACTCTTTTATCGTCTCCTTTAATTTATAAAAATTCTTCTACCCTCGACAAAAAGAAACTTTCAATTTAAAAATACCATTTTGATTATAGAGGTTTATCAGATAAAATGAGATTTGTGGGTTGGTCCACTCTGCTTTTGAAGGACTCATATATGAAAGAAGGTTCGGCTTGAAGGATCACTATTGGTCGAGATAGCTTTATGACACTTGGGTTTGATTCCCGAGAGATGTCAGCACTTCTGACATGTAAGCAAAATCATCTACTAGTAATAATATCTCAGATTATGCAGAGGAAAATCCCTTTGATTTTAGAAATGGATCTAAATTTTCTTGAAAATGAATTTCTTTTTGAAAATAACTTTATATGTTCAGAAATAAATTCAAAATTATATTTTGATTATCTGTATAATTTCATCTATGCATTTGTTATAATGATTATTTTATTAAAAACTAAATCAATGGGAAATCGGTTGGATGACAAAAGTCATATTCAAACATTAATTTTTGTAATTTGTATCAACTGATGATATTTATTCTTAAAAAATAATTAAATCATAAATATGAATAATTAAGAATTATACAACAAATTAAATAACATAAATTATCTTCTTCCCTAAAAGAAAAGGGGCCGTCCATAAATTACGTCACACAGTAAGGGGGAGGGGGCATCTCAGATTTGTGAGAAAATAAGTGACAGGGAGGCACGGGGATCTTAAAAATTGTGATGTCACAAAAGTCAAAGTAAAAAATTTTAAAAATTAAAAAAAAAAATTCAAATACCCTAATAAACCCTTTTTCTTATAATTAAGGATTTTTTCCCTGAAGACATTTTTTTTTGGCTTTTCGGCCTTTCTAGCCATAAGCCATTTACGATACTAATTTATTTATTTAAATTTGTTTCTACCCCGGGGGTCAGACTTCAGGCGGAGGCCCCGAGTCGAATTCGAACCGTCAGCAGGGTGACACGCCACCGCCTAGCCTATCCGACCCCCCTGAAGACATTTGTTTGCTTACAAATATTTTTTGTTTATTAAATGAAGAAGAAAATGCTATGTGGATCAATGCAAAAGAAATTGACTCTAGTCTCATTCCAAATGATGATATAGATTATAATTATAAAGAATGTGACATGCCAGTAATTGAAAATTTAAAGGATTGGTGCGCTTGACCATGGACTTAAGAAAAATAATATATTTTTTACTAATAATAAAAATTGTTTTATAATGCAATAGTGTTAAATGATATGAATAAAAATAAAGTTCAACTTAGAATATCCCTTTAGTTGAGTTTAATTTATAAAAAAATTCTACAATTATTAAATTATAGGGTAGAAAAGTGATAGTGTGACGTCACAATACAGGGGGGGGCTTCAATGAAAATGTGACACAGGGGGAGGGAGCGGTATAAAAATCTTGAAATTCGTGTGACCTAATTTATGGACGGCCCCAAATAGGAGATAAAATCGATTATTATAACTCATCATGGTCATCACTAGTAAAATTGACCATTGTTTCTGCTAAAGGCCTTCCAAGTAAATTCACATTCCAATATTGAAGGCGATCAGCAAAAAATTCTTTCCCGGACTTAATTTCACTTATGACGTCAACATCAAGAAATCGGAACCCCAGACCGTATTCTTCTTTAGCGGATGGTGGTATTGATGGCCAGTAACTCGGGTCCTCCTTGGAAGTTTCTTGTCCATTTGGATTTCTAAATTCAGACATGAAATTAAAGTCAGTACTAAGTTACTTTATCTCCCCGTATGGAAATAAATAGATTTTTGAAATATAAATATATTAAAAATATAAAATTTTTGTGTTAAATTTATATAAAATTTATACTAGAGCGACACAATAATAATTTTATTTTAAGAATATATAGAAAACATAAACTTTATATAAATTTAACATAAAAATTTTATATTAAATATTAATATATTTTCAAAAATATATAAAAAACATAATATTTCGAAAATCTATTTATTTCTATACGGGTCTAATAAGTCTATTGTTTAATTATAAATTTTCTTAATATTAATCGGAAAAGAACATTTTCTTAATCTTAAATCTAGTATTGAGGCACACTATGGCGCCAGCTAAAAGAGCTGTGCTCGGTATGTAATTTAAGGACGGGCCCAAACCTTGTTCCATAACAAATTAAAAATAATATTAAAATATTAAGAGAGAAAGAATTTAATTTTCAGGGCAAAATCTAGGATTTTAGTAGAAAGTATATTGCAATCTCAGCGTGGATTCATCCCCTCAGGAGTTGAACCTGAGAACAAACATGATTTCCGGGCAATCAGCTCAGACCCTCGAGATAAAAACCTCTCTCTGACCCACAATATATTTTTTGAAAAACATTCCAACTATTTAAAAAAAAACAAAATGATTAAATCTTTAATTTTAAATTTAATTGAAAGGTCCTCTATGAAAAACTGTTTTCATTTTAAGCTGAATTTTTTTATTTTCCGTTATAGAAGAATGGAGTAAAAAAAATTTCGCTTATATAATATATTGCGGGTCAGAGAGAGGATTTTGTCTCGAGGGTCTGAGCTGACTGCCCGGAAAGCATGTTAGTTCTCAGGTTCAACTCCTGAGGGGATGAATTCCCTCTGATATCGCAATATAAAAATATTTCTACTAAAATACTAGATTTTGTTTGATTTTAAATTCTTTCTCTCTTAGGGCCGGTTGTATGTCGCAAAGTAAATGCTTTTACCACTAACACAGGGTAGATGGTAAATGGAGGCACTGGGATGGCCAATCAGATGACAGACATTGACAGTGCCTGGCATCTGATTGGCCATCCCACTCCCTCCATTTACCATCTGCCCTGTGTTAGTGGTAAAAGCATTTACTTTGCGACATACAACCGGCCCTTAATAGTCTTAGTATGCATTGGTTTTGAACCAGACCTGATTTTTTGAAAAACATTCCAACTATTTTCAAAAAAAGATACCTAATCTTTAATTTTAGAAAATTCCATTGAAATAGCATATATGTTTGTAAGGTTTTTTAATTGCAGATTATGTAATAATATGTAAATAATCAACCAATTAATGTGATTATTAATTATCCAGCAATCTCGGCTCCTTATTTTATAAACATAGGGACTATAAATATTGCAAGCACGAACAAGAGAATTATTGTGAGTAGAAAATTTCATACTTATCATTAAAGAAAAAATCTCATTGCATTTTGAATATATAATTTACAAGGATTTTTTTAAACTTCATATTTGTTCCCGCATAAGTTTTTGCCAAAGTAATATTAAAGCTAGTCCTATTCATAAACAATAGGGCGGATCAAACTCCTTTTAAAAAGAGTGCTCCTTGAAAATGCCAATTCTCTTCTAAACGTATTTCAAAGGGATTTATTCTTTTAGTTAAGTATTTACCTTTGGCTTTTTTTTAATAAGTGCCCTTTCGAAAAAGGAAAAAAAGAGCTCTATTCAAACAAATTTCTATTCTATCTTATGATACTCCTATTTAGAAATATTAGTGATAAATCTCCTTTATTAAAGAGAACAGGTAGTTAAGCAGAGTCTGTCCATTATTATTGTAGTTTCCTCTATTTTCGCCTAGAATAAAGATTGTTTCATCTTTATTGCTTTCATCAAGAATAGATTGACCCATTTAATGCAACCCTTCGTATAATAATTGTTGAGTTTATCAAAAAGAGAGGCATAATTCTGCAGAAACAATAATTACAATACAATATTATAAGAAATGAATAAGATGATGGATGATTTTATTATGTTTGGCTCGAAGAGTTAGTTGGAAGGAGATTCGCCGGGCTTGGATGGGAGATAATCTTCAGAGATTAGAATCTCTCTTGTCGGCGTAAAGCCAGAAAAATGCTATTTTAAAATAATAATTTGTACTAGGCAGTTGAAAATATGCTCTTCTAAAATACGAACTTGCCAGAGGCAATTGGAAACATGCTTTTAATAAAATAATGGCACAAGGCCCGCATTTATTGCTTCTTCGTTACAGAACGTGTATACAAATTACTTCTTAGACACAAGCTGTTTCTTCAGCAAATCGTTCCCTGGTGAGTTGTCCCATTTCAATGAGCTTTATCAACTGAATAACAACTCACAACTGACAAATGACAACTGAACTCGCTTCGAGGAGCTGGCTGCTTTTATAACCCTGGCTCTAATTAGCAATTAAGCTGATTGGTTAATTATTCCCGCCTTTTAGGTGACGTATGCATAATTGCGCGCTTTCTTCTCAATATAAGAGGGGCGTGTCCTTGCTGCCCGCCCGCCAGTTTATCGAAGGATTCTGACAGGCAAACAGCAAGCAAACGCCTTTTTCAAGGCGAAAACAAATCTTTATTTTCAAAGGCATTTTACATTGAAAGGAGCGGAGAATAAAATCCCACAATATTGTGTATAAACGTAATGATTTTTTTAAAGAGATCCGAATCATGGATGCAACGGGATGTCAAGAGGCTTTTTAAACAGTAACGCTCGTTTGCATTTTGGCTTGCCATAGAGCAGCCTATTACAACTTATTTTAAATATCATCATACATACTGTATTAATTTTTCTTTGGAATTCCCATTAAAATTAGATTTATGCTCGATAATCCAGCAAAATCGGTGATTCGGCATGGTCCTAAACATGCTGAATTAAAAGCCCCTGCTGTACCTCTAGTTCAGTGGTGTCCACCCTTTTGGCTTACACTGGCTGCATTTGAAGGAAAACAAATGCATCGCGCCGCATATAAAATTTACTAATTCCATTGATAATTGTTAATCAACAAATATAGATAACAATGTAGAATAATGATATACACTAAGACAAAAAAAACCAAAAATATCATAGCATTATAATCTTTGAGTTCTTTTACTTCGGGATTTTGTTTTTAAATCATTTATCTACTTCTATTAGCAATTTGAAGTCTTTTAAAAATAATTTATATCGAGTTTAATTATTTCCTAACATTTCCAAATTATTGAATTCATTGTATGTTCTCTCTCAATATAATAATGAGTATCCAATTAGTCCAAGTGCAATAGTCAAAAGGCCATTCCTAGATTAATAGAAATTAAGAAAGTAACTTCTACTAGTCTAAAATAGGTCTGGGCTTGTATTTGGAATCCATGCCTTAGCTGCTATAAAGAAAGAGACATCATTCTATCAGCGCAGTTTTTAGTTATTTTTCTAGATTAATTATTTTTAATTACTGAAATAATAAATATTAAAAAAATGTAAATATGAGATGAAAAATAATTTTTAATAATTCTAAACTTGGTTATTTTTGTCACCTGATATTTGAGCTTATAATTTTGCTTTTAGTAAATTTTATTCTCGAAAATAGCTTTAGGTAGGTATATGTAAATTCATATTTCTAAAAAGTGAATAATTATTGTCAAGCCAGGAGGAATATTTGTTTCTGGGTAGATAATTTTTACGAAATTTTAATAAAGAGACATTATTAAATATTTCTTTCAGTTCAATGTCTGATTGCAGTGCCATACATTCAATCAGAAAGTTTGCAATTAAAATATTTAATTATAATAAAAATCGTTCAAAATATGCCAAAATTGTGATTATTTTTTCGGAAATATATTTTTTCACGTTCAAAATTGAAAATCTGCCTTCTCTTCTTCAAAATCTTTTGGGAAGATTTTCTAATTTGTAATGAACTATCACTGGGTTTTAAAATTAAAAAACAATTAATCAATAAAAGAAATTGAAAAAATTAATTATATTATATATTTTTATTGACAAAACCCATCAAATTAAAGCTAGCCGAAGATAAATAAGATCCTGACAGATCGAATTGTCGAACCAAAAATCCCTAACCTGTGATTTTCATCGAAATCATACCTGCCATTTTCGAGAAACTGATTCTATATAAATATATATTGCTCTTTTAATATAATAAAATAATCAAGTATGTTGTCAGGAATTTGGACAAGAAAGCAGCAAATCAAAAAAATTCTCATTGATTTACGCAACGTTTCGCCAATTTTATTTTGGCTTCATCTGGCGTCTAAAAAACACAAAAAACAGAGTTTCAGAGAAATTACAAAAGTAAAATCATTTTTTTCTCTTTTCTTTCTTTTCTGAGAAAATCAACAAATGATATTACACGCCACATACCTCATTGATTATAATTGATTTTGAGATATAATGGATCGATTATATCTCAAAAGTAATTATAATCATCAAAAATGATGTTACTTTTGTAATTTCTCTGAAACTCTGTTTTTTGTATTTTTTAGACGCCTGATGAAGCCAAAATAAAATTGGCGAAACGTCACGTAAATCAATGAAAAATTTTTAATTTGCTACTTTCCTGTCCAAATACCAGCCAACATACTTGATTAATTAAGGAAGTTCCCTAATAAATCGATTTTTCTTGCAATCCTTTTAAAACTTTGAATACACATATTTATATGTGTTCTTTATACGTATAAATTTTTTTCAATAATCCTTGCTGCACTAAATTTATAAATATTGACCATTGAAAATTGCATATTTAATACGCGAATCATATCCCGATTGATGTTAAAGCGACTGTTTCATTAAATAATCGTAATTCCCTTGATATTAATTTAAAACCTGAGAATCATTAACTGAAGATATAACAAATATTGTCCTGTTAAAATAACTGTATCAAGCGGTATTCGTTTTGTATTAAAAATGTTAAAAGTTAGGTACTTTTGATGGTTTTGATTTTTTTCTCTCATGGCATGGCAAGTGAGAGATGGCGACTTGGTAACATCGCACTAAAATCACTCAATTTTCCTATATCTAAAATACTTCTGCAGCTGGTCCATTTGAGATTTTTAGCTAATTCTCTCAACCTAACTATACTGTTCTCATTTGGAATTTCGCATTGAGCTGTTTCATGAAGTGTTTTTTTTTATTCTTTGTCTTTTAGCGTCGGTAAGAATGCAATGTTGCCAGATCCGAGAAACGACGCAGTGAAAATATTTTGGCCTTTCTGCGCATGTAAGAGTATGGGAAAGAGCGAACTGCATCTAAGCTATATTAGGGAACGTCCTTAAATAATATGGATGCTATGGACTTTAATAATAATAAAATAAATTATTGATTCATCACTTTCCTCAAATGTCATTTATATTGTAGTATTTCATTAAATATTCTTAATAACTGAATAAATTATAATAGTAACAAACAAGCTCTCACCCGTTCCTGATAAAGTTAATCATCCGCTCGATAAGGTCCTTGACGATGATTTCTTGCTTCGGTTCACAATTGAAGCGTTTGTTATCGAGTACCCACGGGAAGAGGATCCGAGCATCGGACCCTTGAGGAATTCCAAACCCAATCTTGAGTGATCTGTCACGAAGTCGGTCGAAGACGAATCGATAGATATAGACAGGGAACCCATGGGCGGCCAGGTCGATGGCGGAATGGGCGACACCAGCCAACGTCAGAGCGTCGCCTGTCAACTGCCAGCGGCTCGTTTAATTTAAGGTCTTTTGGCAGATAATATATGCCTGCTATAAAGTTCCTAACTATTAATCAGCATCAACAAATAGGCAAATTCTCTTGAACTAATTAGTCGTTATCATATATCATTCGGAAACTAGATAAAATCAACCCAAATGAAGTTGATGAATAGGTAGAAAGGGATGATTAAAATGATCCCTATAATAAAAATATATTTAGGACAATCACTTCAATGAAGAATTAATTCAAACATGAGAGTCTAGTAAGAGGGAAAACAGGCCACTTTTCTTCATAGGCGGAGAATGAACTGAATTTTTCGGGGACTTACATTTTTTATGAAACGCATTTCATAGTAAAAGTAAATAAAGTAAAGAAAATTTTTGAAATTTTTTAGAAACATTTTAAAATATAAAATACTAGGTACGTTTCACCTAAATAAAAGATCAAATGCTTATTTAGCACAACTCTATATATATTTCGGGGTATAAGTCCATCTTCAGGAGTTCATAAAGGACACTCCTGAAGATGGACTTATACCCCGAAATATATATAGAGTTGTGCTAAATAAGCATTTGATCTTTTATTTAGGTGAAACGTACCTAGTATTTTATATTTTAAATTTTAAAAAGTTTCTAAAAAAAAATTCAAAAATTTTCTTTACTTTATTTAAAATTTTTCACCAAGAATCTACACCATTCTCCCTTTAGAAAAAAGTAAAAGTAAATACTTGAGAAGCTCTCCTGTTTTAAATACGTATTTTTTAGAAACAAATGTTTGACGAAAAACATAGGAAATTTTTTATTTTTTCATACATTCACGATTTTTGCAGGCGAATATCTTAAAAGAGAGAAAATTTAAATAGAAGCAATCTTGTAGCAAGTTTTTTTTATAAGCTTTCATTTTGCTAAGAATAATTTTTTCCCTACGACCCACCGATTTTGAGATATAATCAAAAAACCTAAAAACTGGATATTTCCACCCACTCCTAAGCAAGGTAGCTAGGACTGGGGACTTTTAGTATTTTTATCTCCTAACTACTTCAAACACATTCCTTAAGAAAAAAAATTCTACCCTCTTCCATGTTTTCTATACCCCCTTTTTGAGCCTTCGTTGACTGGACTATTACGTAAATTAACAGATTAACACATAACAGGACTAAGGTACTATAAAATAATAATAATAATAATAAATAATAATTTTCTAACCATATTTTAATCTATTTTAACTTTTTTTTAATTAAAAAGTATTCACTACTTATTTTCGTTAAATTCTTACTTTATCCAATGCGAAGCATGGGGAAAGTATTGTAATCGCTCTCGCGGCAAGCGTGCCTTCAAAGGGTCCTCAGGTAAAGACTAGGGAACCCATGGTCTCAATTAAAGTCACAAATTGTAGCATTCAATTAGGTTGAATTTTAGCGCGTGACGGTTTTGCCAAATATTACATGGGGTCTCGTCGAGAGGCCAAAAAGTGCGATTTTTTCATTTAGTGCGTGCGGATGTATGGATGGATGTATGGATGGATGGATGGATGGAAGTATGTTATCGTTTTTTGGCCCACGATTTTTTCCACACCGTTGCACCGATTGAAATGAAATTGAAAACGTACCATTAGTTTAACAAAATGAAGCGCTGATTAGTTTTTAGTACATATCGGCACACAAACATTAGTACTTTATTTAAGTACTTTTTTAGTTTTTTCTAAATATTTTGAAAATGACTTAACCAATTTGGATGAATTTTAATATCCTAATTAAGTACCTTGGGGACCATAAAAAAGGTTAAATAAAGTTTTGAGTAAAATTATATTTTAAAGTACTTTACTCAAGAGTAAAATAGTACTTTTTTTAATTTTTATATTTTAAATTCTTTAAAATTTATTCATTGGATCGTTTTAATATAGTTCATTTAACCTTGCTTAAGTAAGAATGGATAGGCTTCTCTCTGTGAAATGCTAAAAATTTGGGAGGAAATTTTCTAAGTAACCATAGCAACTGCGTTGTTTTCTTATCCGTTACCTTTGCTGAAGACATAGAGGAATCGAGTTAAAATCAAAAATAACGTTTGATTCTCATCTAGTACTTGAGGAATAACCATTCTATATTGAATTTTTGACGTTTCGGTTTTTATTGATAACCATTGCTGAAGACATAGAGGAATCGACTTAAAAAACTCAAGATTGCGTTGTTTACCATAAAAGAATTTAGTCTTTTTGATTTTAAGTCGATTCTTCCACGTTTTTAGTAGAGGTTGCCATTAATAGTCAAAACATCAAAAATGGAATGCAATAAGGTTATTCCTCTAGTATTAGATAATAATCGATTGTTATTTTTGATTTTAAGTCGATTCCTCCATGTCTTCAGTAATGGTTACCAATAATAATCGAAGCGTCAAAAATCTAATGTAGAATTGTTATTCCTCAAGTAATAGATGAGAATCAATCGCTATTTTTGATTTTAAGACGATTTCTCTATGTCTTCACCAATGGTTACCAATAATAACTGAAATGTCAAAAATCGAATGTAGAATGGTTATTCCTCGATTTTTAAATAAGAATCGCTCATTATTTTTGAATTAAAGTCAACTTGAACTGCAAATTGCAAGTGATATCTGATTAATAATAAAGGAATAAACATATTAATATTTCAAATGAATTTGGATAAAGTTTAGCTTATTTGCAGTTTATTTTAGTTTATTAGAAGGAGCCACCCCTTTAAGAAAAGTACAAATTTTTTAGAAAAATCATATTTATTTTTTCTTAAAAGAATTCTTAAATAAGCCTTAATAAGCGTTCACTTTATCGTCTAAATCTAGACTATTCACCTCAGCCATTAAATTTTTAATTTATTTATTTTCTTGAAGAATATTTTAAATTTCTGAAAATTTCTTCATAATTCTTTCTAAAGAGTGAATATTTATGCCAATAAAAGTCTTGATTTATTATTTATGCAAATAAGTCTTGTTACTTTGAATTTTTACATAAATTTAACCATTCCAGTTTAACCCTACAAAGTACTCACATTTTACCTTTATTAAAAAAGAGAATATCATTTTAAATAAGAATTACTTATTTGTGTTTTAAATCTGTATAATGTACTGTTTAAAAGTTTTAGCTACAGTTTTAATTATTATAATTTTTGAAGGAGACAATAAAAGAGTGTGTCTAGACAATGAATTCATAAATTAATTCCTGTGAATCCATTGTAATAGACTGATGAAGAGGTCAAAGCCCTCGAAACTATAGTCTCGTTATAAATAAATAAAATTTATAATTCCAGCAGAAGGCACACTCTTTTATTGTCTCCTTCAATATATAAAAATTCTGCTACTCTCAGCACAAAAACTTTCAATTTATTATAATTTTTATTATTTGGGGGAGGCTTAAATAGCTTGGAAGCCCCGGATGTCTCTCCGATCTCCGCCTATGCAACTCACTCATGGAATTAAGTAAACTATGTTCATTACTCTTATGAAAAGTGGATAGTAAGTAAATAATTTATTCCCTCCAGTTCGAAAATCAAGAAGTTTTAACAATTAAGTTTATATAAATATAGAATAAAAATATTGGATGACTTAAACTCACTATGTGACTTTAGGATTAATCTCTCTCCACTTTTTATTATTTATAATTTTTTTAATAATACTTATATATTTAAAGCTTACTCAAAACATATTTTCGTGATTTCAGATGTTAATACAGACCTATATGAGTTGGACCTTCTAACTCCGTTTCTCATCAATTCATTATAAAAAAATCTAAACTATTTGTAATTTCAAAAAAATAACTATACAGGGTGATTCACGGTCGATAGCACGTTAGACGTTTATGGAGAACTTAGAGTATTTTTCTTAGTCTTTCAATTTATTGAGTAATATACAGGGGGTCTCATTTGAAAAAACAAACTTTTGACCCCTTTTATAAATAACGGAAATAATAGAAATATTAGCACGCCCTGTATAATATGGAGACGATTTTTTGGCGTAAATTAAATACTTCGGGTGTGTCTAAACTACCACCAAAATATCAACGTTCCATGAATTGAGAGCACTAATTTATTTAAGTTTAATTAGGGCCATGTTTTGGACCATGTTTAACACAAACTATTTTTATTTCGAAAACCAATAGAGATAAGTATAGGACAATATTAACAAAAAAGTATTTTAATAAAAGGGCGGTTCTAAAAATGTGTTAATATACAGGTTGTTCCATTTAAAAAATAAAGTTGCTACGACTTTTCAATGGGAGCCGAAACGTCGCAATGCTGAAAATATTTTAGATCGATAGAACAGGAAAGAAAATGTAAGGTGCTAAATTTTCAGAAAAATCCTTCTTTCGGTTTTCCATAAACGTCTAGCGTGCCATCGACCGTGAATCACCATGTATATGGGGCTATGAGCGCAATAGTGGACTAACGCACAAAATTTCCATTTTCGTTTATCTGCCGAAATTAATTACTAATATTGTTACCGACCGACTGCAAAGTGGACCAAATCAGCTTTTGATTGCTTGGCTGCGTGGCGTGGTCCACTTTTCAGTGAATTCTGAAATTTTGTTTTGTTATTATTGGTTATTAATATAATTTCCTGAAAGATTAAAATATTTGCCATACTAGGTGTGATAAATTGAAAACATAGTATAATTAAAATTATAGAGTAGATTGAATTTGAATTACCTTTTCCATTTCGGGAATAGTGTTTCTCGATACATCCACTTTTTCTCCAAAATAATTTAGCCATAGTTGTGTAATGTAAGCCCCCAAGTTTTTATATTCGATTCCAAGATAAAGTGGTAGGTACTTGACAGGGTCCTTGTTCAAGTTGTACTCCACTTGTTTATATACAAGTATATCTATAATAAATAATAATTTTTACAATAAGAATATAATTTCATTCTATCATAAATTGTGGAGTACTCGTATTCGCTCCGTGCATGCTCTCTGGTGGGGATTTGAAAATCGATCAAAGCACACGAGGCGGTGAAAAAAGTAAAAAAAAATATGGAAATATTCAACAGCATTGATAGGTAATTATTTTTAAAAATCGATCATACTTCGTGATGTGTAGTGAATTGCAAAAATAATGATCTCGTCCTCTGCCAGCGTGTTTGTGCGTCAGAGGCAGTCTGGGCCAATTTCATTCACAATTTCTTTTGATTTGATTAAATTTTTAGCCCTCTCATTAGAAAATTAATAATATCCATTGTCTTTTCATTGGTTTCAGTCACTATTGAATAAATTAAAATAATTCCACAACTTCATATTTAAATTTCTCATTTGTACATCGGCTCTTTCCATAAATATTTTTGTTCAAAAACGAAATTTATTAGCTTCTCATTTTCAATTTTGTCGCTATTCACAGGTGGAAAAAACAATCTGAATTGAATCTTTTGATATGCTGGGCGACAACTCGCGCTGTGTGAATAATACAAAAAACTAAAGACATCAAACACACAAAGAACAATTGCAAAATTACACTGCTTTTTAATTTTTTCTCACTTTTTACTGCAAATCCCAATTCAATCAGTGTATTGTTTCCAAATTTAATGCCGGGTTTCTCACCACCTTCAGATGTCTCTAGTGTCGTGCAGGGAGCGAATAGTAAAAATTATCCAATCATGGAATGAACGTTTGTTTTGTGTTAAAAAATAAGTGAATGATAAAAAAGTATTCAAATACCAAGTACATGAGGTAATCCTTCATTATTAACAACACCCACCATCCACGGCTTAATGCTTTCAGCGACCTGGACAAGCTGCTCTGGTTCCACAAGAAGTACTGGATCTTTGTCATCTTTTGTTTCAAGAGTCATTACGAAAGTACCACCATACACTGTTTGCCAATCCTTTAAGAAGAAAACCCATCAAAATTGGATTAATACTAATAAACAATTAAAATGAAAATAAATAAATATTAGAAATGAAATAGATAAATATGTAACTTTTAAGGAGATAGTTGTTGGTTCTAGGTGAAACATTTTTATATAATAATAAAAAATTGGGTAAAATTCCGAGGTGGGTATCACAAAAAAATGAAATAAAACAAAAATGAGTTTACAATTCGATATATTTCTGCTTGTTAGCGCATCATCAGGAGTCACAGAAAACTGAAAATAAATTAGAAATAATAATTTTTTTTGGAAACAGGTATAGTGAGGGAAAGTTAGAAAAAGGAGAAAACGTACTGAGAATTAATAACTAACTACGCAGTCTCGTGGCCAATAATATAACTAAACTACTCGGGTTAGCTGCACACTATCATTAATGACGAGGATAATTTTTCAAAATTGAGATGCCGAAGAATATTTAAATAAAACACTCAATATTATAAGATAGTAAATAACAAACTAATAATCTATCTTGTTTGTTTTTTGTAAATCTAACCCGATTGTGTTAGTTTTTATTTTGGCCACCAGTGAGCGCTGTTTACCAACTGACAGATTCCAATAGTGAAACGTACTGAAATTAGTATTTTCGACAGATGGAACAAGTGAGTTTTTAGACAGATGGTGGGAAGCGACGGGTGAACCGCGATTGAATTAGGTGTACACCGTCTTTGGAATTATGTAGAATTATTTTGGAATTCATTAGATAATGCCCCTTCATCTATTGTCTTCTACTTGGAAATGAAAGTGAAAGTAGGTGTACATGATATTAGGTCGCGGTTCACCTCTCGGTGGGAAGAATACCTGGGTTTATAAGAAGGAATAGAATGGTTCATGGAAAGTGCTGTTATCTTATTATTAATATGCAATGTGCTAACAATAGAAGGAATGTTGAGTTATTTATTATAAAATATAATCAATAATTGTATTTTTATTCACTTCTAGCTGGTTATTTAAAATAATTAAATTTTTTTGAAAGGGCTAATTTAATTTCGGTAGATTCTAAAAGATCCAATTTCAGCCCTTTTCTTTCGAAATAAATGGGAATAGGGTTATTATTAGAGTCAGAATGGGCTGACAACCCGAAATATATCGAATTCTAAACTCATTTTGTTTTATTTTATTTTTTTGTGAAACCTATCTAGTAATTTTACCCAATGTTTTATTATTAATTTATAGTGATCAACTGCAATACATAAAATGTCCTGCAGGCATGACTGTCTAGCTGATGTAGTGAATTTGTTTATTGTGGTTAAAAATGCATGAAATGTGAATAAAGTAATTTGCAACTATGATTTTTTTCTGTCTGTGTGTCTGACTGACGGTCTAAATTCCAATTCTCACACCATAACTCAAGAAAATTCAATTTTTTTATATTTCTAATACAAAGCACTAATTAGATTTCGGGCTCTATAGCTTTATAAGGTTCAAAAATTAGCAAATATCTTTTTTTTATGATAATTTTTTGAGATTTTTACTCTTTACTATGAAGAAATAACAAACAATCAAATATATCAAGAAATAGATTTTGAATTTATCTCTCTATTATAGCTGCTTGTGACAGCTCAATTTTCTCTTCATTATTTGCAAAATGTATAAATAGGTCCTGAAACATTAAGACCTGGTATCAAAAGCCACCTCTTCTACTTAGGGTAGTATTATATCAATTTAGTGAAGACCAAAGAAAAATTAATTTGATTATTTTTAATAAATTTTAATAAAAGATTATTTTAAAAAATGTATTCTTTTATTATTTAATTTCTTTATTATTAATAATATTAAATTTTTGTTCCATTTATAATAATTGTTTTTGAACATTGAAACATTATATTAACTTTCACATTAGTGGAATTATAGTTATTGGTAAATGGTTCTTGATAATATGCAGTCTTGTGGCCAATAATATAACTAAATACTCGGGGCAGTTGCACAACTATCAATCATGACGAGGATAATTTTTCAAAATTGAGATGCCGAAGAATATTTAAATAAAACACTCAATATTGATTAAGATAGTAAATAACAAACTAATAATCTATCTCGTTTGTTAAAGATAAAAGTAAATAAATATTATATGCAATATTCATTTACTATGAGTTAAGGATTCAAGGTCACTTGTTTCACACTTTTTAAAAAACTTTTGAAAAAAGTGACCTTGAATCCTTAACTCACAGTGTTGTGATAGGACCGCGGATGGGCGGGTTAAGAGGCATGACGCGGTGGTACGATGTCTGGCCGATGATTTGATCAAAAAGGGAATGCGTGTAGAGTTGGAGTATTTGCACTCCAGTTCGGCAGGCAATAGAAAGCCAGACATCGTGGCAAAGGATGCGTCGGGGGTAGTGTGGGTTTTGGACGTCCAGATCGTCTCCGCGCTTGCAGGACTGGGTGTTGCCCACCGAAACAAATAGAAAAATATAGGGGCAACTCCAGTCTGGTGGACAATATTGCGGAGCAATTTGGCGTCGGGGCGGGCTCGGTCAGGGTCGAGGCCATCACACTCTCGTGGAAGGGAGTGTGGTGGCATAAAGCGGTGGAGTCCCTCATCGCCCTGGGTATATCGCAAAAAACAATAAATAATTTGACATATAGGGCGATGAGGGGATCTCTCCTTAATTTTTACACTTTCAGCAGAAGAACATATAGAGCGGGTAGCGTATGATTATTAATTGTAAATACAAAAAAAAAAAAAAAGAAATGTGAAATGTGAGTCAGGATTAATCCTGGCTCTCTCATCCACCCGCTCTGAATCTGAATTTATTTGTTCTGAAGCTGAAAGTGTGAATTTTGTGTAATAAACTTTATCTTTGTAAGAGGCTCCTCGGAGGCCCAATAAACAAAATAAATGAATATTGCATATAATATTTATTTACTTTTATCTTTATTAAAGATTTTTCATCTTGCTCCAACACCACAATCTCTACTAATTATATCTTGTTTGTTTTTTTGTTTTTTAATAATTCTCTTCATACAATAAAAATAATTCTGACCCGATTGTGTTAGTTTTTATTTTGGCCACCGGTGAGCGCTGTTGACCAACGGACAGATTCCAATAGTGAATTAAAATATTCAATAATCTATGAAAAATAATATTAACCTTTATCCGAAAGTAAAACGTTGTAAGTGAATAAACAGAATTGAAGTCTAAACTTAATATGGTATATTCCGAGTAAATCGATTAATTTGAAATTGAAAAATTTTCCATTCAAATATTAAGCTTAATATATTTATTATGTCAATAATATTTCAATAGTAAATTAGTTTTTATTTTTAACGCTATGTACTAAGCAAGCATTCAGACAGACTAAGCTGTCAATTTGGTTGTCGATATTGCAGGCGTCTACGAGATAATTTGGTATAATATTTATATTTAATAACCCTTAGTCGTTTTAATTCTGTTTTTTTTTAGCCATTGAGTTAAATTCTGCCAGTTAAATTTAGCCTGATCGCTAAAAGAAACAGAATAGACCAGAATGTTTGTTTATTCATTAATTATTATTTTTTATTCTATTTTTCTCCCTTATTTTTTAATAAATTGAATCAACACTAATTTATTATATTTTGTTAATGAATTAATTTTACTCTTAGCCAGATCTAGGTCAAAAATTTGCCCAGAGTGTCAGATTAGTGGCGGAGGTGGCAAAAATAGTTGTAGAGAAAATAAACTTTGCAAAAACAAATAAATAATTATAAAACATGAACGTGTCGTACATTTTCAACACGCTGCATTACTTAAATATGAGATATTTTTTGATATTGTTTTTTTACGTAAATATTTGTTTTTTTTAATTCCTACGAAAATCTGCTGATAAAATTATGTTTCAAAATAATAATAATTTTAATAATAATAAGTAGGTTATGATGAAAGGCAGTCCATAAAATTATTATAAATTTTATTCAAGTTCTGATATTTAGGAGCCTTTTTTCTCTCCTTCCTCAGGGTTTTAAATAGTTATTGATGGGTGAGTATAAGTAGGTTCCCATTTGTCTCTCCTTTCAGTGAAATCAACAATATTACAATATTTTCCAACATTATACCATAAGTATACTTAGTTATCTTATGGTATAATATTGGAAAATTTTGTAATAAGATAAGAGTAAATAAATATTATATTCAATATTGATTTACTATGAGTTAAGGATACTAGGTCACTTATTTCACATTAAAATTAAAAATTAAAGATCTCAAAATTATATTTAATATTGATTTACTACGAGTTGGAGTTAAAAAAAAATTTATATCTTTTAATTTTTAATTTTAATGTGAAATAAGTGACCTAGTATCCTAACTCATAGTAAATCAATATTAAATATAATATTTATTTACTCTTATCTTTATTAAAGATGTTTCACCTTGCACCAACACCACAATCTCTACTAATTAAATTTTGTAATATTGTTGCTATCACTGAAAGGAGAGACAAATGAGAACCGAGTTATACTCACCCATCAATAACTATTTAAAACCCTGAAGAAGGAAAGAAAAAAGGCTCCGAAATGTCGGAAATTGAATAAAATTTAAATAATTTTTGGACTGTCTTTCATTATAACCTATTTATTTCGCTTACCAGTCCGTCTTCCTTAGAAAATAAATAAAGAGCTGCGAAAAAGCTGGATCGAACACTGCTTTCACTTACCTATATATTGTATCTAAATTATGCTATTAAGGACGTATATGTTCCAATTTGCTCACTAGAAATACACGTTTCGAAAAAAGGCCATTTTCAGACAATGCTGTGTTGGTGTTTTAGGTATTAGTTGGGTTTTAACCGAATTCAAAAAATGAGGACTGAATGTTTTTGTATCTATGTTATTCGATTACTTCGTCAATTGTGAACCGATTTTGATGATTTTTTTTGCATTGGGTTCAGTCTAGGTCCCGATTGGTTCCATTTAAATTTCATTGGTATTGGACCTTTTTTGTTATGTAGGTTCACGCATAACTAACTGTTTATTGACCGATTTCAATGATTCTTCTTTTATTGGAAAGGGGTACCTTAGAGGTGGTCCCATATTGATTTGGTCAAGTTCTGATGAAATGATCAATGACAAAATAACGGCAATCTCCAATTCTTATGTGCAAATAATCGAAATTATTATAAATATAAAATATTTTATAAATAAAATAATCTTAAAACGTTAATTTAAAACCCGCTAACGTTCCGAGATAATTTCTCTATTAATGAATTGAATTTTATTATCAATTTCTGATTCCTTCGCCCGAATCGTTCTCTTACTAGATGCATTCAAGGTATTATTATCATAAGTCACTATTCTTAACATCACTAAAAAGAGAAAAATAAAAATAGTTTTTAGAAAAAAAAACCGAGACTTCAAAAAAATTAAATGCAACAAATAAAATAATAAGAACTCAAAATCCAAATAAAATGCACTAAAAGGTATAAAATAATTATCTTATTTAGTTACAACTAAACGACGAAATTGTTACATTAAATCACTTTTTGAAGTCGGTGCCAAACAAACTATATAAGCGAGTTTACGCGATGTTGTCTTCATTACACGCCAAACGTACTGAGTAAGATCCGTCGAGTGCGATTCATAAAATGTATATGTTTGGCACCGACTTCAAAAAGTGAATTTCATCTAACAATTTCGTCATTTAGTTGTAACTATAGATAAGATAATTATTTTATACCTTTTAGTGCATTTTATTTGGATTTTCGAGTTCTTATTATTTTATTTGTTGCATTTAATTTTTTTTGAAGTCTCGGTTTTTTTTCTAGAAACTATTTTTATTTTTCCTTTTTAGTGATGTTAAGACTAGTGACTTATGATAATAACGCCTTGAATGCATCGAGTAAGAGAACGATTCGGTCGAAGGAATCAGAAATTGATAATAAAAATTCCGAATTATTTTTTATTTGAATTTTGAGTTATTATTTTATTTGTTGCATTTAATTTTTTTTTGAAGTCGGTTTTTTTTCTAAAAATTATAGATTAAAATCATCCTTGCGGCAAGTACTTCCACGTCACGAGTTTTTACCATTTTCGTCATTCTAAAGACAGACGCAGAATTTGGATCAACATATCAATATTTCTTGCCATTATCTATTTATGTATATAAAATTAAGATTTTGTCTGTACATTGGTTCAAATCACGCCAAATTTTGGTTGCACACGTTTCAAGCAAAGTTATGAACGAAAACACCCTCAACAAAATTCCTGTCTGTATGTCTGTCTGTCTGTCTGTTTCCGTCGTTTCCGAAAAGTTGCTCACGATTCACGTAAAAACGGCTGAATGGATTATTATGAAATTTCATATTTACATCAGATGTCTTCTAACTTACGTTTTTAGCTATATAACGTTTTGATATTTTGACCCCAGAAGGGGGTTTGGGGGGGCGCACGAATGAAAATTATCAAATAACTCCTAAACTATTAACCCTACGGCAAATTTTATAATAAACAAAGTTGTAGGGGATGTGATTTCTGACAACTTTTGTTTAAAAAAATTTCCCCAAAAAACCACCCAAAAAGGGGGGAGGGTGAAAAAATGTAAATTCTTGCCCTTGGAGCAAACTAAACCAAATTTTGTATACATAATCTCTGGGCCTCTAGAGAGCTAGAAATGCAAAAACTAACCACCCAAAATGGGGGGGAGGGTCAAAAAATGAAAATTCTTTCTCTTGGGCCAAACTCAACTAAATTTTGTATACATAATCTGTGGGTCACTAGAAGGCTAGAAATGCAAAAACTGGGTGCGGGGGTGGAATGGGGGTGGGGTGAGGAGTGAGGCGGAGTAGGGTGGGGTGCAGGGGGTGGTGCGGGGTGGAGTCCAGGGCGCTAGGCGGGGGTGTGGTGCGCAGGGTTGGAGGGCACGGGGTGGGATGGGGTGCGGGGTCCGAGGTGGGTGGGGTGCGGGCGGGGGTTGGGAACGGGTGCATGGTGCGGGGGTGGGGGTGCTGGGTGGGAGTGGGGGTGAGGGTGGGGTTCGAGGGATGGGTGTCCAGGGGCGTGCCCCCTGGCTGGCAAGAGGGCCGCCGAAGGCGGGCCTTGCAGCTAGTTATTAATAAATAGCGTTTGATTTTTACTTTCAGTTTAATCTTTGAATTATGTCTTGATATATAGTTATATTAAAAAAAATATATATTTTAGAAAATTAAGTAAGCCCTACTCGCTCAAGCGAATCGAATATTTATAAAATTTTATGAGTGTGACCAAATTTTGAATACACTCAAAAATAAATAAGTATATGAAATCGAAATTACATATTTACATTAAAACTAAAAGTTGGTTGATTAGCCTTGAAATCGATTCAAGCTTGGCGCTTACGTTGATATTTTTCTGAAAAATAATTAATTTCCCTTGAAATTTTATTTTTACGTTGCTTATTATATTTTCTACTAATTTATTTATTTATTTATTTTGACTTTAATCCTTGTTTTCAATAAATTTTTTAAAATAAAATCATTTCTTCTCTCGTTGATTATATTATAGGTATTCGAATAAAGTAGATTTTAATAACAGTTATTACTCAAGTTAGAAACCCCTATAAATAACATAGTATAAATATTGGTAAAACTGTCTAGCCAAAAAATTATTAACTTGAAACTTGAATCTGGGGGAAAGTTAAGATCTAAAAAAAGTGGACATCATTATTTTTAATAATCCAATTATTCCATCGATCCAATACACTGTTCGAAAAAATTAAACAAAAATTTGTAACCGTAAACATAACAATGGATTCCAGTAGAGTTCTGTACACTGATTATCATGCAATTTGGCGATTTTTTACAACAGCTCGTGAGTTTTGTGATATTACGGGTCAAAATGATGAAAAAGGCTATTTTGTCCTATATTCGACTCCCATCTATAGGTATATATAAAATTAAGGTTTTTTGTCTGTACATTGCTACAAATTACGCCATTTTAGTTGCACAGGTTTCAAGCAAGGTTATGAACGAAAACACCTTCAACAAAATTCGTGTCTGTATGTCCGTCTGTCTGTATGTTTCCGTGGGTTACGCGAAATGTTGCTCACGATTCACGTAAAAACGGCTGAAGGGATTATTATGAAATTTCACATTTGCATCAGATGTCTTCTAACTTACGTTTAGCTATATAACGTTTTGATATTTTGACTCCAAAAGGTGGTTGGGGGGGGGGGGCGCACGAATGAAAATTATCAAATAACTCCTAAACTATTAACTCTACGGCAAATTTTATTATAAGCAAGTTTTTAGGGAATGTGATTTCTGACAATTTTTGATTAAAAATTCCCGCAAAAAACACTCAAAAGGGGGGGTGGGGTCAAAATATGAAAAATTCTTGCTCTTGGACCAAACTCGACCAAATTTTGTCTACATAATCTGTGGGTCACTAGAAGGATAGAAATGGAAAAACTAACGACCCAAAATGGGGGGGGTCAAAAAAATGAGAATTCTTACCCATAGAGCCAACTTAACCAAATTTTATATACATAATCTGTGGGTCACTAGAACACTAGAAATGCAAAAACTGGGTGCGGGGGTGGAGTAATGGTTAGAGGGTGCGGAGGTGGATTATGGTATGGGGTGCGGGGTCGTGGAGTGGGACCCAGGGGGGTTAAGAGGTGTGGTGCAGGGTGGAGAAGAGGGTTCGAGATGAGGGGGCCCAGGGCGAAGTGGGGTGGGTGGAGGGGCGGGGGCGGGTGGAGGTCACGGGTCGGGTGGTGAGGCGGGGGCGGGGGTTGGGCACGAGCGGGGTGGTGGTGCTGGGTGGGTTTCGGGGGGGTGTGCTGGGTGGGAGTGGGGTGTGAGGTTGGGTTTCGTGGGTTGGAGGTCCAGGGGACTTGCCCTTTAGGCAAGAGGGCCGCCGAAGGCGGGCCTTGCAGCTAGTTAGATATAAAACAGCAATATTTGAAATCAAAATATTTTGTTCTCGTAATAACTTTCATCTTTGATTTTCAAATTAACACTTGATTTTAAGCTCAATTAGAACTCGATTTATAACTAAAAAACTAAGACCTTATGTTTTTATCTATGTTTATTATCCTTTATAACCACGTAGTTTTAGTTTTTTAGTTATAATCTCGAGTTCTAATTGAACTGAAAACAAGTGGTAATTGTGAAAATCAAAGAGGAAGCTGTTTTCTATTCACGTCAACAAAATATTTTGATTTCAAATATTGCTGCTTAATATCTAATGGGATTCGAAAATAGGTCAAAATGGCATTTTTTGTCGTTTTGACCGATAATATTTCAAAACTCTGAGCTGTCGTAAAAAATCGGGAAATTCCATGGTTATCAGCTTAGAAAACTCTACTGGAATCCATTGTTAGAATCCATTGGAAGAAATTTTTGTCGTAAAATGTAATTTTAAGAATATCGCCAAAAAATTTGCTAATAAACAATTACATTTAATTTTTCTTGACAAATTTATTTATTGCAATTTCACTAATAATAATACTAAGATTGGAGTAATTTTTGGAGAAGGGCTGATAAGTGAAATTGAGTGGATATTGATGAAGGAGCCCAAAAAAGAAGATAATTTATACTATCTTTTTTATTCATAAACCGACGTTTCGGATGCTATTCTCTATATTATTGTTACTGCCACCGAAAGAGGAGACAGAGGGGAATGTCGTATTGGATTTCCTTCACTGACTTTTCAAAAATCCTGAAGAAGGAGGGAATAGCCTCCGAAACGTCGGTTTATGAATAAAAAGATAGTATAAATTATCTTCTTTTTTTGGAATGCCTCATCAATTCCACTCATTAATAATACATTTCCGATATGGAATCTATAAATAAAGCTATTGATTTTATGCATCACATAAGAACTTTTTGTCGTTAATAATTCATAATAATTCTGCAATTCAAATGAATTGAGATTTTTGTTTTAATATTTATGTATCTTGGTAATGTTTCGTGGCGTCCGCATGTCAAGTCAAGATAATTGGATGAAAGCATAGATAGATATTTGATGAAGCAATGGATAACGATTTAATTGTTTGGATTTGTATATATGGGAGATGAAACCCCAGGCGTTTGTATGAATGAATATATGTAGATTGAATGGAATGTCGCAATTTGTATAGAATTACCAGTAGGTCTTCTCGCGTTCATCACAAGTTCCTTGGGGATCTGCACGCTGCAAACATTCTGATGAAAACTTTGTCGGAGGCGAGATCGTCCTTGTCTTGATCTTTTTTGCAGCCGACGCGGTCACCCAGGGCGAAAGCCCTCTGTCTTGCGATCGATGGGGGCTACGTAGGCCCAGGGGGCTGAGCGTGGACCCCGACAGCGAGATCGCCCCTTCCACGAGCTCTGCACAAAACACAAGCAAGACCCCTTCAGTTACCGAACAACCATTCGATCCCAGTTTGGGGCAGGTTCAGAAGGAAGGCAGTCCAGAAATAAGTAAAAAGAATAATTCCAATAAATAGTATTTATTCGAGGTTTGTCTTTTGACAGATTTTGAAACCGACTTTTCGGAGAATCTTCCCTTCTTCTTCAGGGTCTACAATAATTAAATAAAATTGATATCAATATTATTATTATTATTTTTTAAATAATACATATATATTGATATGAAAGTGCATGTCATCTGATTGGCCATCCGGCGTGAATTCTAAGGTTTTACACTTGTCAACTTTTACAAACACTTTACCAACCGGCATACAACTTGCCCTAAGGGGTAGGTTGGTAAATGCTTTAAAACCTTAGAATTCACCTTGTGCTTGACGGGATGGCCAATCAGATGAAAGTGTCTGTCATCTGAATGGCCATCCCTCCGGCCACAAGGTGAATTATAAGGTTTTACCCTTTGTCAACGTTTAAAAAGAGTTTACCAACCGACATACAACTGGCCCTTAGAGTTGGATTAATGTGTAAAGTCCCCGAGGGTGGGGGTCGAGCTTGAGGAGGGGGGAGGGGGGATTAAAGTTCCTTTTTGAAGTTTTTTCGCTTATAACACGAAAACGGTCCATATTTTGTAAATAACCATCCTATAGTAAATTAAAGAGGACAAAATTTCGCGTAGATTACAAAAAATGCAAAATTGGTGTAGGAGTTCGATTTTTTATGGGATCCAAAAAACAGCCCCTGGATCAATTATGGATATCCCGAAAATCTCGCACTTTTTTCGATTTTTTCCCATTTTGACAATGAAGGGGCACGTTCTCGATAAAGATTCCTCTATACATTTTTAAACTAGTTTAAATTTCTTTCAATTAAAACAAAGTTTCATCTTAATTGATAATGGTCACTCCTGCTGCAATGAGGCTGAAATTTTTATTATTTACTATCATCAATAGAACAAAGTATGTACATTATGGTTTGGATTTTAAATATACAGGGTTTTTCTAAATTGATGCGAAATACTTTAAAGGGTGATTTTTAAGCAAAAATTAATCTCGGGCTTTCATATAATTTTATGTTAAAATCCCTTCCCTCCAAGTTGCAGCCCTCTAAATTTAGGAGGAAAAAGTTGTCTTTATTTAATGCTATATATCCACTATGGAATAATTTATAAGAATGAAATTTGGGAGATAACTAATGTTAATAAAATGGTAGTTTTTTACGATTTTTGTAACCCTAAAATGTTATCACAAGGGGTGAAAAAATCAACCCCTATAATAATTTGTTTTTTTTAATAGATAATAACTAACAGATAATAACCAATTTGTAGATTAATGTGAAAAGTTTTTGAGTATTTTTTTGTGAACAAACAAACAATTTTATGAGAAAAAGTCAAGACATAAAAAAGTTGCAGATTTAATCTCTCTTTTTAAATCAAGTTTTTAAATAGGGAAATGTAGATGCATTAAAAAGTTTTTGATGCAAAAATATAATAAGGATTGATTTTTTTTATCCCCTTGCGATATGCATTTTAGGGTTAAAAAATCGTAAAAAACTTCCATTTTATTAGCATTAGTTATTCTGCCAAATTTACTTCTAAATTCTTTCAGAGAGAAGTGAGTGGATAATGGATATATTAAATAAAAACAATTTTTTCCCCCTTAACTTTAGAGGACTGTAACTTGGAGGGGAAGGGGCTTTGAACAAAAATTATATGAAAGACCACCCTTAATTTTTGCTGAAAAATTGCCTTTTAAAAAATATTTCACATCGATTTGAGAAACCACCCTGTATACGGTGGCCTATCCTCACCGCCAGATATTATCTCGCTCTTTACAATCAAGACAAAACAAGAAATTATCATCAAGAAAGAGATTTCTTATTTCTTATTCAAATTTAATGGTACCTCTCTGCAAAAAGTTTTTGACACGCCTACCTATTTGGGAAAAAATTCCTGGAATGACTGAAATAGGGATCGCGAGACGATTTTCAAACAAAGTGTGTATACTAAACAAAACTTTCGAGTCCAAACAACACTTACAGTGGGTGACCAAATTATTATACTCAAATGATTTTTATTAAGTAAATTTATTTTATTCAAACATTTCAAAAAATCTAGTAGTAATCTAGTCTAACCCTTTTGGACTTGGCTGGCAACTCGCCAGACCTCAACCCGTTCGAAAATGTATGGGGGGCCCTAAAAAAAGAAATTTGCAAACATAAAATAGTTACTGATAGAAAATATTATCAAAGCATGGCACAATACACCTGCACTTCAAGAAATAGCCAAAAAATGCTTTGCTAGCCAGCTGAAGAATTCGAATTATCGAGGTTCAAATTATCGAGATTTGACTGTAATATATTAATTCACTATTTTACTAAGATTAGAAAAAAATAAAATAAAAATACACTTTAGATTTGCACTTGACCGGGCTATTTATTTATTCGAAACTGCCTTCTCTATATCTTTAATTGAGAGACAAGTGCTTAAATCAACCTCTGACGCTCTGACATTTCCATATTTGATTTCATCATATCATGCATTCTCTTAAGTAAACTAGGGCTGGATGTCCTGGATGTCCTACCTGGCTTGGCAAGTAGCAAGGTGTGTGCCTGGATCGCTCCAGCCTCTTCTCCGATCAGAATCACTCGTTCCGGGTTCCCGCCGAATGAACCGATGTTTTTTAATCCATTTTAAAGCTCTTACTTGATCTTTCAACCCATAGTTTCCAGAAGCGGACGAAGAACCAAGTGATAAATATCCTAAAAATAAAAATTTATAAAAATTAGAGAAATATTTAATTAACGCTACATCGCTCGTATCCATAATAAATATTAATTAAAACAGGAATAGTAGGCAATTGACAATAAATAAGAACAGAATTTTTATTAAATGGGCCTGTCGTTTCGTCCATTCATTTCGAGTTCCTCAGTGGCCCATCTTATCACTCTATGTCAAAAAATAATTCCACTATGTGACGAAACATCTTTAATCTTTTTTATTTTTTCTACAATACATTCTTGGCCTCAATTACTCAACAATCTTAAACTTTTCCCTTTTAACAATCAAAAAATCAAAAAATTATAAACTACGTCCAAACGCCTCAAACACGATCGGCGAACCCAAAGGTCGAAGAATAATTTTCTTCTTCACTCCAGTGCGCAACCATAATGAGGCCGTGTCGAAAGACAATTTTTAAATTAAATTAGGGAACGAAGAAAAGATTTTTATATTATAGACAAAAGGATCAGCCGGGATTCGAACCCGATCTTCCGCATGTGCCGCTGGTTCGAATCCCGGCTGATCCATTTTGTCTATAATATAAAAATCTTTTTCTTCGTTCCCTAATCATAAACTAACACATGGGCTGAAAAATCCCGGGCCTAACACATACATTGCGCTAGCTTTTTTTGAATTCACCTCTTTTTCAGTTAGTACCAACCTTCAAAAGACAGTTGTCAAAATTTCGTGATATTCTATTCATTAGTTTGTGAGTTATTGTTCTAAGAGTGACGCTTTTCAGAGCAATGGATCAAAAACAGTTTCGTGTTTTAATTTTAAACTGCTTCTTGATGGGAAAAAATACCGTTCAAGCGAAGCAATGGCTTGAAAAGTGTTATGGGAACTCCTCTCCAGCAGAAACAACAATAAAACGTTGGGTTGCTGACTTCAAAAGTGGTCGTAGGGACACCGATGATGCAGAACGCAGTGGACGTCGAAATGAGGCGGTAACACCAGAAAACATCGAAGAAATCTACAAAATCGTTTTGAATAATCGAAAAATGAAGCTGCGTGAGTTAGCTGACATCGTAAAGATATCAAAAGAACGTGTTGCCTTTATATTACATTAGCATTTGAGTATGAGAAAGCTCTGTTCAAAGTGGATGCCGCGCTTGCTCACTGTTGACCAAAAACAACAACGTGTTGATGATTCTGAGCAGTGTTTGGACATGTTTAAACGTAACAAACCGGAATTTTTGCGTCGATATGTGACAACGGATGAAACATGGATCCAGCACTTCACTCAGGAATCAAAACGATCGTCATCTGAGTGGACAGCAGCTGGTGAACCTCGTCCAAAGCGCCCAAAAGCACAACAATCGGCTGGAAAGGTTATGGCCTCGGTATTTTGGGATGTGCGCAGTGCAATATTCATCGACTATCTTGAGAAGGGAAATACCATCAACAGTGAATATTATATAGCGTTATTGGAGCGTTTCAAGGCCGAAATTACAAAGAAACGGCCCCATTTGAAGAAGAAAAAAGTGCTGTTCCATCAAGACAACGCACCGTGTCACAAGTCAATCAAAACTGCATGAATTGAACTTCGAATTGCTCCCACATCCACCGTATTCACCAGATTTGGCTCCCAACCATTACTGGCTGTTTGCAGACCTCAAAAAATTCTCGCCGGCAAGAAATTTCGCACGAATGAACAGGTTATCGCTGAAACTGAGGCCTATTTTGACGCGAAAGATAAATCATTCTACAAAAGTGGTATCAAAATGTTAGAGCGGCGGTGGAATGATTGTGTTACTCTTGATGGAGATTACGTTGATGAATAAAGCTAATTTTGACAACAAAAAACGTGTTTTCTTTGTTAGGCCCGGGACTTTTCAGCCAGATGTGGTACATAAAAGTTTTATAATTTTTACTTTATTTGATTGTTAAAAGGGGAAAAAGTTTAAGATAGTTGAGTAATTGAAGCCAAGAATGTATTGTAGAAAAAATAAAAAAGATTAAAGATGTTATCAACATAGCTGAATTGTCTTTTGACAAAGAGTGATAAGATGGGCCACTGAGGAAGTCGAAATAAACCGACGAAACGTCTGGCTAATTTAATAAAAACTCCGTTTTTTATTTATTGTCCAATTCCCTACTATTCCTGTTTTAATTAATATTTAATTAATTTTATTAAAATTTTTAAAAGTAGCAGATCACTTTAATTGATGAGGAATAAATCAATGAATGCTTCTTTTGCTTCATTTTTTTAACAAATCAAAACTTCATTACGTTTTATCTGATTTTTATGATGACTCTCAATGATTGGGAATAAAGTATAACTTAATTAATTAAAAAAATCATCTCAGATGCGTTCATTGGTAATAATTAATTAATTTAGTGGTCTTTTTCTTCATTTGATTCGTATTTTTCATAGGACAACCGGGATCGAAATAAAATTTTGGTAACAAACCTGACTTCCGGCCCGGGCTCACTAAACTATGTACGGTATGTGTTTTTGTATTTAAGCACTACCGTATTAGTAGTGTATTCTACTTACGAAAAATTTTTCAAAAAATTAAATATTTAAATAAAAATTTAATAATATAATCATTTATCTCCAAGCTTTGGACCGGCTAAAAAATTGTCTGCGGGAGCCCCTCGTATTCGCATCAGTACAAAATTTACTGGCCAGTTGTTTTGATGGCCCCTAAGCTAATATTCGCTTCTTTTAGGGAAAGACTTTCGAACTTATTAATAGGAAACAAAGATAGACCTTATCTATAAATAAAGATTCTAGAAAGAAAGAGGAATGGGAAAACCTCCAAATGTCCAAGGATTGGATTGACCTCAAAGTTATTTCTGGGTCAGGAGACTAGGAAAGGTTAAAGGTTGAATAAATTAAAAAAGATGGACACAGAAAGGAACTAAATTGAATACATATTGAATTGATATACATTTTTTCTATATTATAGTTTTTATTTGACCACAAATTGGCTATTAAATATTTCCAAAAGAGATTTTGTGTAAATCTTCAATGGAGATAATCAATTGATTTTTATGTCAATAGTATATTTGTCCTCTTAGTATCTACAAATCTATATATGGTTAATAAAGGGGAACGCAAGAAACATTTCCATGAAAGAATAAAGAATTAGGAGAGCTAGCCAGAGCAGAATTTTGCTATGATTTTTGGCATTATTATTCATTTGGACATAGGGTGGCAAAATATGTTCAAAACGATGTTTTTAAATACTAAATTAGTGCTCTTATTGTCCTTCCCAAAAATTTTCTTAAATGGTTGCTTCTTGAGAACTTGGATTATGAAATACTGGGATATTAAGTTTTAAAAGGTACAACGTTTCGTCGTTTATTTATCGACTTCTTCAGGCAATTTTTAAGGTTAACCTTCTCGTAAGTAATATATAGTTCATTAGACCATGTCAATGAAAAATAATTGTTTTTATTTATTTTATTACTTGAGAGGAGGTTAGCCTTAAAAATTGCCTGAAGAAGTCGCAGAAATAACCCTAGTAGCACAATGTTTCAAACTATATAGTAACTAGATAGATTCTCGAAATCTACATAAGCACTATATAGTTACTATACCTATAGTTTGAAACATTAGGCTACTAGGGAAATGACAAAACGTTGCAACTTTTAAAAATTTAATATCTCATTATTTAAACCAATCCGAGCCGCGAATGCTAAATAATGTAATCTCAATAAAATCTTATGTTAATTCTGCATATTTAAGAAAATTATTTTATTATTTTATGAAAAAGGAAAAATGAATTTGAGATTTCGAACCCGTGTCTCTCTCCTATAGCCTAAAGGAGAGAGACACGGGTTCGAATACCGCCGGGTGCTCAATTCATTTTTTCTTTTAAAAAATTGATAAAATAATTTTCTAAATATGTAAAATTAACATAAGATATTATTGAGATTACATTATTTAACTTTCGCGGCTCGAATTGGTTTAAGAGAAAATTAAAACTAACGTTTAAATGTTAATTTGTCTAATCCCATTATTTCATAATTCAAGTTCCCAAGAACCAACCATTTAAGAAAATTTTTTTAATAAAATTTCGAAGAGCAGTTTATAACACTAAATTACAACACTCACAAGTCAGAATAGACTTTTTTAGGGTAAGAAGTTAAGTGGGTCTAAAATATCTCCTAGACCTGAATAAAAAATAGAACATATTAAAAAATATTTTTATAAAAAAATAAAACCGACTTCAAAAAAATTAAATGCAACAAATAAAATAATAATAATCTAAAAAATAAAATAAAATACACTAAAAGGTATAAAATAATAATCTAATTTAGTTACAACTAAACGACGAAATATTTACATGAAATCACTTTTGAAGTCGGTGCTAAACATATACATTTTATGAATCAAACTCGACGGATTTTACTTCGTACGATTGGCGGGTACGCTCGCTTATATAGTTTGTTTAGCACCGACTTCAAAAAATGATTTCATGTAAATATTTCGTCGTTTAGTTGTAACTAAATAAGATAATTATTTTATACCTTTTAGTGCATTTTATTTTATTTTGAGTTCTTATTATTTTTATTTGTTGCATTTAATTTTTTTGAAGTCGTTTTTTATATAATTTTTATTTTTCTCTTTTTAGTAATGTTAAGAATAGCGACTTATGATTATAATACTATAATATAATATAATATTATATATATATTATATATATTATTATATATATAATATAATATTATTATATAATATAATATAATATTATAATACTTATAATACCTTGAATGCATCTCACAAGAGAAAGATTCGTGCGAAGGAATCAGAAATTGATAATAAATTATAAATTTTATTAAACCAATTATTTTACATTAATTAATGTATACATTGTATTTTTGCTTCGATTCCGGAGATTACTTCTCCACCATCGAGTGTCCTTATTCATCATTAGTCCTTGTTTTTAATAAGAGGAAAAATCTAATTAGATAAAAAAACCTCTTTTCCGATAATTATTTTAATTCCATTATTCCCCAATCAAGTCGATTGGTCATCCCTCTCTCAATTCTCCATCAGAAATTGATAATAAAATTCAATTCATAAATAGAGAAATTCTCTAGAAACATTTGCGCGTTTTAAATGAATCTTTTAAGATTGATTTTTTTTATAAAAGATTTTATTTATTATAATTTCGATTATTTGCTCATAACAATTGGATATTTACGTTAATTCGTCATTGATCCTATCATCAGAACTTAACCAAATTAATATGAGACCACCCCTAAGGTACCCTCTTTCCAATATAAAAGAATCATCGAAATCGGTTCATAAACAAAGAAGTTATGCCTGAACAAACATATCAAAAAAGGTCCAATACCACTGAAAAAAAACGGGACCAATCGGTAACTAGACTGAACCCAATGCAAAAAAATCATCAAAATCGGATCACAATTGGTGGAGATATCAGGTAAAATAGACAAAAAAAAATCAGTCGAATTGAGAACCTCCTCCTTTTTTGAAGTCGGTTAAAAAGTAGTACAATCCACAAATGATTCTATTCTTATTCGCTGATTTGATTATTGTTATTATAATAATGGCGAAAATGACGATAGGTGTGAAATCTTTTCGAGACAAATAGTATCAATAAGTATATGTAAATTCACACGAATTCACCCCTTTGACATCTATCGGGAGAAAGATATCGGACGGAGAACAAAATATTTTTTTCCCATAGATATAATAATAATAGTTTACGTCCAATTAAATAGCGTCAATAGCGGTTGATAATTTTTTATACTAACCGGGCTCGAACCCGGGCATCCGCTTGAACATCGTCATCAACGATGCTCAAGCGGGGCCTAGCTCGGACAACCCGACTCCCCAATGGGTAATATTTAAAATAAATAAATATGAAATAATTAAATTTAATTTACCTAGTGGACCTACACGATAGTTTATTGAAACATATACAATCTGGCTCGTATTTAGAAAATAATCTGGACCATAATCATTAAGTCGTCCAGATCCAGAATCAAATCTGCCAGCATGAAGGAGCACTAAAACTGGAAGCGGGTCAGAAATTTGCTGAAAGATAAAAATAATTTACATAAGTTATCGGAGAGAAGAAAAAAAGTTGGTGAAAAGAAAGAGAGAACAAACGAAATGGAATATGTATTATTAATTAAAAATAATTATATTAGACTTGTATTTAAACATGAAAATCATTTTCCTATAGGTCTATTTTTAAAATTATATGTATTATTAAAGTCAAATATCCTTTTTGAAATTAATCTTTTGTCCGTTCCATTTTTTTTTTAATTAATAAATAATATCATATTCAATGAGTAATCTCTCGCAAAAACCATCCTTGCAAGTGTTACGTGATGCACAAATTCCAACAATTCGAGAATAAAATTGGAAAAAGTGAATTGTTTAATTCCTAAGTCTTTTTGAGCCTGGAATTTCGTTCTTGCAATTATCTTCTTGGATTTCTTCAAAATTCAAATCCTTTAAGCCAGACATGTCAAACACGCGACCTACCGAGTAGTGGTATGTGGCCCGCCAAGTGTGGAAACCAAAATAGTTATTTAAATTTGCCAGTCCTAGAGTTTGAAAGGAATTTTTCAAATAACTGTATAAAATAACCATTTTTTTAGTGTTCTGTTCAAAAATTAAACAGGACTCTATTAGTGTCAATACAATCAATGGCTTTTTATGTGTCTGTCTATCACAGGATTGTGGCTCGTAAACGAAATAAGATAGAAACATAAAATTTACATGTAAAGGGCCCCCATGAATTACATTACACAGTCCGTCTCCGTGGTGTAATGGTCAGAGTAACTGACTGGCAACCCGGAGGTCTCGGGTTCGATTCCCGGCTATACCCAGACATTTTTTCTGTAAGTATAGGGTCTGGTAATAAAAATTAAGTGGGAGATAAATTTAACCGAATTTATCGCGCGGAGAATTTACCACTGCTCGAAGCCCCTAAAACCTTAGTAAATTGGATATTGAATTGTATCTAAGTTTCTGAGATTGGCTCGTGATCCCGGCTTCTTTTTCCTTCTACTCTGTTCTTTTCACGATGGAGGGGCCAGCCCATACAGGCCTTTAGAGGATCCACCTTCTGGTGTATCTCCTTCTCACATCAATATCATTAAAAAAAGGGGGGACAGGGGCATCTCATATTTGTGACAAAATGTGACAGGGGGGCCCAGGTGTTTTTTAAAAATTGTGATGTCACAAAAGTCAAATTAAAAAATTTTTAAATATATTTTTTAGATTT
Source organism: Forficula auricularia (assembly GCA_024734495.1). NCBI lineage: Eukaryota > Metazoa > Arthropoda > Insecta > Dermaptera > Forficulidae > Forficula > Forficula auricularia. Next base: position 29,931,409 of record JALMQS010000099.1, read on the forward strand.
CAGGTTATTATTATTACAACCTGAAAATTTTGGTAAACTAAATCTAGACAAAAAATTGTAAGCAAGCATTTTTTAGCAAAAACACTTAAATTTTCTACAATTATTAAATTATAGGGTATAAAAGTGATAGTGTGACATCACAATATAGGGAGGGCTCAATGAAAATGTGACAGAATGTGACACAGGGGAGAGGGGAGGGGGTCTGAAAATCTTGAAATTCGTGTAACGTAATTTATGGACTGCCTCTAAGTAATTGTACACGTTGATACTGCCAGTAATCATGATGATTCCACGTGTGAAAGCAAAAATATTTTTTGAGAGACTTTCACGTACTACTCGCATTATTAACAAATCAACATAAATTAAAATAATGTTATTAAAATTATATTTATTTATGATATTTTTCACTCCAAATAACTAGACTATGTATTCTTTATCTATTTGTTTGTAATTTAATTTGAAAGACACAGATCAAAAAGAAAAAAATCTCTTAGCCTCATCGTCCACATAAGCTCACGGGGGAAGTGAAACTTATTTAAACGTAGATGTTATTTGTATACAGGGTGTCCAGTATCACAACGATAAACGTGAAGAGGGGATAGGGAAATTTACGACGGTTCTGAACATAAAATTTTTTTATAAAAAAGTATTATAGTTTTCGAGTTATAGGCATTTTTTTGAAAATGGTGAAAATCGATACACTGCCGTAAATATCAAAATGCTGTGGCTATAAATGAACATATTTTATTATTCTAATTTTTGTTACCCAATTCTGAATAATCCTCCTATTGACTCGAATTCAAAATAAACAATAAGTACTATATTTTGGGAGAAAAAAATATTTTTGCCAGACTTATGTTTTAAAAGATTTTAATCAGCTAATTTTGAATCATCTTTCTAGTAATTTCTATCTCAACAAAAACACTTGTGTAAAAAAGCCCAAGTTCGATTAATAAAATCCGTTTGCCAAAAAAGTAGTGAGATCTAATGTGCTGCCAAGTTCAACATCATCAATTTATTAAATGAGTCGAGAATATATTAGTAACTTCAATTAAAACGCATGTTTTTCATTTCACATGTCCCTCTATATTTTTTATTGATTTCACATTTTTAGTTGAAATTATTTTCCTAAAACTTGGCTTTTACGCATTAAATTATTATTATTATTGTTTGATAGGGCCTCCACCACTCCCCTCTTATTAAGATCCCATGATATGGTAACTAGTAACTCGTGACATACATAATAATGCGTAAAAGCCAAGTTTTATGAAAATAATTTCAACAAAAAATGTGAAATCAATAAAAAATATAGAGGGACATGTGAAATGAAAAACATGCGTTTTAATTGAAGTTACTAATATATTCTCGACTCATTTAATAAATTGATGATGTTGAACTTGGCAGCACATTAGATCTCACTACTTTTTTTGGCAAACGGATTTTATTAATCGAACTTGGGCTTTTTTTACACAAGTGCTTTTGTTGAGATTTCACTTCTTTTGTAAGTTGGATTTATCCTATAAATTTAACCCCTTCATTTCGGGCCCTGAAGAAGGAAAATTTTCGATTTTTCAATTTCGTCCTTTATTAATGTGTCAAGCTTTACCAGTATGCCAAATTTCAGCATTCTAGGTTCATTGAATTTTTAGTTTATGCTAATTAAGCCTATAACTTTCACCCCTTCATTTTAGGTCCTGAAGAAGAGAAAGTTTCGATTTTTTGATTTTTCCCATTAATTGTACCCCAAACTCTACCTGCCTGACAAATTTCAGCATTCTAGGGTTAGCGGAAGTACTCTAGAATTTTGATGAGTGACTCAGTCAGTCAGTCAGTGAGTGACGAAAAAGCCTATCTTTGGCTTCTTGTTACTTGGAAGGTATAAACCTATAAACACTAGAAATATGAAATTTTGTAATTTAGTTAAGCTTATGGACCAGTATTCTGAAAAAAAATTTCAGTCATATAGAGGTTTCCATTACGAAGTTACAGAGGCGTCAAAATGGCCTGAGCTGTTTCCTGTAAAGGGTAGTCTGGCAGTGCACACATCCTCGCCCGAATCGAACTTGGATGGGAGACTGCCGTGCCCCCAGATAAAGTTTAGTAAACAATCATGGCAAGTCATTTAAAAAATTGGTCCATTTAGTCAAGATTTCAAAATGGTACAACACTTTGTACTTGCTTCTTTAGAAAAAAAAATATTATTATTTTTTTGGCAAAATTAGCTAATTTCAAAACATATTTTAATAGTGTTTTTTTATTTAATATGTTAATCAATTATGTCGCATCTTAATTGAACTAATCTTTGACTATTATAGACATTAATTTATTAATATTATTTGTTGCGTTTGGACCCTTGGGATCACGCAAAGCTTGATGTTTCTTTCTGGTTGGACCTTCCACGCCTCTATCTTTTTCCGGAACGTGTTATGGAGTTCCATTGTCAGGTAATTTTTTCTGGCCGGATGAGTGTGTTGATGTTAAAGGTGCCCAGGTATGTATGGATTTTTTGTGTTATTCTTCCATTGTCTCTTCCTTGACTTCGTGATGGTCCGGATGCCCAGAATCTGAATGCCCGGTTGCCACTCGAGGGTGTGTGGATTGGTTACCACCTGGGGTAATCTTGTTTTTGCCTCTCACGATTCATGGTTGCTTGTTACGAAATTTTGTCCTGCGCATGCGCGAGGTTTTGTAGAACCAGAGATTGTCAGTTTCTGGAGCCGAGGGGCCGGTTATTTATTATTTTCAAATAAATTCACTTTGCTTCTTGCTGGGATCGAACTGATGAAGTCTAGGTTGATGTTCTCCTAATCGGATTAGAAAAGTTGTTGATTTAACCGATTGCGCTACCGACCCCTCATTATAGACATTAATACTATAATAGATAATAATAATGCCATTAATAGCCAAATATTAGTTAAATTAATTTGCAACATAATTGATTAAAATATTAAATAAAAAAACACTATCAAAATATGATTTTAAATTATCTAATTTTGCCAAAAATAAATATCAATATTTTGTTTACTAAAGAAGCAAACAGTGCTGTACCATTTTGAAATCTTGACTATATGGGCCAATTTTATAAATAACTTGCCATCCTTGTTTACTAGACTTTTTTTACATTAAAGGTGATTCAAAATTAGCTGATGAAAATCTTTTAAAACAACAGTAAAATATTTTTTTCTCCCAAAGTATAATACCTATTGTTTTATTTTGAATTTCGGTCAATAGTAGTATTATTCAGGATTGCGAAACAAAAATTAGAATAATAAAATATGTAAATTTTTAGCCACAGCATCTCATTATTTAGGGCAGGATAACGATTTTCACTATTTTTAAATAAATGCTTACAACTCAAAAACTATGAGACTTTTATTTAAAAAAATGTTATGTTCAGGACCGTCGTAAATTGCCCTATCCCTGTTCGCGGTTTATAATTGTGATACGAGACACCCCATATAACGGCCGAAAAGTTTATCCCCTTTAAAAAAATCACACTCCAGAGACATATTTATTAAGCTTAGAAAAAATATATGTAGACATTTAATTTTGAGGTGTTGATATATATATTTATGTTATATTATTATTATATTTAATTTTTAGTTTGTTTTTTTTTATTCCAGATTTTGGTTTTAAGTATTTTTATTTCCTGTTTTGGCCGTAGACTATATAAGAGCACCGTCCCATCTCAATTGATCCACCAATATTTCTTCTTTTTAAATAAAATTATGCTAATTCACGGTAAATTTAATTTAAATATTTATTTTTATTATCATTTGGAACAACATTTTAAACAATTTTAAACATTTAATTGTAACATTTAACTTAAAATTATTTTTTAATTGTTCAAAACATATTTTTATATAAACAATAGTTCTTTGCTTTTCACGATTTTTTTTTTTTAAGAATCTTTGAATATGTGAAATAATCAAGTAGGCTTTGCCTTTTTCCAACAAAAGAAACTTTGTTTTGTTTATTATTAGTAAAAATGACTCGTGGAAAGGTTGTTGGTGAAAAAATTTGCTCAATTATTATCAATTTATTTAAAAAGCGAAAATCAAACGCGGAAATTGGCGATCTAGTTAATTTATCAAAGTTTACTATCAGAATTATTCGAGTTTATAAACAACGGGAACAATAGCTACAAAACCTCGGTATGCGTCGAAATCCAAAATATCAGATGCTGATAGACGGGCTTGAAGAAGATTATTAGAAAAAACAGGCGTTCCAACTATGGTGAATTATCTGTTCTTTGGAGCGATGCTGTGGGGCGAAGTGTTTCAAGATCCACGTGCCATAGAGAAGCCCTTAAGTTAGGTTTTAAAACTTACAAGGTAATTTTATTGCAACTTATTACAATTTTTTTTTGTAATTTTACTAATTTTTTTAGGCGAAAGAAAAGCCACTCTTGACATTATAAAACAAAGAAAAACCGGCTTAAATTGGCTAAAAGTCACATTAGACGAGTGATGAGTCTCCTTTTGAAGTTTGTGTTGGGGACAATCGAAACAGAGTTATTCGTCAGAAAAATGAAGCTTTCAATTCAGATTGTTTAAAAAAGAAAGTAAAATTTCCTGCTTCAGTTATGGTATGGGGTTCAATGTTTGCTAGAGGTGTTGGAAAACTTCACTTCATTGATGGAATTATAAACACCAATAAATATTTAGAGATTTTAAAAAAATCGTTACTTCCAACAATGGCAGATGCATTGCAGAATAATAATAATTTTGTGTTCCAACAAGACGGAGCGGCCTGCCATACATCAAGAAAATCTTTAAAATGGCTTTCTGATCATAATGTTCCACTTTTGGAGTGGGTGGCAAACAGTCCCGACTTGTCACCAATAGAAACTCTTTGGCACACAATGAAAAAGCTATTACGAATACAACCAGCTAGAAACGTAGTCAAATTAAAACACAAACTTCAAAATATTTGGGATACTTTCACTCAAGATGAGTGTCAAAACTTAATAAGTACATTAACATATTGATCATCAATTGCTTGTTACTTTATTTTCTATTCGAGATGAAAAAAAAAAATTTTATGTTTTTTTGGCATTGTCAAAGGAGACAGGAGACAGAAAGTAATTATGTTTTGAACTACTTTCATTGACTTTTTGTTACCCTGAAGAAGGAGAGAATAAATCTCCGAAACGTCGGTTTAACAAATAAATGTAAAATAATAAAACCTCTATAGTCTTATTTTTTTACAACCACCGTGGACTGCTTTCATCAACATCCAATTGCATATTTATACCAGTCCGTCTCCTAAAGAAAATCTCTATCAACTTAATAAGTACATTGCCCAAAAGAATTCAAGCCGTAATTTAAAATAAAGGCGACGTCACACAGTGGTAAAGGTTTTGGATTTTGTATGTTTTTCTTGTTTTTAACAATTACAAAATAATTTTAAGTTAAATGTTACAATAAAATGTTTTAAATTGTTTAAAATGTTGTTCCAAATGATAATAAAAATAAATATTTAAATTAAATTTACCGTGAATTAGCATAATTTTATTTAAAAAGAAAAAATATTGGTGGGCCAATTGAGATGGGACGGGGCTCGTACATCAGATCTATCTGGGTCTTTTGATCATTTATGATGCATGTTACTGAAATCGAAAAAAAATTCTATCTTCTGGCAAATTAGCAAGCTTAGTAATGTATACTTCGCTCATTTTAGAATTTTATCAAAATACTCAGAAAAGAGGAAAATAATATATGAAACATAATAGCGTACCTGGGGCGTGTATATATTGAGATACAAGCAATCCTCGTCGCCCTCGTAATTTCTTTCAGGCCTATTGAGTTGCGCGCAGATAGATTTTTCGCGGACAGCACTATAAAGTTCGGTCCATGGCTCGAGCTCTTCCGGAGGCTAAAACCGTCAGGATAATCGTTATTTATGTAGCGGTGAGAATATAAATCATTTATAAGAGGAAAAAAATAATCATTTTTTTTTATTATTATTATATTAACATACAAGTAGAGATATATTTATTCCCTTTTGCAAAATATGAATGTACATTTGTACAATACGTGAAGCTTTTTTCAAGAATAAAATTCACTTAAAACAAAATTAAAAGCTCAACTATTGAAAATAAAAAAATAAAGTTTCGAATATTTCAAAATTCTTCTTCTTCTCATATTTTCATTTTATAAAATATTTATTATTTCAGTAATTTATATGCTACGACACTAACTAAGTCTATATTTATATCATTCTAGTACAACGAGACAAGGAATTGGGGTTTTCTAGAACAATCACAATTAATTGATAATTTCTCTCCTGGACTAAAACTTGTCAGGACTTGTCTTTTAGATTTTTCCACGTTCTTACATGTCAATAGATAATGGATAGTTAGGGATTATTAAATCCGCCACCCTTTTAAAAAATAAATTATCATTCCTCATACCCTTCATTAATCCCATTTGATTTAAACCAGGGCTGTCCAACCCGAGGCACAATATAAAGTTATAAAATTCTTTAAAACATTGAGATTTATATGTAGATACTGGAAAACACATAACAATTTGCCCTGATAATTTTTCTCTAAAACAAGAAATCTGAAAATCTACTGTGAAGTATACGAAAAATAAAAGTGCTAATTTTAAATTTTAAATCTTAAACTAGATTTCCAGATTTCCGAAAAAATAATCATCATTTTGGTCTTTTTTCGACTCCATTTTTATTAGAAATAAATTTTCTACTTGCAAACTTTCTGATTGAATAATAATAAAAATTGCGTAAATTTGCAAGGTAGGTTTCACAAAAAAGGAAATAAAACAAAAATTAGTTCTGAATTCGATATATTTCGGGTGTCAGCCCATCAATTTTTTCTGACTCCTGAAGATGGGCTGACACCCGAAATATATCGAATTCAAAACTCGTTTTTGTTTTATTTCCTTTTTTTGTGAAACTTACCTCGCAATTTTACGCAATTTTTATTATTATATAAAAATGTTTCACCTAGAACCAACACCTATCTCATTAAAAGTCATTTCTGATTGAATGTTCTAGATTCTAGAACAACAATAATATAAAAATGAAAGTTTTTGCCGAGAGTAACAGAATTTTTATATATTGAAGGAGACAATAAAAGAGTGTGTCTTCTGCTGGAATTATAAATTTTATTTATTTATAACGAGACTATAGTCTTTAGATAAAACAAATTTTAATAAAGAATTAGAAATAATAAAACAAATAGCCACTAAAAACGGTTACGAGAAAACTCTTATTGACAAACTATTAAAAAAGAAAATTGAAAAGTCAACTCTGAATCTGATTTATTCCCAAATGTCCGAGCCAGAATCAAAACCAAAATTAATAATCCCATACTATGGAAAAATTTCGGAAACTTTAAAATTAAAATTCAAAACTTTAGGATATCAAACTATTTTCAAATCATCTAGAACATTGGGATCTGATATTAGCAATAATAAGAAAGACAAAATTCAAAAAATGGACAAAAAAGGTGTCTATTCCATAACATGTGGAAAATGTGATTCGACCTATATAGGAAAAACAGAACGAAATTTAAACACACGCATTTCGGAACACAAGAGAGTTTTTAAAGGTGGTTTCTTAAATCGGAAAATAGAAATTCCTGAAAGCTTTATTTTAAAAATAGCCGCTAAAATATAAACTTCACGAACGCCACCTACAGCCAAAATAATAAAACAAGTATAAATTTCAATTGTTAACTTGCCCACCCTGTATATTTTCTTTACCTAACCACATGAAAGATTTTAACCTTTCATTCATAAATTAATTCCTGTGAATCCATTGTAATAGACTGATGAAGAGGGCAAAGCCCTCGAAACTATAGTCTCGTTATAAATAAATAAAATTTATAATTCCAGCAGAAGACACTCTTTTATTGTCTCCTTCAACAATAATATACCGATCTGAAAGAAAAATTGAATTTTGTCTATTTACTATAGAATTTTATATTAATTATCTAGCCAGTAAAAAAATAAACAAATACTAATACATAATATAACTTTTTGTAAGTATTTAGGAATGTACATATATGAGTTAAGCTTAAATTTATTATTAAAGTTATTTTCAAGTATAAATATTATGGAAAGTAAAATTAGAAGCTGACTATGAGCTTAAAAAATAATAAAGTTCTTATTTCTACATTATTAACTATCTTTTTGGAATAACAAATATCAATAGAATTATAATATTTTATCCGCGGTCCGAGAGAATTTTTATTCTTCAAATATAGCCCGTGTAAGCCAAAAGGTTGGACACCCCCGCCTACATGTATTCGAATACTTGAGTGAAGTGGAGAAAATTAAAATAAATGAACAGATTTTAGTCTGTAAGAAAAAAGAACAATTGAAACAGGAGTGTATAAAGAAAAGCGAAAAGAACAAAGAGTGGATTAAGAAATTTCTGCGATATGAGAAGTAAGGCATAAAGAAATGGGGTTTAGAATTGCTCAAGCTGAAATGGGATTTAATTTGAATCAAAAAAATTCTCTCTCTTCGCAATTGGTTTAAAAAATAAGGAAATGTAGTTGAGAACATAATAGGCGTGAAAAATCCTGCTCCATGGATTTGGAATCTGAACTTTGGAAGAATCAAAGAGAAAGAGCATGGAGAGTGGATCTGGAATCTGTACTTTTGAAGATTAAATAAAATTACAAATGTAGATGAAGTTGATTGGTTTGAAGAAAATAAAACTTTTTAAGAGGAATTTGTTGAAGATAAGGGCTCAGATAAAATGACATTGGTGCTGACTAATATTTTGAAGTAGGGTAGTAAAGAAAAGAAAGTTGATTAATGTAAATAAAATTATGAGTTAATCCAATACTTCAGCTCCCCCGCGAGGCAGATTTCCCGTAATTAAAATAAATAAGCATAAAATTTTATAAAATATTGCATCTTTATAAATATATACTTTTATAATTTAAATTTAATTATTTATTCAAAAGTTTATAATGGGAATTAAGGACATGGTTTTTTGTGTGATTTTTTTATTTTTCAACCAACGTTTCGTCGACTTTTCCGACTTCCTCAGGGCCTTCAAATAGTTATATCACACATTCGTCTAAAGTACATTATTTTTTTCTCTCCATTACCAATGAAAACCATCAGAAACTTAAACATCAAAAAATTTCACATAAACAATTTTTCTCTATTCTTTTTACTAACAATCAGGGGCGTAGTCACGGGGGTGTTTTGTGGGACAGAACCCCCCCCCCCCCTCAAGGGCATGTCACATGGGATGAGTAACGACAAAGACAAAACCGTTTCTTATGACAAACTAACCGTAATTAAATATATTTCATATGTTTAATAAAGAATTATGTTTTTTTTTAATTTCTTGAAATACCTATTTTTTTAATAAAAAAATTCCTACTAAATATTTTGAGAGTCAAAAAATTAAAATCTAGGCCCTTTTACCAAACTCAACCAATATGTATGCTAAAGTCAAGTGGATAGCCACATCAGAACGTCTCAATTTATTTTATTTTTAAGTAAATCAACAATTTTCTGGATACGCCACTGCTAACAATTATATTAGATCTAAGAATGTTTATCTGAAATAATTGTTAGTAAAAAAGAAAAAAGAAAAATTATTTATGTGATTGTGCCAAATTTTTTGATGTTTAAGTTTCTGATGGTCTTCATTGGTAACGGAGAGAAAAGAAAAATAATATAGTTTAGAGGAATGTGTGATATAACTATTTGAAGACCCTATTTGAGAAGTCGGTTGGTTGAAAAATAAAAAAATCACACAATAAGATTTGCCCTTAATTCCCAATATAAACTTTCATATTAATTAATACACATTATGGACGAAAATAATAATTTAATTATTTATAAAATTTCTGTTCATTATGGGATGTGAATTATATTTATAAGATAAAAAGAAAAAATGAATTAAATAGACGAAGACATTAACTTATTGAGATGAATATCGCTGAGAGCTATATATTATCAAAATAGTAAATAAATTATCGTGCTGTTCAAGAGGAGCGATATCAAACCTGAAATCTTCGGACTCCGATGGGAGGTTTCGCGTATGGAATGCCAAGAAATGCGCGCACTGGCTTCAAACAATCTTCCAGTTTCACGATTTTCCCTTGGATTGGCCCAGCTGGCGTCTTTACTAATAAACCATCGTCGTTGCCAACCACTTGTAAGGCAAGGAGGAGCAAGCCAAAAAAAAGATTCATGGTGTAATAACAAACATAGAATGGTCTGTTCTAACCGGGAACACTTGAGAAGAGAGAAAGAGCTGACGTGGCCCTACTCCAAGAACTGGCTCTTATCTTGACCCACCGATAATAAATCACAAGTGAAATATTCAGATATCATCCGGTAAAACCAATATTTGATTAAGAATGATAACAAATCATAAAAAATATATAGCTATGTCTTAATACAATAGAAAGTCTGAGGACGTTCAAAATTCGGAATAAATTTATATTAATTCATGTCTTTATAGTGGCATCATATAGGATATCACACCATGTCCCCCACATGAAATTTCGGGCGCAAGACCCAAAATCTGAATCGGGCCCCTTATTATGGAATAAGTATGTGTTTTTTTATAAAATGGGAAAAAGTTGGTCATCCTATGCCCTTTTTACTTAATCCAATTCGAAGCATGGGGAAAGTATTGCAATCGGTCTCGCGGCAAGCGTGACTTCAACGGGTCCTCAGGTAAAGACTACGGGACCCATGGTCTCAATTAGTCAAAACATCAAAAATGGAATGCAATAAGGTTATTCCTCTAGTATTAGATAAGAATTGATCGTTATTTTTTATTTTAAGCCGATTTCTCCATGTCTTCAGCAACGGTTACCAATAATTCGATTTTTTCGAAGCGTCAAAAATCTAATGTAGAATTGTTATTCCTCGAGTGAGAGTATGAGAATCGATGGCTATTTTTGATTTTAAGTCGATTCCTCCATGTCTTCAGCAATGGTTACTAATAATAACCGAAACGTCAAAAATCCAATGTATAATAGAATGGTTATTCCTCGACTATTAAATGAGAATCGATCATTATTTTTTAATTAAAGTCAACATGAACTGCAAATTGCAAGTGATATCTGATTAATAATAAAGGAATAAACATATTATTTTTTTATTGTTAAAGGATAAATAATTAATATATCCAGTACACACCAAGCCAGCAAAACATTAATATTTCAAATGAATTTGTATAAAGTTTAGCAACGATCCGTTGCAGTTTATTTTTTTTAAATATCCCCTTAAAAAAAATATCACGCTCCCGGACTCGGGCGCCTGCGAGGCGCGGGGCCTGAACCAAAGGTGCATTTGGACCACCTTGTGGGGGCCATGGGCTGCACACTAGATTTCATTACTTTTTCGATTTGAGATTTTAATGCGAAGTCATAATATATGCATAAATACACAATTTATATTTAAGTTTATTATTAATTACTACATATCTAGCGATCCGAGTCTTGGAATATTTAACACTTTTTTCTTAATTAATAAATGTGCGGGAGGGGGGGGCGATTCTTTTATTAGAATCCGATCGAGGAAAATAACTAAAAAAGGTGTGGATAGAATTATCTAACATCTTCCTTTATAGCGAAGGAAATGCAAGGATGGCAAATACAAGACCTGTTCAGACTATTAAAGATTCAATTTTTAATTTCTATTATTCTAGGAATGGTCTTTTGCTCTTGGATCAAAATTATACTCGTTATAGAGAGAGCAAATATTTAATTTAACTTCAATAAAATTCAGACAATAATGTGAAACAAATACTTGTTGTAACTGGCAAACGTACTGTGCCGTGAAAAAGTTTTACTTTTTCTTCATTTTTATCATTCAATAGAATAATTAAATTCATATTATAAAAAGAAATCATTTTAAAAAGTTTGTTCTGTAACAAAATTTTTATATATTCAATGCGGAGAACTGTTTAGAATTTAGATTTTTGGCTCTCTAAGCCAGTGTTTCTCATCCTGTGTGCCGCAAGAGGTTATCAAATGTGCCGCGAGCGTTTTTGACAATTAATTAAAATTGCGTTGATTTTGTAACTTTGAAATAGTATTTGTAATTATTCCATTTTTTTTTTTGTATCATACAACTTTTACTTTTTTTAAATATATTTAGGTGTGCCACAAATGATTCCAGATATTTTTAGTGTGCCGTCAACCAAAAAAGGTTGAGAAACACTGTTAATAAACCTATAATGATAACAAGTGAAACGATATTATGAGTTTAATAGTAAGCTAAGCCCTTAAAAACGTTTGAAAGTTATAATTTTTTGATGAGTATAATAATTTGGCCACCCACTTTACTTACAAGATAACATACCTAATTAAAAGAATATAGGTCCATAAGTACACAGGTGGGGAACCTGCGGCCTCCAAGTGTTTCTTGTGCAGTCTCTAACAGCTATAGTAGCTCTTGTATTAATTAATGTTTAATTATTTAGATTACGACAATCTTAAAATTAATATAATAAATAAAGAACGCATAAGAATTACTTGGATTAGTCAAATAAAAAAAGAAATAATATAAAACATTTAATGCAGAGTGGGAGTTAGATTTTTTCTTTACAGTAAAGTATAAAAAATTATTCTTCTTCTTGCGGTGCCATTTCCATCTAATGAAGGTTGGCGACAATGACAAATTATTACGGCCTCCTTTATTACTGCTTAATTTAATGTGGTCTTCAATGGTAAAAAAGGTTCCCCATCTCTGGTATAGTACTTAATGGGAGTGCAGAAATTTTTTTTCAAAAACTAATAATTTTATAAAAATTAATTAAATTTTAAATGGTTCTATGATAAATCATAAGCTTCCTGTATTTGATTCGATAGCGAATCGAAAGCAGGTGATTTTTGTCAAATATTAAGTGAAAATAATATCTGAATTTATATATATTTTTTTTTTTTATTGATATTGATGTGAGAAGGAGATGCACCAGAAGGTGGATCCCCTAAAGGCCTGTATGGGCTGATCCCTCCATCGTGAAAAGAACAGAGTAGAAGGAAAAGAAGCCGGGATCACGGGCCAATCTCAGAAACTTAGATACAATTCAATATCCAATTTACTAAGGTTTTAGGGGCTTCGAGCAGTGGTAAATTCTCCGCGCGATAAATTCGGTTAAATTTATCTCCCACTTAATTTTTATTACCAGACCCTATACTTACAGAAAAAATGTCTGGGTATAGCCGGGAATCGAACCCGAGACCTCCGGGTTGCCAGTCAGTTATTCTGACCATTACACCACGGAGGCGGACATATATATATTTCTAACTTGAAATAATGAAGTTAAAAATGTTAAAAGGATCTATGGTATGTTGCTATAATAATATCTAGAGATTTTTAGTAGTCCCCAGAGCCTGGACGAAATATCTGGGTTTTTTTTTTTTTGTTTTTTTACGCTGTGAAGATTTAAGCACCAGTTTTAATCTATTTCTATAATATTGAAGTTAAACAGAAAGTAGTGTTCAATTTTTAAAATAAACTCTTGAATAACTTATAAATTATCAGAGTATAAAGAGATCATGAACAAATTAGTTTGAGAAATGATGATATAGAACAGCGGTTCCCAAACTTTGTCGTCATGAGACCCACTATCAAGAGTAAAAAAATTATATATTAGAAACCCATTTTTATAGACGTTTTTTTTTTATCTTACATGAAAATGTGTCATTATTTCATGTTTTAAGAACCGTTTCCAAATTCCAGCTAGATAAAAATTTTTATAGAATTAAGAAAATCTAAAAAATGCAAAAAATCAATTTTTTTCTTTGCCAAATGTTTTTATTCTTCATACTGAAATTGTTTCTCTTCTATATAAAAAAATTAACCATCTGAAAATCAATAAATAGAGGCATGACTAAAAAAAAACACTTCAAAAATGAACCTCTAAAAAATCTTAAAAGTTGCCTTTAAAAATGTATATTTCGAGGTGAAATTTTCAGGCTGTTATTTTTTCATAAGAAGAACTAATTTCTGTACAGAAAAATTGCTCTCGTTCAAACACAATGAAGATGTGTAATAACTGATAAGTAGAGACCGGATTCCTATGCAATTGCATATTTTGTTCGCCGACACATACGACCCAGGAGATCAATTATCTATCCAAATCATGCATCTATGATACTTTGGGTTAAATTTTATACTGCATATTTTTGCATATTTGCGTAATATTACATATTTTTGCATATTTGAAGGAATCTTTTTCAAATATTGCACATTTTGTGTCAAATATGGATGTTTTAAAAGTAACTTTTCGGAGAAAGAATTTAAAAAATGAAGAAATAAAACCGGAGAACACTTGTAAACATAAAAAATTTACAATTACAATCAAAATCAAAAATAGAGGCGTGACAAAAAAAAAATACTTCAAAAATGAACCTCTAAAAAATCTTAAAAGTTGTTTTTAAAAATGTATATTTCGAGGTGAAATTTTCAGGCTGTTATTTTTTCATAAGGAGAAATAATTTCTGTGCAAAGAATAAAAATTTTCGGAAAGAAAAAATTTATTTTTGTACATTGATAGAGATTCAACGCCGCCTGATAGAGGTAGGATATGCATTCTAATAGAACGTTCTGCCCGTCGGGTTGCATCATCAGGCGCTTAACATAAAAAAACTTTTTGGGGCATTACTACAACTTTCCGGGCCGACCCAAAATCTGAAGCGGGACCCTTATGAAATAAGTATGTGTTTTTATGAAGTAGAAAAAGTTTTTTCTAAAATACCCCTTTAAAAAAAATGTCACTCCGGACTCGGTACCCACAGGTGCACTTGGACACCGATTGTGGAGGCCATTACATTGACCTTAATTATTTTGTGATTTCAATTTTACTAAATTAATTATTATATAATCAACCGAGAAGACCAGTTTGACGATATTCAACAGCTCGTCTCCATTGATTCTAGCTCACCCGATTGTTCTAACTCTAAAACAGGATTCTATGACTCCTATTATTTTGGAAAAATATTATACTCTAAAGCTTTACTTCACCCTCCAAAATATATCTCAGTAATTTATCCTGACTGCTTGACTTTTGAGGTGCTTTATTATCTGAAATCTTCTCATTAACGAATTCTTCCATAGAGTTCCTATTTTCCTAATTATATAGAAAATTTTCTGATTAGTAATCGGTAATCAACCGAAATATTTAATTTTTAACAATCTTCTGTAGCACTATACAGTAAAATCCCGATTATCCGGGCTAATGGTGGGGAGAGACGGCACGGATAATCGAAACACATGAATAATCCGAACTAATAATTATTTATTTCTAAAATACAACATATTATACATTTCTAAGGTAGATAATTATTTTAACATGTTTAATCCTCATTATTATTAAGAAAATCTATGATTTTGGTTTGTTTTTAGGAATCTTTTAATGGATTTTTAATATCAGGTCGAATTTTTCAAAGAGCTATAATTTCGTTATACTCGAATTCCCATTGGTCGATGTACTTTGCTATTTTTTTTAAATTCATGCACGGATAATCCGCACAGGGATAATCGGGAGTTTACTGTATACAAAGACAAATAAATGTCTTTTAGTTGACTTGAAAAAAAGGTTCTCTGTTTGACCCATTTGTTTGTAATGATATATGTTCACGATATTACTCAAAAACTACGGATTTTGATACGATTCTCACCATTACTTAGGACGTTTACCGAGCACCTCTGTATATTGACCATAGATATAAGATGTCATACAGTAATCATAAATGCACCAAATGACGGATTAATACAGAGCGCATTCTCACAGACTCAACTTAAGATATACAAATACAGTCGACTCTCGATAATTCGAAATCCAAGGGACTACAAGAAAAATTCGAATTATTAAGAGTTTTTATTATATTTTTGAAAATATGTATGAGCTTACATAGATTTTATATAAAAATAAAAATAATGAAAACGACAAAAAAGAACTACAAAGTTACATATGTACTTATTAACATTGAAATAGATAATAACATACCTAATTAAAAACATTAAGAATTGTTTTTTGCTAGGAAAAATTCGAATTATAAAGAGGGGAAGTGGCCTAGATCGAATTATAGAAGGTTCTCGCTCCCTCTTATTACGATAAGGATTTCGAGTTATCGAGGGTATAAAAATACACAGCATTTTTACTTTACCATACAGGGTATGGTCAAGTATTGTAATCGTGCATGAAAAAAGTGTTTTTTTCCTTCTTTTTTTCAAAATATCTCAAATATGGCTGAAACTATTTTGATTAAAAAAAATGAGCGAAACCATGGCATTTCGCTCTACAAAAAAGCGTGAATAATAAGTGAACATCGAAAAAATTATATTTTCCGAGATAATAATTGTTTTGTCAAAAATGTCTGTTAGTTAGTCTTTCGTAGTTTTGGTCCATTGAGATTAAGAGCTGATTAGATTTTGGTGCACATCGACCCAAAATTAATGGGGGGTGGAGGTGGGGTTAAAAATTAAAAATCTAGGTCATTTGAAAAAATTCAACCAAATTTTGTATACATAATCAGTGGGGCCCCAGAAGTATAAAAATGCAATAACTACCCCCCCCCCTAAATGATTATAAATAATTTTAGGGCCCAGGTTGTATGGTAAAGTCAAGTGGATGGCCACATCAGAACATGTCAGCTTATTTTGATTTAACTAAGTTAACAGCTGAAGAGCTCGAATTATTGAGAGTCGACTGTATTATGAATTGAAGGATTCTCGGGAGTAAGAAGGCTTACAAAAGATCCTATGGTATACCTATAGAAAAGATAGAAAAACACTTTTGTTCCGATTTCCACTGCTTGGACCAAACGGTTCTCTGAAGCCTTGTCAAACATTAATTAGTATGTACACGAAGAGTTTTAAAAAACCTCGTAGTCTTAATAATAATTTTTATAAAGATTATAGTATAGATATAAATATTTATTATTTAAAGTAAAAAAATATTATTCTAGTTTTTATTCTATGCACGAGATATCTTGAAAAACTTTTAATCTCGTGTTGATCAACTTACACCTATGAAATATTCATTAACTCACGAAAGATTGTAGTTTCCAGTCTTTTTAGTGAGTTATTTAAAATGGGCTTAGGAATAATGATGTATGATAGAAGTCGATTGAGCAATGCTCGAAAAGTTTGTAGTCAAAACACCGAGGGGTGAACCGCGATCTAATATCGTGTACACCTACTTCCACTTACACTTTCATTTCCAAGTAGAAGACAATAGATGACAATAGATTATCTAATGAATTCCAAAGTAATTCCAAATAATTCCAAAGACGGTGTACACCTAATTTCAATCGCGGTTTACCCCTCCCAAAACACTATCTATGGAAATTTGGCACATAACTGGTTGGACCTTATAATTAAAAATTTAGTTAACTTTAATGTAAACAAGACTAAAAGTTATCTAATTTCTATGCGCGGGAATAAAAATTGCTCTCGTTCAAACACAATGAAGATGTGTAATAACTGATAAGTAGAGACCGGATTCCTATGCAATTGCATATTTTGTTCGCCGACACATACGATCCAGGAGATCAATTATCTATCCAAATCATGCATCTAGGATACTTTGGGTTAAATTTTTGCATATTTGCGTAATATTACATAAAATTGCATATTTGAAGGAATTTTTGTCAAATATTGCACATTTCGTGCCAAATACGGATGTTTTAAAAGTAACTTTTCGGAGAAAGAATTTAAAAAAAAGAAGAAATAAAACAGGAGAACACTTGTAAACATAAAATATTTACAATTACAATCAAATTTTAATTATTTTTGAGATCATTAGTTAATTATTTATTAATTTATTTATTATTTCAGCACACAGGGTATGGTCAAGTATTGTAATCGTGCATGAAAAAAGTGTTTTTTTCCTTCTTTTTTTCGAAATATCTCAAAAACGGCTCAAACTATTTTGATTAAAAAAATTGAGTGAAACCATGGAATTTCGGTCTACAAAAAAGCTCTAATAAGTAAACAGCAAAAAATTATATTTTTCGAGATAATAATTGTTTTGTCAAAATGTCTATTAGTCTGTCTGTTAGTCTGTGCGTTACCAAATTTTTGTGGACGAGCTAGCTCAAAAACTAGTGTGAATATCGAAACCAAATTTCGCACCTAGTTTTGGTCCATTGAGATTAAGAGCTGATTATATTTTGGTGCATATCAACCCAAAATTGGGGGTGGAGGGGGTTAATAATAAAAAAATCTAGGCCATTTGAGCAAACTCAACCAAATTTTGTATACATAATCAGTGGGACCCCAGAAGTCTAAAAATGCAAAAACTAGCCCCCCTCCCCTACATGATTATAAATAATTTTATTAAATATTAAATATAAGTGAGGGGCCAGGTTGTATGGTAAAGTCAAGTGGATGGCCACATCAGAACATGTCAGCTTATTTTTTAAACGCCTTCGTGAACTATAGCCCATTTTGGACATTTAGTGTTTGTGTGTGTGTAAATTAGTGTAGAGATCAGATTATTATAGCCGGTCAAAAATTTGCATTATTTTATTAGTTTTTTATTTGTACGTCAATAAGAAAAGCTTGTTAATATAGGGTAAAAAAAATAAAAGCAATACAATACGATCGTGTCTTAAATAAAACTGCCCCTAGATCAACTAACTTTTTATTTAAATTTACAAATTTTGTAAGTAACGAAAAAATGTAATGATAAATACTTAAGTGATGCCTCGTAATAATGGAATTTCGATTTTTCTAGGTGGGGCAATGAGTTTTGTAGGGGGCACTGCCTCCCTTGCCCCACTCCTAACTACGCCCATGTCTTTAATTCAAATTCAATATTTTATTATCATATTTTGTGGTTGGTTTTTAAATGAGTCAAAATTAAATGAATAAAAGATACGCTATTTGGTATAAGCATAAGCAGAGTTATTAAAGGAGACATGCCATAGAGGCATAGAGCGAATTATGACAACGACCTATAATATTAATGCTAATGGTTATATGCAACAAGTTATGTGTAAATAAAGAGCAAATTAAATTTAAGGAGGACTAGTATTTTCTTTATCTGATAAAATAGGTCAATATACGAAAATTAAATTATGAAAGAAAATCTTAATCAAATTTTTTGATAGAGACCAGATTTATAATCATTATTATATTATTTATTAAAACTTTGTCCGTTTTCTTCGTCATCATAATCATCGACAACATATTTAAACTTCTTACTCTATAATAGCAAAGTACACATCTACCCGTTAGCCAGATATTAATATTTATTCACGATTAATTTCAAAAATGCAACGTGTAATCTAGGACTGGAATCATATTTGAAATCTCTAGATTTTTTTTCATAATAATTTTTCGAATTTGTATCCCAACAACCATGTTTTTTTTTTTATTTTTTTTTATTTCCTCTTAAATTTACAATCTGTCACTTAACATTAAGTAAATGATTTATTTATTTAATGTTAACTGACAGATTGTAAATTTAAGAGGAAATAAAGAAAAAAAATGGTTGTTGGGATAAAAATTCGCACAAATTATTATGAAAAAAAATCTAGAGATTTCAGATAGGATTCCATTCCAAAACCATTTATTTTAGATAAAAATATGCACTTAGTTATTGTATTTATTACTTATTAAATTATTATACTACTAATTCTTAGAGGCAATGACGTGGAAAAATTTCCCTTGTATTTTCAGTCTAATATAAATATTTCAAATTTCATATATAATATATTATTTTTTAAATAAATTTTGAATGAATTTTAGTTATTAAAATTAAACAGGAATTTTTTATTATATTTTTGTAAATTCGATAAACTTTTAACACTTTCTAAAAAAATAGAAATTAAAATTGTATATTTGAGTTTTCGAAATTGATTATAACCATTAATGTGAATGTGTAGTGTATGTATAATATAATATAATTATTATACTAGATATGATTATGTCTCGATAGTTAATTTATACGCAGAGACATAGACAGCTGTTTAGCGAGAACAGGGGGCACCACGAGTAGGCAGCTGTCACTACCCCCACATGGAAAGATAAATAAATAATAATTAGAGGGAGATTATTAATATTATTTTGAATGCAAATTACATAATATACACATAGCGTGATAATTTTAAAATTATAAATATTTTCTTTATTTTAAAATGCATAAAACACTCAGAAATACAATTAGAAATTTGATAGCCGAAAATAATGAAAACTTCAAGGCTAGACGTGTTTTGAAACAATTAGGAGACATAGTATTTGTAGCAAAACACTTCTACCCTTCAGATAAGTAATTGTTAAAAGACATTTTCCGAAACAAATACAATGTTTCCAATACTGCATTTGTATCGAATCAAAGTCTTAAACATTCGATATTTTGTATAAAAATTTTGTCAAATATTTGTATTTAAGAAGCAAATATAGAAATTCATAGATCTGAGTGTATAGAGAGTAGTTAAGGATAAGAGAAAGTTCGATATTGACTGATGCATTAGATTAAAAACAGAAAATAGATTGAAGTTTAGAGAGGAATATTCAAATAAGGAGATTATTTTTAAAAGTGAATTATTTAATTATTTATTCTTGAATGTTATTTTGTTTAACAAAAATTGAAATTTTATTATCTATCCATGTGAAATAATTTTATTAAACTGAAAATATAAAGAGAAATTCTTTCAAACCAATAACTCGAAAAAAGGAAAAGATTACAAAATTACATATAGATAGTTTTAAATTTTAATTAAATTAATTTTACTTAATCAAAATGTTAGTATTAGTAGGACGTGCACCTACTTGAAAAAAGAAGAAAAATATTATTAGTAAAATAATATAGCGAATTTAAAGTATTTTTTTTTAAACTAATATTCTCAATAAAATTATATTTAATATTTTAGGTATCTATTTGAGTTGATCTTTTTAGAAAATTTTGAAAAAATTAATATGAAAAATTTAAAGTTTTTCTTAATTATTTCATTATAAGAATAGATTATTAAATATATATCTTACCTTAACAGCCAAAGTCTCGTGCCTGGAGCTGGGATGCTGACCCCACAAGAACACATTGACACTGCCGCACAATTAAAAATATACTCGCGATTCGATTCGAGAGGGGAAAGAGGAAAATAAAGGAAATTAAAGGTAAAATGGATACAGGATGATAAAGATAAAGGATTTGATTTTCCGCAAAATAAAAAAATAAAATACTTAATCTACATTTTAGTATTAGTAGGATGTGCACCTACCTGAAAAAAGAAAAATTATTATTAGTAAAATAATATAGAGAATTTCAAGTATTTTTTTATTTTTATGCAAATTTTTGCAACAAAATAATATTTAATATATTAGGTATCTATTTGAATTGATCCTTTTAGAAAATTTGGAAAAAATTTAGAGTATTTCTTAGTTATTTCAATATAAGAATAGAGTACTAAATAGATATCTTACCTTAACAGCCAACGTCTCGTGCCTGGAGCTGGGATGCTGACCCCATAGGAATACACTGACACTCCCGCACAATTAAAAATATACTCGCGATTTGATTCGAGAAGAGAAAGATAAAAGTGAAGGAAATTCAAGGTAGAATGGATACAGGATGATAAAGATAAACGATTTGATTTTATGGAAAATAAGAAAATCAATACTTAATCTAAATTTTAGTATTAGTAGGATGTGCACCTACCTGAAAAAAGAAAAAAATTATTATTAGTAAAATATTATAGAGAATTTAAAGTATTTTTTTTATTTTTATCCAAATATTCGCAATAAAATTATATTTAATATATTAGGTATCTATTTGAGTGGATCTTATTAGAAAATTTTGAAAAAATTGATATGAAAAATTAACAGTATTTCTTAGTTATTTCATTATAAGAATAGATTATTAAATAGATATCGTACCTTAACAGCCAAAGTCTCGTACCTTGAGCTGGGGTGCTGACCCCACAGGAACACACTGACACTCCCGCACAATTAATCTAAATGTTAGTATTAGTATAGAGGCCATATTGTAATATTCACAGTTGATGTTTCATCCGTGACTGCCATCTCAGGAGATACACTGGCCAATCTCTCTTTCAGTCCCCCTTATATACCCTTCTCGACTCCCATTCTCCCTATCTATCCCCCCCTTGTATACCCTCACCACTCTCCCTATCCCCCTCTCCCTTGTTCCATCAATTCATGTGAATCAATTGTAATAGACTGATGAAGAAGGCAAAGCCCTCGAAACTATAGTCTCGTTATAAATAAATGAAAATTTTTATAACTTTTAAGGAGATAGGTGTTAGTTCTAGGCGAAGGGTGAACCTCGACCTAATATCGTATACACCTACTTCCACTTCCAAGTAGAATACAATAGGTGAAGGGGCATTATTTAATGAATTCCAAAATAATTCCAAATACGTGTACCTACAACTAATTCCAATCGCGGTTCACCCCTCGGTTCTAGGTGAAACATTTTAATATAATAATAATATTAAGGTGACAGCACCCTCCATGTACCATTCTATTCCTTCTTATAATCCCAGGTATAATTTCCCATCATCTGGTTAAAAACTCAGTTGTTCCATCTGTCGAAAATATTAATTAAGGACGCTTTCTCCTCCCCCAACCTTTCACTCACTCACCACACATTTTTTCAAAAATTGTTATTTGTAAAAAAAAATCCATTTATATTCAGTTTTCTCTGACTCCTGAAGATGGGCTGACACCCGGAATATATCGAATTCAAAACTCATTTTTGTTTTATTTCTTTTTTTTTTTTTTTTTTTGTAAAACACCTACCTCGCAATTTTACACAATTTTTATTATTATAAAAAATTTATTATTACAGCAGAAGACATTCTTTTATTGTCTCCTTTAATTTATCAAAATTCTGTTACTCTCAAAAAAGAAACTTTCAATTTGATTTTAGAATGGCTTAATTTATTAAAATTAGGTTCTTTGAATATACAAAAATTGAAATTTCTTCATAAGCCCCGCGCACTCCCTAAAGGGTTTTCAGAAGGGTAGCTGAATATAGGGGAGATGGTGGGGGCGATTTACAGAATTGGATCGATGCTCCAGGCTTCCGCCGCCGCCGCGTATATTTTGGATTTCAGTTGACGGCTGCCCTTCAATGAGGGCGCATTGAGCTCCAAGAGGCCCTTACAAGTCGGTTTATGCGAATTGCATTCTCGTCATTAGGTAATTGGAAATCGCCAACTGGAAAGGCAGAGTGAAGGGCTAAGGGGCGAATGGACCCCGGGCGGCTGCCCCTGGCTCTTTCGCGCTCCTCGCGATGGATGCCAACTCCACATTAGATGAGCTCTTCAATGAGAATGAAACCACCAGCTCCGATGGGCTCGTTTGGAATGGCACAGACTTCGGTAGGTCCTCTCCACACAGGCAAAATAAATAATCAATCATTTAATTAATTATTACATTGAAAAACTAATATATATGAAAATTAATGTTCTTACACTATTTCAAATATTTTGATGAGCTTGTTCAATATTCTCATTTTTCTTTTTAATTTACCATACAGGGTATGGTCAAGTATTGTAATCGTGCATGAAAAAAGTGTTTTTTTTTTGCTTCTTTTTTTCGAAATATCTCAAAAACGGCTGAAACTGTTTTGATTAAAAAAATTGCACGAAACCATGGCATTTCGGTCTACAAAAAAGCCCTAATAAGTGATCATCGAAAAATTATATTTTTTGAGATAATAAGTCTTTTGTCAAAATGTCTGTTAGTCTGTGCGTTGCCAAATTTGTGGATGAGCTAGCTCAAAAACTAGTGTGAATATCAAAACCAAATTTCACACGAAGTTTTGGTGGATTGAGATTAAGAGCTGATTAGATTTTGGTGCATATCAACCCAAAATTAAGAGGGGTAGTGGGGGGTTAAAATTTAAAATTATAATATTTTCAAACTAAAAAAAAACAAGAAAAATGAAATATACTATAAAATGAATCTTAAATGACGAGAATATTTTTTTTCCGGCTCCAGAATTAAGGGGGGGGGGGGCTCAAAAAATAAAAATCTAGGCCATTTGAGCAAACTCAAACAAATTTTGTATACATAATCAGTGGGTCCCTAGAACAATAAAATGCAAAAACAAACCCCCAAAATGGGAGGCGGGGCTCAAAAAATTTAAATCTAGGCCCTTGTACCAAACTCAACCAGAAGTGTATGGTAAAGTCATGTGGATGGCCACGTCAGAACGTGTCAATTTTTATTTTTTTTTTATCTAAATTGTTTTGACTTGACTAAGTAGGTATTAACTAAAATATAATAATAAAGTAAAGATAAATTTTAAAAATATAAAATTCTAGGTAGATTTTACAAAAAAAAAATCGAGCCACCTTACTCTCTTTTTCTAAAACTTGACTTATTTAGGTTCTAGGCGTCGGATTGTAATAAAAAAGGTGTCATAAGTTAGGGAATTTATTACAGTTTAATAAGAAATAACATTTGTACACACATTTTTGGATATATGGATTTATGTTAACTATTACATTTTTTATTAAACTTTGAATAAACATATTCATCAAAAGATTCTATGGAAAATAACTCATTTTTTAAGAAAATCAATTTCCTGTTTATACAATTTAATAGTTATTATATTTTATTTTTGTTAAAGGAGAATGGGTGTAGGTTGTAGATTCTTGGTGAAACATATTTTAATAAAGTAAAGATAAATTTAAAAAATATAAAATTCTAGGTAGGTTTCACAAAAATAATAATATCACAATAAATAGTTGCAGACAAAAAAATCGAGCCACCTTACTCTCTTTTTCTAAAACTTGACTTATTTCAGGTTCTAGGCATTGGATTGGAATAAAAAAGGTGTCATAAGTTAAGGAATTTATTACAGTTTAATAAGAAATAAATTGTTACATTTTGTTGACACATTTTTTTATATATGGAAAAAAATAAGAACATAAGCAAACTTTGTAATTTTAAGATATTGGAAATAAAGTGTACCTAATGTTTAATTCTAAATTTCTGTATTAAATTAAATTAAATTTATTCAGAAAAATAACAATAAAATGTTAGAAAATCATAGATCAAAGATGGTGTCATCTATTAAATCCGATGGAGTGGAATATTTTTAATTATATGTCAGAGGGGTTGTTTTTCATTTCTTCAAAATTCGAAACACTCAACCACCTTTATTTAAATTATATGGCATGGCTATATGTTTAAATTTAGAATCACTATATCATGAAATTTTACAAATTAAGATAACAATCTTTGAGTAAAATATTTTACGCGTATACATATGTCAGAGAGGTTCGTATCCCGCAGGTGAGCCAGGTGGCCCGGATTGCTGTTACTGGCACTCGGGTTCGATTCCCGAGGGGGTGAAAAACAACCCCTCTGACATATAATTAAAAATATTCCACTCCATCGGATTTAATAGATGACACCATCTTTGATCTATGATTTTCTAGTAAATTTGAATCTATTACTATCGGCAAATTAATATCTTTCATATTAAATTAGGAAAAGTCATTCCATTGCCCTTCGAATTTTGAATTTCTTCAAAATTCGAAACACTCAACCACCTTTATTTAAATTATATGGCATGGCTATATGTTTAAATTTAGAATCACTATATCGCGAAATTTTACAAATTAAGATAACAATCTTTGAGTAAAATATTTTACGCGTATACATATGTCAGAGAGGTTCGTATCCCGCAGGTGAGCCAGGTGGCCCGGATTGCTGTTACTGGCACTCGGGTTCGATTCCCGAGGGGGTGAAAAACAACCCCTCTGACATATAATTAAAAATATTCCACTCCATCGGATTTAATAGATGACACCATCTTTGATCTATGATTTTCTAGTAAATTTGAATCTATTACTATCGGCAAATTAATATCTTTCAATAAAATGTTAGATAAATTTGACAAATAATGAAATTATTCTTTATCTTAAAATTACAAAGTTTGCTTATGTTCGTATTTTTTTTCATATATTAAATAAAGTAAAAATGTCTGTAGAAAATGTAACAATTTATTTCTTATTAAACTGTAATAAATTCCCTAACTTATGACACCTTTTTTATTCCAATCCAATGCCTAGAACTTGAAATGGGTCAAGTTTTGGAAAAAGAGAGTATAGGTGGCTCGATTTTTTGTCCTCAAGTGTATTTATTGTGATATTATC
Source organism: Forficula auricularia (assembly GCA_024734495.1). Taxonomy (NCBI): domain Eukaryota; kingdom Metazoa; phylum Arthropoda; class Insecta; order Dermaptera; family Forficulidae; genus Forficula; species Forficula auricularia. The sequence goes on from JALMQS010000099.1 coordinate 29,957,513, forward strand.
ATTTTTGTGAAACCTATCTAGAATTTTATATTTTTTTTTAAATTTTCTTTATAAAATATAATAACTGTTGGATTGTATAAACAGGAAATTGATTTTTTTTTAAAGTGAGTTATTATTAAATAATATTTTCGACTAGCCTGATGAATGTGTTTATTCAAAGTTTAATAAAGAGATTTAATAGTTAACATAAATCTGGAGAAAATTTTTTTAAAACAAACTTATTAAGACATTTGTTTAAAACTCAAATTTGTAGGAAAAAATCTTTCTTAAATATTTACCAAATCATACATTCTTCAGAATTCCAATATTGAGTATAATTTTATCAAAATAAATTTGTTGTGATTTTATAAAATGATTTAAATGTGACTAATTTTCTTTTGAATTAGAAAATTAAGCTTCGTGACATAGATTAGCATATCGACTGCCCGTTTTACCCTCTAAATAAATATTATAAGCTATACAGGGTGATTCATCGGTTTGTCCTCTCTTTATAACTCTTATAACTCTTTTATTTTAAGTCAGAGAGAAAAACTCTTCAAATATAATTTATATGATATATTATTGTCTATCTACCTACCATATGCATTTGTATACAGGGTGCTCCGTTTAAGCCAAACAATATGTAACTTTATATTTATTTATTTATTTTGATAGTAAATTAGATTCCCTTTAAAAAGTTATTAACTAATAAGGGGTCTAATATTATAAATTAAGAAGTTATTTACCTTATTCGTTGAATGATATTTTTTTATCATATTATTATTAACAAGGTAAGCTATGGAAAGAATAAAGGTAAATAACTTCTTAATTTTTAATTTTAGACCACTTTTTACTTAATACTTTTTTAAAGGGAATCTAATTTACTATCAAAATAAATAAATATAAAATAACATATTGTTGCGTTTAAACGGAGCACCCTGTATACAAATGCATATGGTGCATAGATACGGTAGACAATAATATCATATAAATTATATTTGAAGGGTTTTTCTCTCTGACTTAAAATAAAAGAGTTATAAGAGTTTTAAAAAGAGGACAGACCGATGAATCACCCTGTATATTAGAAGAATTGGCATTTTTCTTATTCTAACCTATTTCAAGAAATTATAACTTATTGAATAGTAAAAAAATTATTTTATTATAACGGTAAATCACTCGTATCCATAATAAGCATTAATTAACAGGAATAGCAGGGAATTGGACAAAAATTAAAAACAGAGTTTTTATTGAATGGGCTAGACGTTTCGTCGATTAATTTCGACTTCCTCAGTGGCTCATTCTATCACTCTTTGTCAAAAGACAATTCCACTACGCGACGAAACATCCTTTAATCTTTTTTATTTAAACTATAATACATTGTTGGCTTATGCCTCAATTGCTCAAGAATCTTGAACTTTTTCACACTTGAACAATCAAAAAATTAACAACCTTTAATCAAAATTTATCACAAAAAAAGATATGTTGTTTCTTTTTTGTGATAAATTTTGATTAAAGGTTGTTAATTTTTTGATTGTTCAAGTGTGAAAAAGTTCAAGATTCTTGAGCAATTGAGGCATAAGCCAACAATGTATTATAGTTTAAATAAAAAAGATTAAAGGATGTTTCGTCGCGTAGTGGAATTGTCTTTTGACAAAGAGTGATAGAATGAGCCACTGAAGAAGTCGAAATTAATCGACGAAACGTCTGGCCCATTCAATAAAAACTCTGTTTTTAATTTTTGTCCAATTCCCTGCTATTCCTTTAATTATTTTATTATTATTTATTATTTGAAGAAAAAATAATTCTATTAAGAAATGAGAAATAATACATTATTTAAACGATTATTTTGTGTATATTATGTAATCTAATTACAAATCAACTGGTGTGGTCACCATACGATTTTCACATTATCACTTATTTGAAATCATCGCGACACTTCTAATTTACACCCCTTCCTTTATTTCAATCGGATTAAAATTTATACATGACTAACAGCTTATGACACTTGATAAGTACACCAATTAAAAAAAATTGATAGTGCCGTTTTTGAAAAAAAAAAAAATTATGTAAATGTCAATTTTCAACCAAAAGCTTACTGTACTCCTTCTAGCCTATATCGGACTAAAGTTTCGAATTTCGTAACTCTGAGACTTATGGTTGCGAAATACGTGCAACATACGTACATACATACGCACTGACCAATGGAATTTTGGCCACTTTTTGGCCTCTGAGGACCACAATATCCGGTTTTATGTCCTAAATTCGGTTTACAACTATTAAGGACATCGTTTCCTTCCTCCTTGAAGTTACAATGAAATTAACTTTTTTAATCTCTGAGATAGAAGCTCTCAGAGTCAGGACCCAGACAGGCGATCGCAATACTTCCCCATTACATTCTATAGAATATAAATGTAAATGTAAAATATATTCTAATTCAACTTAATAAGATCTTTACAGGAATAAATCACAATTTTTTATTTATTTTACACCCATCAAAAATTTGACCCTCCCAAAATTTCACTTTTTATCTTATTCACTCTAGTGCTCGGATAGACAGACAGATAGTTATTGTACCGAGACTGATAGGGTTCCGTTTTATGTTTGTGCGGAATGTAATTAGTGATTTGATTGCAGGATTATAGTAATAAATATTAAATGATCTTAAATAAAAAATGCCTCTCTTAATGTACTAAACTGAAAGTACTTAAAAAATGTGCATGTTAAATTAAATTTTATAAATTTATAAGATAATTAAAAAAGCGGCCAACCGGATTCCGTAGCTCATAATATCTTCTAAAGTACTATACTCTCTGTTCACTCTCTTTTTTATATCGTTCCATTAAATTTTCGCGTTCTCCCTGTTAATGAAGTTTTCACTTTAAAACTATTCAAAATTTATTTCTTGAAACACATGTTTTTGGGTTCGGATTACTAATTTCTATAATTCATTTCATTATACGGGTTGTTAGTTCAATGATTTATCATAAAATATATTTATATTATATCGTTGATAGCAAGAGTATAAAACATCTACATAGAAGATTAAAGTTAAAGATTATGATTAATTGTTAAAATCTTTAAAAAAAACCTATTATTTTTTTAATCAAATTGGTAAGAGAAGGAGTAACACCAAAGAGGTGCATCCCCTAAAGCATTGTTTCTCAAACTATGTGTCGAGACACACTAGTGTGTCGCGATCAAGTTTTAGGTGTGTCTCAGAAAAATTCTCTAATTATTGTCTCCTAATAAATTCTAATTTTTACTTTACCATACAGGGTATGATCAAGTATTGTAATCGTGCATGAAAAAAGTGTTTTTTTTCCTTCTTTTTTTCTAAATATCTCAAAAACGACTGAAACTATTTTGATTAAAAAAATTGTTCGTTCTACAAAAAAGCTCTAATAAGTGAACATTGAAAAAATTATATTTTTCGAAATAATAATTGTTTTGTCAAAATGTCTGTTAGTTAGTCTGTCTGGTTGTCCGGTTGCCTGATTGTCTGTCTGTTAGTCTGTGCGTTACCAAATTTTTGTGGACGAGCTAGCTCAAAAAGTAGAGTGAATATCGAAACCAAATTTCACACGTTGCTTTGGTCCATTGAAATGAAGGGCTGATTAGATTTTGGTGCATATCGACCAAAAATTAAGGGGGGTGGAGGGGGGTTAAAAATTAAAAATCTAGGCCGTTTGAGCAAATCCAACCAAATTTTGTATACAGTTGTATCAGTGGACCTTCAGAAGTCTAAAAATGCAAAAACTAACCGCCCGAAATGGGGGGGGGTGTAGGGTCAAAAAATGAAAATCTTGGCCATTTACCAAACTCAACCAAATTTTGTATACATAATCAGTGGAACACCAGAAGTATAAAAATGCAAAAATTCACCCCTCCCTACATGATTATAAATAATTTTAGGAGCCAGGTTGTATGGTAAAGTCAAGTGGATGGCCACATCAGAACACGTCAGCTTATTTTTTTTTAATTTGTATTTAAATTCAGCCCTTTCCCGCTTACGATGAAATGTTTTTTTTTCTCTTGAACAATCAGAATTTTGTGATTTTTTTAAGTGATAATACTGATGTTTGGTGTGCTAAGTTAGCTTTTCTAGCAGATTTATTTGCGCAACTGAACAAATTAAATAAAAGTATGCAAGTATCAGAGGAAGATTTGCTCTCTTCTACTGACAACTTGTTCGCCTTTATGAAAAAGCTAATATATGGACAAGATATGTAAAAGAACATAAATTAGAAATGTTTCCCTTGACTGCAAAAGCAAATTATAAGGAAATAATTTATTTAAAAAGTGAAACATTAGAGCTGCTAAAAACAAAAATTAAACATTATATAATAATAAAACTTGAGTAAGATACGAGGTAGGTTTTTTTTTGTGAAACCTACCTCGTATCTTACTCAAGTTTTATTATTATATTAAAATGTTTCACCTAGAACCAACACCGAACTCCTTAAAAGTTATTAAACATTATATTCCGTCACTTGATACAAAGATTTATTTATGGGTAAGAGATCCATTTGCGACAAAAAATTGCCCATCTTTGCATACAAGAGGAAGAAGAGCTGGCGGAAATCCGAAGCAATCAATCGCTGGAAATTGAGTTTAAGAATAATAATAATAATGTTGGTCAATTTTTGATAAAAATAAAAAAATAATTATTTTCCGAACATTTCTGACAGAGCTATAAGAATTCTTTTACAATTCTCCACCTCTTGCTTACTTGTGCAAAGCAGGATTTTCAGCATTGAAAGAAATTAAACAAAAGAAAAGAGAACGATTAAATTCAGTAGAAGTGGAATTAAGAGTGAGCCTGGCATTGATAACTCCCAGAATAAGAAAGCTTTATTCAGTATATCAATCCCACCAATCGCATTAAAAATTTATATTTTTCTTTAAAAATTGTAATTTTTAACCGACTTCAAAAAAGGAGGAGGTTCTCTATTCGACTGAATTTTTTTTTTTTTTTTTTTTTTTTGTGCCTATGTTACCTCATATCTCCGCCAATTGTCAACCGATTTTGAAAAAAATTTTTGCATTGGGTCCAGTCTAGCTTCCGATTGGTCCCATTTTTTTTCGATTTTTTTTCATGGGTATTAGACCTTTTTTATTAGGTTTGTTTAGACCTAACCTCATTGTTTATGAACCGATTTCGATGGTTCTTTTTTTATCCGAAAGGGGGTGTCTTATGGATGGTGTCATATTAATTTGGTCAAGTTCTGATGATATGATCACTATTAATAACATCACTAAAAAGAGAAAAATAAAAATTTTTAAGAAAAAATAAAAACCGACTTCAAAAAATTAAATGCAACAAATAAAATACACTAAAAGGTATAAAATAATTATTATCTTATTTAGTTACAACTAAACGACGAAATATTAACTCGAAATTACTTTTTGAATTCGGTACCAAACAAACTATACCTATAAGCGAGCATACCCTCCAAACGTACTAAGTAAGATCCGTCGAGTGCGATTCATAAAAGGTATATGTTTGGCACCAACTTCAAAAAGTAATTTCATGTTAATATTTCGTCGTTTAGTTGTAACTAAATAAGATAATAATTATTTTATACCCTTTAGTGTATTTTATTTGTTGCATTTAATTTTTTATTTTTTTCTTAAAAATTTTTATGTTATTTACCTACATATACAGATTATTGAACTTACTTAAAACAAATAAAAAGTGTAGGTATTATTTTTTGCTGTTCCCAGATATTAATTAACCGACTTCAAAAAAGGAGGAGGTTCACTATTCGACTGATTTTTTTTTTTGTGTCTATGTTACCTCATATCTCCGCCAATTGTGAACCGATTTTAATTATTTTTTTGCATTGGGTTGAGTCTAGCTTCTGATTGGTCCTGTTTTTTTTTTCATTTGTATTGGACCTTTTTTGATATGTTTGTTCAGGCATAACTTCTTTGTTTATGAACTGATTTTAATGATTCTTTTTTTATTGGAAATAGGGTACCTTACGGGTGGTACCATATTAATTTGGTCAAGTTCTGAAGATATGATCAATGATGAAATAACGTAAATCTCAAATTCTTATGACCAAATAATCGAAATTATAATAAATAAAATATTTTATAAAAATATCAATCTTAAAGCATTCATTTTAAACCCGCAAACGTTTCGAGAGAATTTTTTTATTTATGAATTGAATTTTATTATCATTTTCTGATTCATTCGCCCGACGTTTTCTCTTACGAGATGCATGCAAGGTATTATATTAAGTCACTATTAATAACATCACTAAAAAGAGAAAAATAAAAATAATTTTTATAAAAAAATAAAACCGACTTCAAAAAATTAAATGCAACAAATAAAATAATAATAACTTAAAAATAAAATAAAATACACTAAAATGTATAAAATAATTATCTTATTTAGTTACTAACTAAACGACGTAATATTAACATGAAATTACTTTTTGAAGTCGGTGCCAAACATATAGATACATTTTATGAATCGCACTCGACGTCACTTACTTAGTACATTTGGTGGGTACGCTGCTTATAGGTATAGTTTGTTTGGCACCGACTTCAAAAAGTAATTTCATGTTAATATTTCGTCGTTTAGTTGTAACTAAATAGAGATAATTATTTTATACCTTTTAGTGTATTTTATTTTATTTTTAAGTTATTATTATTTTATTTGTTGCATTTAATTTTTTTGAAGTCGGTTTTATTTTTTTTTATAAAAATTATTCTTTTAAAAATTGTAATTTTGTTATATATACAAATACATTTTGTTATATATACTACATATACAAATTATTGAACTTACTTAAAACAAATAAAAAGTGTAGGTATTATTTTTTGCTGTTCCCAGATATTAATATAATATTACATTTATAAACTATAGAACTATACTATACAGTAGTATTTGTATACTATATGTATTTGTCACTTTTAGTGTGTCGCGAAATTTTAGACTTAGTATAAGTGTGTCGCAGCTACAAATAGTTTTAGAAACACTGCTCTAAAGGTTTAGGTTGGCTCCTCCATCGTGAAAAGAAGAAGAAGAGGGGGCTAGGAGTTGAAGGTATCTGTGGGTGCGGGTATTAATCAGCTTAAGGTTATAAGTCGCAGGGAAGACTGGTAGCTGGAAGCGAGTTCCAATCTCTGGAGTCATAGGGATAAGGTTTAGCGAAATCGCTTTTCGATTTTTATCCAATTTGTTTCGTTGGAATTTTAAGTCTTAAAGGAATTGACATTTATTTCATATAATTGTAGATTTGTATTTCTTTATTTAATTGAAATCTAGATTATATAATATGATAATTTGGTTTGAGCCACGCGAAACGCATTGTGTGTTTCCATTGAGTTGTAGATAAACAGATAAAGCAAACATATCGTGATCACGAAACCCTTGCCTTTTTATTTATTTATTAATTATTATTTATGTTTCAAACAGTCCTGCATTTAAATTTTGGTAAAATCTATAAGAAAAATTTCAGGCGAATTAAATTTTAGAGGTAGGTATCTCAATCAAATAATACACAACTCTTTTGGACCATTTTCTGAAATATCCGGACCACCAAATGTTGACAACGTGATTGGACGACTTGCAGCATTTTCTCCTACATAGATTTACTATTACTGAATTTACAAATATTCTCCAAAATAAAAAATGTACTTTTCCTGGACCTATGATATGAAATTAAAATAAAAGATCGCTCCCTTTTTTAATAAAAGAACGTCTGCTCGATTTTATTAACTGGTTCTGGGAAGAAAATATATTCTCGACATTATAGTCAACCTTGAACATCGTAATTGTACCTAAGGCGAATAAGTACCTATCTTTAGCTTTATCCTTCAGGCAAATTACACTTACGTCCTGTATTGAAAAGTTATTTGAAGTGATATTAAAATCCAAATTAGAATGATGGCTTGGAGATAAATAAATTTTCCTTGATTCTTAGTAGGTACGAATTTCAAAAAGACAAAAAAGTACACTCAATAATATGACTATTTTATTTAATGACCTTAATATTTAATTTTTTAATAGAATTATCACTATAGCTTTTTTGGGGGGATATTCGAGGAGTAGGTTAAGGTGGTGCAAAAGTGCGCACTTTCGCGATTTCCTTCTGTGGAAATGAATCAAGAGACTTTGGAGATGATATTATATGTGATTTATTATCTTAGGTTAGGTTACATAGCAATTAAAACAATATAAAATAATCTGACGTGTTCTGATGTGGCCATCCACTTGACTTTACAATACAACCTGGCCCCTGAAATTATTTATAATCATGTAGGGGGGGGGGGTTAGTTTTTGCATTTTTATACTTCTGGTGTCCCACTGATTATGTATACAAAATTTGGGTGAGTTTGGTAAATGGCCAAGATTTTCATTTTTTGACCCCCCCCCCCTCCATTTCGGGCAGTTAGTTTTTGTATTTTTATACTTCATGGGGTCCACTGATTATGTATACAAAATTTGGTTGAGTTTGGTATATGGCCAATATTTTCATTTTTTGACCTTACACCCCCCCCCTTTTAGGCGGTTAGTTTTTGCATTTTTAGACTTCTGGGGGTCCACTGATTATGTATACAAAATTTGGTTGAGTTTGCTCAAACGGCATAAATTTTTAATTTTTAACCTCCCCTTAGTTTTGGGTCGATATGCACCAAAATCTAATCAGCTCTTAATCTCAATGGACCAAAACTACGTGTGAAATTTGGTTTCGATATTCACACTAGTTTTTGAGCTAGCTCGTCCACAAAAATTTGGTATCGCACGGACTAACTAACTAATTGACAACCAGACTAACAGACATTTTGACAAAACAAGTATTATCTCGAAAAATATAATTTTTTCGATGTTCACTTATTATAGCTTTTTTGTAGAGCGAAATGCCATGGTTTCGCTCAATTTTTTTGAGATATTTCGAAAAAAAAGGAAAAAACACTTTTTTCATTCATGATTACAATACTTGACCATACCCTGTATGGTAAAGTAATAATTATCTTATAATTAACGATTTGAGAACTATTTACAAAATAATCAACCTCCTAAATGCGCACTCTTGCACAACCTATGAGGACAAGAGTGCGCACTTAGGTGTGCAAGAGAGCGCAGTGAGAACAAGAATCACAAAGGTCACATTTGAAGTGACCATTACCTATATAGGCTGAGCATTTCTAGTGCAGTTTTTGCAAGAAATACACTCGGTCCAATCTTCCACGAGTGGTTATTTATATATCTCTGAGCGACCTGGATATACCCACACTTTTTTTCTATGGTGCATTTTTTCGTTTAGCATTTGTCGGTTTAGTTTGTCTACTCTTTTTTGGAAAAGGATTTTGATCTACAAAATCTATGAGTAAATTAATTAAAAGGCGTGAACAACACATATAGTCGGACAAGAGTGCGTGCGCACTCTTGCACTATTCTGATTAAAAAACTGAAGCGTCACTAGTGTCATCTATTACAAGGCATGTCTAAATGTCTAGTATGACACTGATGAGTTAATTACTGATGTAACTTAAATAAACAGGAAGCAAATGCCTACTTTTTTAACTTTATTACCATCCTGTTTTCAAAACTGAAGAATATTACTTCACAGACGTTAAAATCGCTTTTTCTCATCTAAATTTTTGAAAATGATATCAAAACAAGTGAATTTTTACTTATAGATAGGTCAATAGTCTATTTTTTCTTGTTTTTTCTATGGGCCTCGCAGATAACCAATGGTTTATTACATTTGATTCAATCGCGAATCAAATGTAGGGAATTGTTGTCAAATATTGAGTGAAAATAATATCTGAACTTATATATTTCTAATTTGAAATAATGATGTTAAATAAATTTATAATTTGTCTCATTAATATATCAAAGAATAATTGATATATCAACGAGAATTGTTTTGACCGCGCTTGTTTGAAAAATATATTTATCGCGAGACTACTGCAGATAACGCTATTGGAGTCTGCGGAATCTTAAGTCTGGACCAAGAGAGAAAAAGATGTGATCCATTTAGCTACAATCCAACGTCATTTCGCGTATAGCCCGCATGACATTCGGATGGATCACCAAATGAAATCTCAGATGTTATATATTCAATCTCCCAGTCCAGAGCGCTTGATGTATGTTAGATGCTTGCCATTAATTAATCGAATGTTTTCTACATTTGATTCAATCGCGAATCAAATGTAGGGAATTTTTGTCAAAGGAGATTGAATATATAACAAATTGAAAGTTTTTGTGCCGAGAGTAGCAGAATTTTTATATATTGAAGGAAACAATAAAAGAGTGTATCTACTGCTGGAATTATAAATTTTATTTATTTATAATGAGACTATAATTTCGAGGGCTTTGCCCTCTTCATCAGTCTATTACAATTGATTCACAATTCATAAATTAATTCCTGTGAATCAATTGTAATAGATTGATGAAGAGGGCAAAGCCCTCGAAACTATAGTTTCGTTATAAATAAATAAAATTTATAATTCCAGCAGAAGACACGCTCTTTTATTGTCTCCTTCATTGAATATATAACATCTGAGATTTCAAATTCATTTGGTGATCCATCCGAATGTCTAGCGGGCTATACGCGAAATGACGTTGGATTGTAGCTAAATGGATCACATCTTTTTCTCTCTTGGTCCAGACTTAAAACTCCGCAGACTCCAATAGCGTCATCCTCAGTAGTCTCGCGATAAATATATTTTTCAAATAAGCGCGGTCAAAACAATTCTCGTTGATATATCAATTGTTCTTTGATATATTAATGAAAAAAATTATAAATAGTTTACTGTAGTGTAAGAAAAATATCAACCTCCCGCCAGGGCCCCGGGGCATTTGGCCCTTTGCCGCCCCCCCCTCTGGGCGGCCGAAAAGTCGTTTCCAGGATTGTTGATTAATTTGAGCCAAGAATATGTTAAGGAAAGATTAATGATGTTTTGTCTTATAGTGAAATTGTGTTATGACAAAGGATGATAAAATGGACCACTGAGGAAGTTAAAATAAATTGACGAAACGTCTGGCCCATTTAATAAAAAAATTCTGTGTTTTTAATTTTATCCAATTACCTACTATTCCTGTTAATAATATTAAGTAAATTAAAGAATTTTATTGTTTATTATCAATGAATATTTTTTATAATCCGATATTTTTTCGTATATGAGAATATTGAACAACGCTTCTCACAAATAAGAAGAAAAAGAGTTGACTATACAGAAAGACTCATATTTGGGTTCCTCAACTACGTACTCTAATGTAATTTAGTTCTGATTTCTGATCCTTTTGTTTTCGTTCTTGTTTCGATTTGACAGCAATTTCCATTTATAAAAATCTATTTCAAACATTTCACTTACCTAATTGTATTAAAATTATATTAAACATTCCGACGAATTAATTTTTTTAACTATTTTTTTTTCTTTAGATGCGAGAATCGTCAAAATGAAAAGAGTTCAGGTCTTAACTAACTATTCCATTTAAAACTATATTTAAGTAATTTGAGTCGTAATTCTTATTAATATCTAACTGTGCAGAATTTATAATAATTAACAAGTGTACTTCTCATTCGTAATTGGCTTATTTCAATTATTTAATTAACTTTTTCAATTAATGTAATAAAATATATATCTACTATGTTGATCTGAGCTGTAAATTAGCTATTTAAAAGCCTAAGGGCGTTTACTAGTATCAATGCAATAAGAGAATTACTAACAAATTCAATTACGAAATGACTTCGAGACAAGTCATCTAATTGTTAAATAAAGAGATAAAATACTGTATAAATAGATAAATGAACTAATAATAAAAGTATAAATGAATTAGAAGCCAGGAAACCTGCTTTTAAGAATAGGCATGATGACAGGTTTTGCAACTCACTTCTATAATGTACCAACAGGTATCCTATTTCCAAAAAAAAACATTATTCCAACAATAAACTAAGTTTTAACGCAAATTTTCTATCTACTTTTAATTACGTGCGAAAACTCTCCTAGCTGTCATGGCGCCGCTTGTGACGTCATTTTTATGCATTCTGTTTATGATCTCTATGCTCAACGAAGAAAGTCAACAAAATATTACTTATTTCGTGTGTTAAAAATGAATTCCAAAGTTTACAAATGGTGTGCGGTCCCTCTGTGCAAAAACACATTAATAAAAACGCCTAACAAATTGTTTGTTTATGTCTCATCCAAGAAAATAGTGAAAGAAAAATGGCTAAAGCTCGCACGGCGAGACCCAACAGATGTAGCTACGAAACCGCCACTTTATTTTTGTGAAGTCCACTTTGATGCACTGGCGCAACCACGGGGGGGGGAGGCTGAAGCCCCAAGACAACGAAAAAATAAACTGCAACGGATCGTTGCTAAACTTTATCCAAATTCATTTGAAATATTAATATGTTTGTTCCTTTATTATTAATCAGATATCACTTGCAATTTGTAGTTCATATTGAAATTAATTCAAAAATAATTCTCATTTAAGAGTCGAGGAATAACAATTCTACATTAGGTTTTTGACGTTTCGATTATTATTGGTAACCATTGCTGAGACATGGAGGAATCGACTTAAAATCAAAAATAACGATCAATTCTTATCTAATACTAGAGGAATAACCTTATTGCATTCCATTTTTGATGTTTTGACTATTAATGGAAACCTCTACTGAAAATGTAGAAGAATCGACTTAAAATCAAAAAGACTAAATTTTTTTGGTAAACAACTCAAGCTTGAGTTGTTTGCCATAAAAGAATTTAGTCTTTTTGATTTTAAGTCGGTTCTTCTACATTTTCAGTAGAGGTTTCCATTAATAGTCAAAACATCAAAAATGGAATGCAATAAGGTTATTCCTCTAGTATTAGATAAGAATTGATCGTTATTTTTGATTTTAAGTCGATTCCTCTATGTCTTCAGCAATGGTTACCAATAAAAACCGAAACGTCAAAAATCCAATATAGAATGATTATTCCTCGAGTACTAGATGAGAATCAATCGCTATTTTTGGTTTAAAGTCGATTTCTCTATGTCTTCAGCAATGGTTACTAATAAAAACCGAAACGTCAAAAATCCAATATAGAATGATTATTCCTCAAGTACTAGATGAGAATCAATCGCTATTTTTGGTTTAAAGTCGATTTCTCTATGTCTTCAGCAATGGTTACTAATAAAAACCGAAACGTCAAAAATCCAATATAGAATGATTATTCCTCAAGTACTAGATGAGAATCAATCGCTATTTTTGGTTTAAAGTCGATTTCTCTATGTCTTCATCAATGGTTACTAATAAAAACCGAAACGTCAAAAATCCAATATAGAATGATTATTCCTCAAGTACTAGATGAGAATCAATCGCTATTTTTGGTTTAAAGTCGATTTCTCTATGTCTTCAGCAATGGTTACTAATAAAAACCGAAACGTCAAAAATCCAATATAGAATGATTATTCCTCAAGTACTAGATGAGAATCAATCGCTATTTTTGGTTTAAAGTCGATTTCTCTATGTCTTCAGCAATGGTTACTAATAAAAACCGAAACGTCAAAAATCCAATATAGAATGATTATTCCTCAAGTACTAGATGAGAATCAATCGCTATTTTTGGTTTAAAATCGATTTCTCTGTCTTCAGCAAAGGTAACGGATAAGAAAACAATGCAGTTGCTATGGTTACTCATAAAAATTCCTCCCAAATTTTTAGCATTTCACAGAGAGAAGCCTATCCATTCTTACTTAAGCAAGGCTAAATGAGCTATATTAAAACTTTCAAATGAATAAATTTTAAAGAATTTAAAAAATTAAAAAGTACCATCTTACTCTAGAGTAAAGTACTTTAAAATATAATTTTACTAAAAACTTTATTTAACCTTTTTGTGGTCCCCAAGGTACTTAATTAGGATATTAAATTTCATCAAAATTGGTTAAGTCATTTTCAAGATATTTAGAAAAAACTAAAAAGTACCGAAATAAAGTACTAATGTTTGTGGGCCGATATGTACCAAAAACTAATCAGCGCTTCATTTTGTTAAACTAATGGTAGGTTTTCAATTTTATTTCAATCGGTGCAACGGTGTGGAAAAAATCGTGGGCCAAAAAAGCGATAACATACATACATCCATCCATCCATACGCACGCACTAAATGAAAAAATCGCACTTTTTGGCCTCTCGACGAGACCCCATGTAATTTTTGGCAAAACCGTCACGTGCTAAAATTCAACCTAATTGAATACTACAATTTGTGACTTTAATTGAGTCCATGGGTTCCGTAGTCTTTACCTGAGGACCCTTTGAAGCCACGCTTGCCCCGAGAGCGATTACAATACTTTACCCATGCTTTGCATTGGATAAAGTAAAAATGAAAGTAAAAGCAAAAATGAAAAAAATGTTTGATAAATTTTATAGACCAGGCAAATTAGACTTTTGCTGGCCAATAAATTTGAACAAGCTGGAAATAATTTGAATCAACGTTAGTCATCCCAGATAAGAGTTAGGTATATGAGTTTGTGATGGTTTCTGGCTGGTGCTAAATTTCCACGAAAATTTTGGACTTTTTTCAGATTTTGTGCTATTTTATTTTGGTATTTTATTTTGCTAAAAATGAAATTTTCTTTTGGACGAATGGTTTTCGTGTTATAAGCGAAATTCTGAATAAAGTCCAAAATTTTCGTGGTTTTTACGCACTCAAAAATTTAGCACCAGCCAGAAACCGTAGCTAACACATGTAACTCTTATTTGAGATGACTAACGTCGATTAAAGTTATTTCCAGCGTGTGCATATTGATTGGCCAGCGAAGCCTTTTTTCGGTCTTAGTTTCTCCCAACATAATCAAATCAATTCTGGCAAATTAAAGCCTTAATATAACCTTGTTCCATCGTTGATGATTGTTGTATTTTTAATTTTTATCACAGTAAACAACAAAATAACTAATAAAATGATGCAGAAAGGCGTAATTATACGAAAAATTCAAGCTAGAGGAGGAAGAATGACTAAAAATGACGTCATTCACTTCTGATTGGTGTTCCAAACAAAATGGCAGATTGCAGTTTTTGATATTTTTATTTAATTGAATATCTTATTAATCTCAATGTTTAAATTAAAACTGGGTCATTTTTTTAGAATCCTTTCAATATATATTTTTTCTCTAAAACCATTTATTCTTTGATTCTTTAATACTGTCATCATGACTATTGTAGATACGGATTATTTAACTTTCATTATTATTTACTTACTACGGAATGTGATAAGAATCTCAGGCAGCTATTAAATATTAAAATAATTTAACAAACAAAATCAAAATTAAAGGACAGATCAATTTAATAATATTTTGTTAAAAATGCAGATAAATATTATATACTTGTTAATTATAAGTATAAATTCTATACGGTTATTTTTTATAAGTATCTATATTTAATAATATTTACATACTTGTATATATAAATAAATTGTAGTATATAGATTTATTTAAGAATTTTAAATTAACTGGTTGCTAAAATATCAGTAATTAAAGTAATTTATATTTAAACTGTTAAATTTGGACTTATGTCAACTGTTAATTTAATCACATTAAATATTCACTTGTTCCCCTCACTCAATATATTCAAAGTCCTCTTCATTCAAATTAGATTTCGATATAAAACATTAGAGATTAATTCTTTAGATTTCTACTTTAAAATTCAGATAAATGTTTTATTGGACATTTAGGCAGATTTTATCGCAGACTCCCAAAATCATATAAAAGCAAATGACGAGTATATAGTGTAATCAAATTGTGTTTTTATCAGGAAAATTTTGGGGTAGTTCTTATTTTTTGCATATATATGTTTTTTTCCTATTCAAAATTAAAATTCATAAAATTTTTGACCATGAAAGAGCACGTTTTTGACAAAGACCACTCTATACATTTTTAAACTAGAGTAAATTTGCTACATTTTAAATAAAGATTCATTCTACTTGGATAATGGTAACATGAGATTGACGTTTTGATAAAATGCAATTTTCACGGATTACCATTTATCCAATTAAGAAGAAACTTTGTTTAAATTGTAGAAAATTTAATCTAGTTTAAAAATGTACAGAGTGGTCTTTGTCGAAAACGTGCTCCTTCATGATCAAAATGGGAGGGGGGGCTGCCGGGGTTGAAAACTTGGATTTTGCGCTTGAGCCCGGACGGTTTGTCAGAGAAAAAACTTAAATATTGAAATTTGTAGGAAATTTTATTAACTTTCATTTTGAATAGGAAGGTTATTTAAGAAAAGTCGATAGTTTTTGAGTTATAAGCGAAAAACTACCAAAAAATGGAAATTTTCACCTTTTTTGCATTTACTACAATGTTGCGTCACGAAATTTTGGTGGGAGACCTCAGATTTGGATTCAGCGTCCCAAAAAACATATATGCAAAAAATAAGAACTACCCCAAAACATTCCCCATAGAGGCCCATTTGCGCACAATTGACTGGACTAATATAAGTAAATAATATCTTATATTGAATCTTTCTATTGAAACTTTCTAATACATTTCTTCTATACAAATGGTCTATACCAGTGGCGGGCGGTGACTTTTCATACAGGGGATACTGTTCAAAAAAGAACCTTTCATTTTTTTAATTTTATTTTATTCTTCGTTACTTTTTGCAAAATTCATCAATATCCGGAATTTTTTGATATTTTTCAAATTTAACATTAGTTTTTCAATTGATATTAATTGATACTTTATCTTTACTTTGGCTACTTCTGGTGATTGTTTTAATTCATTTCAGTGTTGAAAAGTTTTTATCCGACGTGCTGTTGAAAAGTATAGTGCAAATTAATTGTAAGAACTCAAATACATCAAACATCTTTTAGTTCACATTTTATGGTTACAGTGGGTGGTCAAATTATTATACTAATTTGAAAAATTATATCTTTCATACGTTTTTAAGGGTTTAGCTTACTATTAAACTCATAATATCGTTTCAATTGTTATCTTTATAGGTTTATTAGCTTAGGACAATACAAATTCAATAATAAAAATACAATTTCAATATTTATTGAATCCCTTTTGTTAGTAATCATTTTATCAATAACTTTTAAGGAGTTAGATGTTGGTTCTAGGTGAAACATTTTAATATAATAATAAAACTTGTGTAGGATACGAGGTAGGTTTCACAAAAAAGAATAAAACAAAATTGAGTTTTGAATTCGATATATTTCATAGACTCCTGATGATGGGCTAACCCCCGAAATATATCGAATTCAAAACTCAATTTTGTTTTATTTCTTTTTTGTGAAACCTACCTCGTATCTTACTCAAGTTTTATTATTAAATCATTTTATCTTTGCAAATTTCTTTTTTTAGGGCCGCCCATACATTGTCGATCGGGTTGAGGTCTGGCGAGTTGCCAGGACAGTCCAAAAGGGTCATTAGACTAAATTTCTAACTAGATTTCTTGAAAAGTTTTAATTAAATAAATTTAATATGAAAATTTGAGTGTCTTATCTCTTTGAAAAAGAGAATGGAAACATTTTTTTCAAAAAAAGAATAAGAACATAAATAAATTCTCAAAAAATTAAATAAATTTACTTGATAAAAATAAGTTGAGTATAATAATTTGCCCACCCACTGTAATTTCTTCATGCAATTTATAGACTTAAGTGGGTTCGGGACTGTTTACCATTTTTACAAGAAAATTCTCAAATTTTTATCATTGATATATTAAATAGTTATTCCCGAAATGTGAAGTTGATCGTCTGTCCCTATACTGAGAAATTAATTATTGAAAATTGTCATTTTAACTTGGAAGTAAATGGATCGAGCTTTTAAAATGCCAACTTTTATACAAATTATACCATTTTCAACAAATTCATACTGATCAATAATTCAACTTTTATGAATCGAATGATACATTTTTCAATAGATTTGGCAGTCTAGTTAATTAGTTATTCATAAATGTAAAAAATAAAAAGTTATTTGCAGCCAACAGAATAAAACAAAAACACTAGTGTAGAATTCCAACTCTATTTCTTGAAATCGTTTTTGTGTTAAATAAATGTTTTTATAATGAGAACAAATTTATCTCAATATTCTTTTTATTAATATTATCAAAACAAAGATTTTTATTCGAAATTAACCTCATTATTAAATTTTTTAAATTTAAAAATTTAGTAGGCAGACGTTGTCACTCTGCAGAAATACAAAAGATTTTTCGAACATCAAACAGATAGATAAGCTGTCCCGAACTCCCTTAAATGAAAGTCACTCATTGAGTACAAATAAAGCAATTCACTGAATTGAAAGTTTTTTGGCAAGAGTAGCAGAATTTTTATAAATTGAAGGAGACAATAAAGAGTGTGTCTTCTGCTGGAATTAAAAATGTATAATTCCAGGAGAAAACACACTCTTTTATTGTCTCCTTCAAACTAATTCACTTTTCAAATTCATAAATTCAAAGTATTTTCGATAAAATACCCCTATAGATTCACATAGGATATCTGGATAATTATTTTCATATTCTTTAAATTTACTAACGTAAAAAAGTTTCCTAAATTTTAAATTAAACCAAACCGAAATAAAGATACACGACATTCAAATTTGACACAGTATGACTCTTGACGTTTTGAAATTTTAGGAATATGTAGCATCCACAGGATCTATGGACCGCATGCCACTGGTCTAAACATAATTTTAGCATACTGAATAATATAATATAGAAACTTAATTCAAAAACATCTACAGATCCAAAAGGAAGGGGTTATTTCGTCATCCTTTCTGAAGATTATGATTACCTTCTTCCCGAAATTCATCTTCTCTTTATTCCTCTTTTATTTCCTTTTTTTCTCTTCCTTGTAATGACATTGGCCCTCGGTTCCTTGTCCATTTCCCATTTAAACTAGACATTTATACATTTATATTTCCATGAAATAAATAAAAATAAAACGCACGAAGTTTCAAATCCTTTTGATAAAAGTATCAATTTAATTCTAGTAATATAATAAATAAATCTAATAATAGACGATTTCTAGAATTCAAAATAATAATAAATTAATTAGACTTAGTTTCTATAAAAAATACTTTTTATTGTGTGATTCAGTTAATAGATTACTAGTTTCTTTGAAGATATACATAATTTTTAATTATTCAAGCATGATTAATATCAAATTTTAATTTTTATTAATATATAAGTATGTGTTTATAGGTATAGTATTTTTGTTGTTATTCAAGAATTATTTGTCATAAAATTAAAAAAATGTAATAATCTTGATAATTTTTTTTATTTATTTATTAATATTTATTCACTAAACAATTTCAGAAACCACTGACTATGTTCCGTAGTTTGCATCGTTTTAGTTTTTGGAGATTATTATTTTTCATTTATTTTTATAAATTTAACTACACTTATAACTACATAGACATTAACTCATTTCAATGCGTAGAATTTTGTATATTTAAAATTAGATTAACAGAGAAATTTGTTAGAGTTCGTGGCTATGATGAAACTTTGTTACATGAAGGAGAAGGTATCAGCCAAAGTTGGATGCGCTGATGGGTTCAATAAAACGGCCTGAATAAAACGTTTCGGCCTGAATTTATTTGGCCATCTTCAGTTAATTGGGAGTTATACACAAAATGCGGTACACATATGTGATCGAACCAAGCCTTGTCAAAAATAAAAATTGTAGCTTCATGTAAATTTATAACGTGCCTGCGGGGGATTACATTCATTCCGAACTCAGGGTTTTTATTGAACCCAGCGCATCCAACGTTGGCTGATACCTCCTTCTTCATCAAATACTAATAACAGAGAAATTTTTGAAGAAAAATTCTAATTTTTATAAATAAACTCTTATATAAAACAAAGAGGGGTGAACCGCGATTGGAATTAGGTGTACACCGTCTTTGGAATTACTTTGAGATTCATTAGATAATCTATTGTCATCTATTATCTTCTACTTGGAAATGAAAGTGGAAGTAGGTGTACACGAGTTTAGGTCGCGGTTCACCCCTCGTAAAACAATTTAAAAATTGTGCATTTCAACCAAATAATTGGGGATATGGGATGCCAGACATTTAGAGAGGTCAAACAGCTGGCGGGGGACAGAGTCGAGTGGAGACGGATTGTTGCATCAAACCAGTCTTAGGACTGTATACTCAATGATGATGATGATGCATTTGAACACAAAACGTTTCAGGAAAATTGGCTCTTTATTGATCACAATTTAATTAATAAAGTAAAGGGTGTGTAGTTTCACAGTGAATGAAATAAAACTCAAAGAGGTTTGTACAAACTCAATATATTTCGGATTATATCGATTATCGATCCCAAATTAAAAAAAAAATGATATAATATAATTCTCCTCCTCACACGATCCCACTTATTTATAAATAAATCTACATATTTCCACACAAAAAATATCACAATGCTGTAGTTTATAGAAATAAGAAATACTCCCAGATTTATATCTATATTCTCATTTCTGTAGCTGTGTTAGGACGAAAATGAGGCGAAACTTTTAAGAGATGTTTGATTTATGTTATTTCTGTATTATATCTAATGTAATTGTTAATATAAAAAGAAAAGAAAGAAAAATTGTTTAACGGAATGTGCCAAATAATTTTTGAAATTTGTGTTTCTGATAGGCTTCAATGGTAACGAAGATAACAAGAAAATTTAGACAAATGTGTGGCATGACTATTTGGTGGGTGATCTATTAATACATGTTTGTTCTGGAATTGTAATTGTATTTTTGTAACTTGATATTAATAATGTTCTTATAATTGTAGAAGCCCTGAAGAAGTCGGCAAAGTCGACGAAACTTTGGCAGATAAATAAAAAAGTCACACATAAAAACTTGTCCTTATTTTCCTATTATAAACTTTCATATTTTTATTATTATTTTTTATTTTATGTAACTTTATTTATATTTTAACTTAATTTCATTTCATCGTAAAATATTTTGGGGTTATAGATAAAAAAGTTCTCCTATTCTTGATCTATCTTAAGCTATATATCAGGAGTTTACAGGTCAGTTTTTAGCTGTAAACTCCTGATGATGGACTAATAATCCGATGTATATTGGGTTTGTATAAACCTCTTTGAGTTTTATTTCATTCACTGTGAAACTACACACCGGTACTTTATTAATTAATATCATGTTTCACCTAAAACCTACACCACTTTCTCTAACTAAAAAAGTTCATAATTTAAATTAAAGGGGATGCAAAGATAAAATTTTTGAAAAATCATGTATTATTTTATATCTTACATGAATAAGATATATATTTATTTATTAATATATCAGAATCAAGAACGTTATATAATAAATTATTCACGGCAACGATTTAAAAATCTAATTATGTAGTGTTCATTCAAACATTTCATATTCCAAAATCTGAAAACCATCTCAATTTTATTTCTTTTATTAGAGAATGGAATTTATTTTTAGTGATGGTTGCCAAGTGAAGCGTACGGCTCAATGTTGTTTCAATTTGATTATCAAACTGTTGCGCGAACCTCCATTCAAGCTGATAATATTATCATGAGCTGGCATTCAAGCTTCTGAATAGATTTATTAAGGGTTTATGCCTTTAGAATTCTTTTTATAGAGGTCAAAGACAATAGAATTCGCTTATGGGCACCTCTTGGGAATCCCTCACTTAAAACAGCATTGAACCTATCAAACTAAATCCTTCCCTAACACATTTAAGGCACCGGGTGAATAAGAATACAATTAAGGTTGCTCGGACATTAAGTCAATGTTGGAATAAAAATCTGAATTTTTAATTATGTTATTAATCGATAACAAATACGTATAAAATAATTTTTTGAAAAGGATCTGACCAAGGGTTTTCGTGTAATTAATTATTAAAAAAACAGACTTTTAACACGTAGTGAATAGGGAATGTTGGCTGAGAGCATTTATTTCGATTAATCTAGCCAAATCGTATGACGAGAAAAAAACAAAAAAGTGTGTGTGTACTTATGTACACGCGTTAGAAGTTATACTTCTTTGGCGTCTGAAAAAAAAATTTCAAAAAACATAACTATCAAGGTAATCTATAATATAAAATATAAAGATGTGTTTAGAATTAGATTTGACAAACAAAATGATTAAATATTTATTAAAAAATAATTAACTCTCCAGTAATAATTCTAGATATAATACTTACAGAATAGTTAATTCTTAACCTCTAATATTTGAAAACACTCTCAAAGTTTTTACACAGTTTTTGTAACTGACAAATTTATATAATAAATATATATATTATTTAAAAATATAATATATAATTATATAAATATATAATTATTAAGAATTGATTATTAATATAAATAATATATTTCACATCCACATCAACTGGCTTATTGAATTTGAAAATAACACACGTTTTGTTAGATTCCTTGCAGTCATTTAAAGGAATATAGATTATTTATTCTATTCTGTAGCCAACTTCATCATGTTAATTTTTGGGACATCTGCCTGCGCAGGTCACAAATTCACTCTCATCCAAACACGCCGAAAGAAGTATAACTTCAATAACTTCAAAAACTTTTTTTATATAGAAAAATTATCATAGGTAATGTTATCTGACCAAGGGTTTTCGTGTAATTAATTATTAAAAAACAAACTTTTAACACGTAGTGAATAGGGAATGTTTGGCTGAGAGCATATATTTCGATTAATCTAGCAAAATCGTATGATGAGAAAAAAACAAAAAACTTTTATTTATATAGATAAATTATCATAGGTAATGTTAAAAAAAATCTCACCCAGGGTTTGGTAAATATTCAAATCTAAATGATCGAAAATATCAATCCGCTTCACTTAAAAATAAATAAATCACGTGACTCGAGTCAAAAAACATTTATTTATTATATTTATTAATTTAATTATTTCATAATTCCGATTAAAAGTTATGTTAGCTAACATCTAAATTAAAATAATTAATTTGTGTTAAAAATTTTAATTTTAGTCGAAAAAAAATTTAGATTTTTTTTGACTTGCGGGGTACTATCCGAGCAACCTTGAGAATAGAAGAACAATAGAAAAAATTCAATTCAATTAAGAAGTGTAATAATATTCAATCTTTTCATCTCATCGTATTTATTATATATGTATTATATACGTATTTAGATAATAGGCATTACACCAGTGCTCAAAGAGCATCAACATCACACAAAAATTCATTTTTCAAGAATCATTCATAAAGATTTTTAACCGACTTCAAAAAAGGAGGAGGTTCTCTATTCGAATGATGTTTTTTTTTTGTCTATGTTACCTCATATCTCCGCCAATTCAGAACCGATTTTGATAATTTTTTTTGCATTGGGTCTAGCTTCCGATTGGTCCCGTTTTTTTCATTGGTATTATAACTTTTTTGTTAGGCTTGTTCAGGCCTAACTTTTTTGTTTATGAACCGATTTCGATGATTCTTATTATATTGGAAAGAGGGTAACTTAGGGATGGTGCCATATTAATTAGGTCAAGTTCTGATGATATGATCAACGACAAAATAACGTAAATCTCCAATTCTTATGAGCAAATAATCGAAATTATGATAAATAAAATCTTTTATAAAAAAAATCTCATAACATTCATTTAAAACCCGCAAACGTTTCGAGATAATTTCTATGTTTATGAATTGAATTTTATTACCATTTTCTCATTCATTCGCCTGACGCTTTCTCTTACGAGATGCATGCAAAGTATTATATTAAGTCACTATTAATAACATCACTAAAAAGAGAAAAATAAAAATAATTTTTATAAAAAAAAATAAAACCGACTTCAAAAAACTTAAATGCAACAAGTAAAATAATAATAACTTAAAAATAAAATAAAATACAATTAAAAGGTATAAAATAATTATCTTATTTAGTTACAACTAAACGACCAAATATTAACATGAAATTACTTTTTCAAGTCGGTGCCAAACATATACATTTTATGAATCGCACTTGACGAATCTTATTTAGTACGTTTGGCGGGTGTGCTCTCTTATAGGTATAGTTTGTTTGGCACCGACTTCAAAAAGTAATTTCATGTTAATATTTTGTCGTTTAGTTGTAACTAAATAAGATAATTATTTTATACCTTTTAGTGTATTTTATTTTATTTTTAAGTTCTTATTATTTTATTTGTTCCATTTAAGTTTTTTGAAAGTCAATTTTATTTTTTTATAAAAATTATAAGAGATTCAACTTAATCTTTTTTAAATGCCTAACTGAATATTTGCAACTAGATAAGTAGAGAACAGAGAGGGAGATAGCATCATATGCAAAACTTTAAGAAAAACTAAGTAGGTTGCGAATTTATTGATAATGTAAATCTAATACATTAAGGAGGTTCTTTCGCGACAATCCAAACAAAAAGTTTTAGCCTCGTAACCACTCTATAAATATGAACGGAACTAAAATTTTAGGTTATGTTTTTTAACGTGACTGTACCATTCACACTACGAAATCTCTATATGAATTCACACATACTTGCCGGATCGCTTCCAAGCTTCACATGTCCGCCTCCGTGGTGTAATGGTCAGAATAAGTGACTGGCAACCCGGAGGTCTCGGGTTCTATTCCCGGCTATACCCAGACATTTTTTCTGTAAGTATATGGTCTGGTAATAAAAATTAAGTGGGAGATAAATTTAACCGAATTTACCACTGCTCGAAGCCCCTAAAACCTTAGTAAATTGGATATTGAATTGTATCTAAGTTTCTGAGATTGGCTCGTGATCCTGGCTTCTTTTCCTTCTACTCTGTTCTTTTCACGATGGAGGGGCCCATACAGGCCTTTAGGGGATCCACCTTGTGGTGTATCTCCTTCTCACATCAATATAATTAAAAAAAAAAAAAAAAATATATATCCCCTCCACTAAAAATAATCGCCCAAATATGTTTTTTTTTTTGTTTTTTATCAATGCTAAGAGGTAAATAATTTCAATTTTTTTTTAATTACTCCGAATATATTATTCTAACAAATATTAGTGCATCATTGAAAAAAAAAATAATGATCATTTCACCACCCTTTTCCTAACTACCAAATGTAAAAATATCATTTTTAATTGCAATTATTTCATGTTTGGTGTGGTAAATCATCTTCAAATTTTAACAGTATGTTTATTATGCTTTTAATGACTTATATTACAAGTTTCAAAGACTTCTTTAATTTTTTCATTTGTGAAAGAACTATCTTAACATTTGAAATTAAAAACAGAATAAGAGGCAGAAAGTAGCAGATTACTTTTTATAAAAACAAACTTCGATACCAATGATGTATAATTTGTGATTCAATCTGTTTATTTATCATAATTCAGATGGATTTTTTTTTAAATCATTACAAAATAATACATTGATTCCAGTTAGTAAATAAAAATATTGTTTTCTTATTAAAGAAGAATAGGGTCAAACTGATAAGCTTATTTTAATAATATATATATCCGAGCAATTAATACATTTGTTTTATATTTATGTTAAGAAATTCTCAAACCCACGCGCGCCCATTTTATATGTGATAGGTAGCCAGAAATGTTGACCTGGTTGCATAGATGCAGGAAAGCAGTTGTTTCTTAGTGACAGGAGTGTCCAACATTTTGACTTAGATGGCCCACATTTGAAGAAAAACACAAATGTTTCGGGCCGCGGATAAAATTTTATATTTGATATTTGTTATTCAAAAAAGATAGTTAATAATGTAGAAATAAGAAAGTTATTATTTTTTTAGCTCATAGTGAGCGTCTAATTTTACTTTTCGTAAATTTTATACTTGCTTATCGTATATGTAATACATGCCTACTTGCTTACAAAAGGTGATATTATGTATTACTATTTGTTTATAATTTTTCGTGCCTAGATAATTAATATAAAATTCTAATAAAGAGACAATATATAGTACAATTTTTCTTTCAGATCGGTTTCTAATTGTTTTTCTGGGACATTCAATCAGAAAGTTTGCAAGTAGAAAATTTATTTCTAATGAAAATTATGATTATTTTTTCGGAAATTTTGAAATCTAGTTCCAGATTCAAAATTTAAATTAGCACTTTTATTTTTCGAAAACTTCACAGTAGATTTTTAGATTTCTTGTTTTAGAGAAAAAAAATTATCAGGCCAAATTGTTGTATGTTTTCCAGTATCTACATAAGGAATTTTATAACTTTATATTGAGCCACGGGATAGACATCCCTGGTTTAAGGAAGGATATGAGAAATGATAATTTATTTTTTAAAAGGGTCACGGATATAATAATCCCTGACTATCCATTATCTATTGACTTGTAAGAACGTAGAAAGATCTAAAAGACAAGTCCTGACAAGTGTTAATCCAAGAGAGAAATTATCAATTAATTGTGATTGTTCTAGAAAACCCCAATTCCTTGTCTCCTTGTACTAGAATGATATAACTATAGACTTGGTTAGTGACGTAGCATATAAATTACTGAAATAATAAATATTTTAGAAAAGTAAAATATGAGAAGAATGCAATTGGATGTTGATGAAAGCAGTCCACGGTGGTTGTAAAAAATAAGACTATAGAGGTTTTATTATTTTACATTTATTTGTTAAACCGTGGACTGCTTTCATCAACATCCAATTGCATATTTATACCAGTCCGTCTCCTAAAGAAAATCTCTATCAAATATGAGAAGAATAATTATTTTTAAATATTCGAAATTTTATTATTTTTTTATCTTATATAGTTGAGCTTATAATTTTGCTTTTAGTGAATTTAATTTTTGAAAAAAGCTTCATGTAATGTACATTCATATTTCGAAAAAGAGAATAAATATATCTCTATATATAAATGTTTGATGTTGGGTCGCATGCGGCCCGCGGGCCTCGGGGTGGACAGCCCTGCTATACAAGGTTCAAATTTTCCCCTATCTCGAATTTGGCATTAGATATTTTATTATATAATAGCTATACTACAGGAACGTACACGTAGAGAGAATGATTACACTTAGTTGTGAAAGATTTATACGATGGTAATGAAAATATACTATACTATTTAATTCGAGTTCAGCTAGAAGGATTTCGATAGAAATTGTACAGCGGTGTCGTCACAATTGTACTTTGCGATGAATTTCAGGAACAGCAGCAGGCACAGAATTTTTAATTACAATAAAATAAGAAAAATTTGTTGATAATTTTTTCTCGGTAAAATTTGTTATTGATAAATTAGTATTTTTTTTTTTTTTTTTTTTAATGATATTGATGAGAGAAGGAGATACACCAGAAGGTGGATCTCCTATAGGCTTGTGTGGGCTGGCCCCTCAATCGTGAAAAGAACAGAGTAGAAGGAAAAGAAGCCGGGATCACGAGCCAATCTCAGAAACTTAGATACAATTCAATATCCAATTTACTAAGATTTTAGGGGCTTCGAGCAGTGGTAAATTCTCCGCGCGATAAATTCGGTTAAATTGATCTCCCACTTAATTTTTATTACCAGACCCTATACTTGCAGAGGGAATGTCTGGGTATAGCCGGGAATCGAACCCGAAACCTCCGGGTTGCCAGTCAGTTATTCTGACCATTACACCACGGGGGCGGACATGTTGTTCACCGATAGCTTTCTACCATATATGAGGCGTTCAAAAGCAGAGTATATAGTTAATAGTATCAATCAAATTGATTAAAAAAGTGAAAAAAATGGAAATAAAAGGAAGTGAAAATAAACGGCTTAGTATAAATAAGAAATTAGACAAGCCATTGAAAAAGACAGTCACTAATATGGAGAAGATGCACACGAAATTTGATCCTGAGTTTTGTTTTCAAATATAAATCAAAAGATTTTCTGAATCGCTCTCTGCTCTCATTTTAAGGTAGTTGTTTCACCAAATGCATTTTCTTAGGATTGTTTTTGAAATTTAAACAGATTATTATTTAAATAGTTTTCCATCGATTGGTGGCAAAACTAAATTTATGAACAATATAGTTCCGAAGACTTAAATTCCAAAGATAGAGTTTTTCAGACATACATTGCACTATACGGGATATCGGAAAGTTTACATACATATTTAATTATAATTAAGAAACTCTTCTTACTATTGTTATAAAAATCTAAACCAACATTAAAAAATAACTAATACATTTTTTAAGAACATTTTAATACATAGTAACAACACAGTTTCTGAGATAATAACTAATAAATAATGAAAAAATGTATAATGAAAAATTTACACTAAAACAAGCTGGCAACAACGCATATATTTAACCTAAAAAGTGGATTAACTTTCATACTTTTTTTTGACGTTTTTTTTTTCAGCCATTCTCGCTACACCTTTTAATCGTTTATCAAGAACTTTTTGTTTTATAAATCTCCCTTTATAATGTATTTTATCTGTCATTTCTATGATAAAAATATTCAAGCTCGGACAATGTTGCCAGATTTGTCAAACGATCACGGGATTGGCTAGCAGAGGTACATAAACAGCAAAAAGTTTTGGGCTTATGAATTATGAATCCTTATTGTCTGTTCTATATACTCTAGCATTAACTGTTTGCTAGTATTAGCTAGCGAGGCTAGCTGTTAGAGAACGAGCTAAAGGCAACGAAGCTGCATCTCTACACTAGGCAGCTTCTGGGAGTAACACCACCTCCTTGTGGTCTAGCTGGATATCCGTACCTTTCGGAGAACTAAGAGTGTTACCCTTGGCGAAGAACGCACTGTTGTCATCTCGGCATATATAGAAATATTTCTATGTTTTTAGTACATCTGGAAAATGCGCTAGATATGCTATATTATGTCATTAGACATATATAGTCCCATGGATGATCCTTCCTTATGGGCTATCCCTTTAGTATATCTGGTGGGCCAAGATGTGCTATGTTATGCCGGGAGTTGTCAACAGGATGCAGCAGCTACTGCATCAAAACTAACTATGGTGAATACATCTCTTGAATTTATCTGATAAATTCTAAAAGAGATAAAATGCTATGATATTACACTAGAAATGTCATAAACACGCTTGTTTCTACAAATCCTACTACATCGACTCTGTCGGTTAATGAACATATACAAATTTATGAATATATCACTCTAAAAATGATGATGATATCATATTGTATAAACAATTATGCAAGAATGCATGTATTAGAATAGTGACACAAATATCTCGTCATATATAGAATTTCTTCTATCCTTTTAGTATATTTCGGTTCGATCCTGCCCAGATATGCTATTTTATGTTTATGACATATATAGTAAGAGATACTCTATCCTTTTAGTATATTCAGAAATTGCTCTGGATATGCTTCATTATGCCGAGATGTTGCTGATCAGATGCAGTAATCACTGCATCGGCTTGAACCAAATACGCCGACCCCGCGGGCTTTGACCTGGTTGAGTGGTGCGTGCGGCCGGGCTGATCAATGGCACAGCAGCAAGCCAAAAATACCGTACGGTATTAAATACTTATCTTAAGTATATAACTCACGGCGCATGGTTTGATGGTGGCCATGCAGATTGATAAGCATAACTAAGCTGTCACTCTTTGATGATAATTATCACCATTTCATAAGGCAGTAAACAGTGTTAAACTGTAACCAGCAGTTGAGGGCGCTGCTGGAAATTTGCTTATCAGTATGAATAATTCATAATTGCCGATGAGAATCACCAGTATATGGTGATGGTTGCAAAAGCTGGCCATGATTGATTCCGTGACTAGCTCATCGGCTTCCACGCTCGGAGCACCGCGGCGTCCACGTACTCAGGAACTGACAAACCTGCAAGCCGAATTGGTGTTGCTCTGGCATTATGCTTGCCAATCAGTGCGAGCAGGGGACGTACGTGTATTGTACCCGCTCGCATGCCATGACCATAGTCATGACAAGGGAGATGACTAACCCTCTGATTTAAAATGGTCCAGCGGCACATCTGACGGTGGTGCAGACTGGGCTTGGCGAACCCACGCTGAGTGTATGCCAAAACGGTAAACACATCTAAAAGTGGTCTGCGGCTGCCATTTAATTGATGACTTACAGGCCCCTTTAGAAAGAGGGTATGGCGCCCCTTACCGGAGTGAATGCCAATCTGTGCCACTTGACTGTGGTATGCATGGTTGATATCATGTAGTCCGAATAGCTGCATGGTTATATATCATGTAGAAGAGGTTGCCGTCATCCAGATTTAACAGGCAAACCTGGGTTGGCACAAAAGGTGACGAACCGTTGGCCAAGCGGACAATCGGTTCACGAGCTTAGGCTGGAGATTTTGAATATTTACATCCTATAAGCTGTTTCACAGTGGGTCTGTTTTGTGCGCATAATCAATAGAGGTATAGGCAGAAAGCCGCCTGGAATGGAATAAATGGTGGCGAGTCGTTGGCCAAACGACAACCAGTCACGGACCTGGGCTGAAGATTTTGAATCTTCACATCCTATTGGTTGTTCTTACAGCGGGCGTGAACCGCATTGGAAGCTTTGTAAGCGCTTGACTGCCTTCGTTTCAGAGCTTGCTTGGCGAACAATGCTTCTGATTGTGCAAAAACGAAACATTCATCGACATGGCTGTTTTACAGCGGGTGTGAGCCGGCTTGGACGATTTGCAAGCGGTTCGTCAGGTGTATGCGATGTTGCAATCGCATCAGGTAAACCAACCGCACATACAGTCGATCACGTACTGGGACTGTGGGAAGAGAGTCCGAATCTGAAGAGGTGGAGCATGAAAAATCATGTGCAAGAGAAACCTCGAGCAACCATACCAAAGGTTGTTGTAAACTAATGGTGCCATGGGGAATGGAGAAAGCCCTAGGGACGAAAGTTCCTAGCTCCATTCGACTGAGGTTGGACTCGTGGTGGCATAAGGCTTTGTCTAGATAGCTGTTGTTAACTCGCCAGCTGTTGATAGCTTCAACACTCGCGAGGGTGGAATACACGCCCGCTGTATTTCACGTATACCTCTGTGTATACACCTGTACCCTGGTTGATGCCATTCGTGGCTCTTCAGGGTCACATACGAAACGAGAGTCTTGTATGCGCTGGTTGCGAGTGCGTGTGAAGGCCGCCATGGCTACATACACCACTTTAAACAATTCGGTGCGTCTTGCGCTGTCGGATCCACTGTTTGCTAGTATTGTCGCGAAACAATTACCTTCTTAAAGAATCAGTTTTTTTTTTTAATGATGAAACAAATTTTATCAGATTTATTAATTAAAATAAAGAAAACTGAAAAATTTTCTTTACTTTATTTAAAATGTTTCAGCAAGAAACCATACCCATTATTCCTTAACAAAAAGGATTTATCAATTACTAGCTTCGAGTGCCCGCCTTCGGCGGGCACTTTTCGTTAGTCAGAGGGCTTCACCCCTGGACCCCCACGTGGCTGCTTTATTGATGTTTTATTAGTAACAGAGAATAAATATAATTGTTTTATTATAAAGTCTTAAATAGATATAATTTGAGATTCTATTTAACTGCAATATACACTCATAACAAATATTTAAAATGTATTAAAAATCCACTTGTTATCATTAAGGGGAAAATAAAAAAAAGTTATATTATATGTAGGTATTATTATAGATAAGAAGACTGAAAAATTACAATTATTATTCATTTTGCTAGACACAAAAGTATATAAAATCTATATATTTATAAAAAATTCTCTTATTCTCAAGCTTGAGTTGTTTATCATAAAAGAATTTAGTCTTTTTGATTTCAAGTCGATTCTTCCACGTTTTCAGTAGAGCTTGCCATTAATAGTCAAAACATCAAAAATGGAATGCAATAAGGTTATTCCTCTAGTATTAGATAAGAATCGATCGTTATTTTTGATTTTAAGTCGATAATAATCGAAGGGTCAAAAATCTAATGTAGAATTCTTATTCCTCAAGTATTAGATGAGAATCGATTGCTATTTTTGATTTTAAGTCGATTCCTCCTCCTTCATGTCTTCGCTAATGGCTACCAATAAAAATCGAAACGTCAAAAATCGAATGTAGAATGGTCATTCCTCGACTGTTAAATGAGAATCGATCATTATTTTTGAATTAAAGTCAACATGAACTGCAAATTGCAAGTGATATCTGATTAATAATAAAGAAATAAACATATTAATATTTCAAATCAATTTGGATAAAGTTTAGCAACGATCCGTTGCAGTTTATTTTTTAAATTTTTGTTTTTAAATGTACTTTAAAAAAATAGATAGTTTTTTTAAAATCTTTGTTGCATTATTAAATTCTTCTTCAACGATAATGTGGTTAGAACTCTATTATCTATGCTATTAAGAATGAATGACACTAAAAAATCTGACAAACAGGGCCGCAAACACATGTTTAGTTTGCTAGTTTAGTTCTTTTATTTTTTGGCAAGCTATGTTGGCTAACCTGAATTTTTTTTTTTAGTTTTTCCTGAATTTTCCGGGCAACTTTTTCAATTTTTTTTTACGTATTAACCTGAATTGGACTATTACGAACATTTAAAAAAAATACCCAAATCTGTCCAGGCATTTGAGAAATCTGCGCTTACAAAGAAAAAGAAATTCATTTTTATTAAATAGATTTGAGTTTTGACGTCGACGTACCTGCTAGTTGGATCTAAATATTCTACTTTCAGCTATTCGATTTCCATTTACAGTATACACTCTCAAGTTTTCTGTATTAGGGATTCGAATTTTTATTACTATGTACATAAATTACTGTTCGGTTTTCCCATATCCCTTAGCGAAGGACGTGTAGGGAGGCCATTTCGCTTACAAATATGGCTTATTGATCGAATTTATTGAAAAAATATTTCAAAAGTCAAATAAATTGATGAATAATGGCGAGTATAACGAAAACATACTTTCTCTTGAATAATTATTAAATCGAATTTTGAAAATATTTTTTAGATTTATTTACTACTGGATTATTTCATATCCTTTTATTTCAACTTATATTGAAATTTAAAATAGAAAACCAAATTACTTTCTACAAGTCAACCTCTCGGTACACTGTCAACAAAATTTTGGAGATTAGTGAAATGTTTAACTCTATTTTATTTATGTCGGTGTTTTTTTTCCACAAAAAAATGACAAAGATCAGCCGAATATATTCTTTTTTCGGATTCGGAAAACGAACTCGGAATTTTGTGTGCAGAGATAAGTTTTTTGTTTTTTTGGAATTTAAATGTTCAGTACAATAAGCGCATCGCTAGTACCTAAGTGTTTGGTGTCGTATCGCCAGAAGCAAAAATCAAATATTATCCGATTTTATATCTTATATAAATCAGGATAATTAAATATTCGTATTTAAAATGATATTTTATCGATCTCGATGAAGAGTAAAATATTTTATTCTGGAATTATTCTAAATGAGAATTTATATTTTATAAATCGAGAATTAGCTATTTCATTCGCCGGGTTTTAACATATCCATAATTTATTCTAAATCATAATTCGTATTTTATAAGTCATATTCATGTAAGTTACACCATTTTATTAGTTAAAGATAAGAGTAAATAAATATTATATTTAATATTGATTTACTATGAGTTAAGGATACTAGGTCACTTATTTCACAAGTAAATCAATATTAAATATAATATTTATTTACTCTTATCTTTATTAAAGATGTTTCACCTTGCACCAACACCACAATCTCTACTAATTATCTTATTAGTTAATAAAAACATTTGATTTGTTTTTAAAAGCTTCTTCTTATTGACCGACAACCTAATTTGTACCTATATAATGGAGGTGTCTTTTTTTTTTGTTTTTTTTTTTTTTGTTACTTAGGATATCTAACGGTAAAATTTTCATTTTGAAAAAGATTTTTCCATATAAAATTTAGAACAAAAGTTTAATTATAAAACATGTTTACTCTTAACAAGTGGGTCAAATTCATCGAATGCAGCATTAAATTAAAAACAACAAAAAAGAATATATATATATATATATATATATATATATATATATATATATATATATATATATATATATATATATATATATATATATATATATATATAAGGGCATATTGTCCTAGAATGCTTTTATTACACAACTAGCTGCGTCGCCCCCCTTCGGCGGGCCTCTTGCTAGCCAGAGGGCCCCCCCTGGACCCCACCTCCTCCTCTGAACCTGCTCTCCTTTATCTCCGACCACTCTCCACCCACGAACCCTCTCCTCGATCCCGAAATTATGGTACCTAATCTTGGATTCAATTTTATTTGCTTTTTGAAAATAAATTTTATTTTTTTGATTTTATTTATTTTCTTAGAAAGACAGACTGGTAAGCGAAATAAGTAGGTTATAATGAAAGGCAATCCATAAATTATTTAAATTTTATTCAAATTCCGACGTTTCGGAGACCTTTTCTCTCCTTCTTCGGGGTATTGAATAGTTATTTTTTTGTTTTTATAGAGAAATGTTTGTGGAATTTAACAGAATTAAATGTTTTTATTTTTATATAATTTCATTTAAATTGATAATCATGACAATTGTTTTTGTTGGGGGACGGACATACAAATATACGAGGGGTGAACCGCGATTGGAATTAGGTGTACACATCTTTGGAATTATGTAGAATTATTTTGGAATTCATAAGAAACCGACCCCCTTCATCTATTGTTTTCTACTTGGGAATGGAAGTGGAAGTAGGTCTACACGATATTAGGTCGCGGTTCACCCCTCACAAATAAATATATATGTATAAGTAGGTACAGAGACAAGCACAAATGCTCTGTAGTATTATGTGATTTATCTAATTATATCTAATTTCAATAAATATTTCTTTCTAAATAAAATTCGCATTTTGACATTGTCGCGTTCAGAATAAAGAATTCGAGTTTTTTTACGAATCGAAATCTCAAACGGAAGCTGTGCATTTCGACACGAACGACAGGAATATTTTCCAAAGGGAATAAAGAAACGAATATATATTTTTTTTTGTGTGGATTTCGTGAATTTGTTGTTCGATTTTAAACCCGAATTCGATTTTTTAATTGAGAAAACGACGAGTGCAGCAAGGTGCGTAACAATTTGTTACTGATTTGAACTAGAAAGCCAAAAAAAGGCACAGTTTATCAATTTAACTGTTGTATCAAATTTCAGTTCATCATTTAAAATAGGGTGGAACTAAAATGTCCTTTTGTTTCTTCATTTTTTTTATTTTGTATTTGTAATAGTGCCCAAAATTTACATTTTAGGTTCATAAAGAAAAAAAAATTTGGTCGTCATATTTCAAAATCTTAAGGTGCCTCAAAGAGCTTTAATTTTGTTAAAAATTTGAAATTTTTATTTTTTAAAAAATATTTTTAATGTTAATTTTACATTTTAGGTTCATAAAGAAAGAAAAAAAATTTGGTCGTCATATTTCAAAATCTCAAGGTGCCTCAAAGAGATTTAATTTTGTTAAAAATTTGAAAATTTTATTTTTTGAAAAATATTTTTAATGTTTTCTTCTGAATGTATTTGTACAAAATGTAGTTTTGTAAGAAAAGAAAACGATATAAAAATTATTTATATTACAAAATAGCAACTTATTGGAAATTTTTTCGAAATAATAGTAAAAAATTGCACTTTTATCAAATTGTAACGTTCTTGCGGCACCTCAAGACATGCTATAATCACTGTCTCAAAAATTTGTATGCCTTTTGTACATCAATTAACATTTATTTTGTGGTATTATAATAACAATTTATTGTTTTTACATACAAACAAACAAAAATAAGAACCTATCCAAATCTGTTAATTTATTAAACTTTATTGTTCTTGCGGCACTTCAAGACATACTTCAATGACTTTCATATTTTGTTTTCGTCTTTTCTACTACTAAAGGCAACTTTTCCACGCTATTAGAAATAAAAAGTAAAAATTTGTATTTTTCGTTCCATCCTAATCTACAACCATTCAGCGGGTCCTCATAAAACTGTATTTTTTTAATATTGCATAAAGTCATTTAAGATTCTATTTCCTACTGTCAAAACTTGTTTTTCGGTTTCAATTAAACCTCATTGAAAGTTAACCGAATATTTTCTACATTTGATTCGATCACGAATCAACTGTAGAGAATTTTTGTCAAATATTGAGTGAAAATAATATTTGAACTTATATATTTCTAACTTGAAATAATGATTTTTAATAAATTTATATATCAATGAGAATTGTTTCGACCGCGCTTATTTGAAAAAGATATTTTATCACGAGACCACTGCGGATTGTGCTATTGAGGTCTGTGGAGTCTTAAGTCTGGACCAAGAGTGAAAAAGGATGTGATCCACTTGGCTGCA
This sequence comes from Forficula auricularia, assembly GCA_024734495.1. Lineage (NCBI taxonomy): Eukaryota > Metazoa > Arthropoda > Insecta > Dermaptera > Forficulidae > Forficula > Forficula auricularia. The sequence goes on from JALMQS010000099.1 coordinate 29,993,639, forward strand.
ATCCAACGTCATTTTGCTAGACATTCGGACTACTAAAGGCAACTTTTCCACGCTATTACAAATAAAAAGTAAAAATTTGTATTTTTCGTTCCATCCTAATCTACAACCATTCAACGGACGGATGTCTGCTATACGCAAAATGATGTTGGATTGTAGCTAAGTAGATCACATCTTTTTTCTCTCTTGGTCCAGACTTAAGACTCCACAGACTTCAATAGCATAATCCGCAGTGATCTCGTGATAAAATATCTTTTTCAAATAAGCGTGGTCGAAACAATTCTCATTGATATATAAATTCATTGAAAGTTAATTGCATTAAAACTGTGATTTTTATCAGCCAGATTTGCACCCAACTTTGGTTCTATCGATTTTCTAAATCCGTTCTAATTCCGATGAGCTAGTTAAATGTAGATATTGCAGCGTGGAGGGATGAAAATGGAAATGTATTTAGCCAGCAAGTGAGTTTTCAAACGTGTTGTCCTCTTTAAAATGTATAAGGCCGGTCGTCCACTGGAAACGACAACGCGCTACGGAGATGTAGCGCGACAATTAGCAAATAGAGTAGAGTAGTATTAGTAGTAGTATTTAGTAAATAGAGTATTGGCTCATTGTCGCGCTGCATCGCAGTAGTGCGTTGTCGCTTCTAGTGAACGACTGGGATAAGAGGAAATAATAGTAGTCGCTTCAATGTTTTTAATTATCGTTAAGATAAAACATTTAACATTTAGAAAAAATATTTTTCTCTAATGAGTATAGATCAACATTATTAAAATCCTCTATATTTTTTATATAAAAACAACAAAAATCGTCTTAATGCAATTTTTTTAATGATAATGATGTGAGAAGGAGATACACCAGAAGGTGCATCCCCTAAAGGCCTGTAAGGGATGGCCCCTCCATCGTGAAAAGAACAGAGTAGAAGGAAAGAAGCCGGGATCACGAGCCAAATCTCAGAAAGTTAGATACAATCCAATATCCAATTTACTAAGTTTTTAGGGGCTTCGAGCAGTGGTAAATTCTCCGTTCGATAAATTAGGTTAAATTTATCTCCTACTTAAGTAGTTATGTAATTATTACATTAAAAATGTATCTTATTCCATATTAGCTTTAGAGTAATCGGTTTCTTGATGAAGCTGGATAGGCTTGGTGTCAAAAAAATACTATCAGATTTTTGACATAGAAATGCAAAATATTAGTTAATGTTTAATCAAAAAAATTCTGGACAGTTTCACCGTGCCCCGAGTAAAAAAGTATTATAAGCGCCAATATAAATAACAAAATAAAGTAAAAAAATTTTTTAAAAATTTTAAAAATATATATAATATCTAGGGAGAAAAATAAAAGACAAGTTTCTTATTACGAGGGGCTATATTCTTTGAAGCCCGATAGGTACATAAAAAGTTGGCTTACAAATTTACAACTTTTTGATAATATTTTCTTAGTTCTTTTTTAGTCTCTTTTGGACATAGGAGTTTCTTAACTTGTCCTTTTATTAAGAGATAAGAAAAACAAGGGTTGGCTTTGAAATTGGGCAGGAATAAGAATATCTCTGCGTTGCTAAGGTAAATATTTTGTTTATTTTCAAAAAAAAAAAAAAAAAATTTAATTTTTTTTTAGATATGGTTGAAATATATAGTCATTCAAGAATTGAGACTAGGAGTATAGGCGTTGGAACCAGTGATTGATTTAGTCCCGAAGATGATAATTTAGAAAGGATGAAAGAGAAAATAGTAGAAGGGGCTTCTTATGATTCCCGAGTGTACCGAGTAAAATATTTATCCCTGATTTTTTAAAAATACAATTTTCTCCCATCAATACTAACAAATTAGAAAGAAGAAAAATAAACAATTTGGGGGTCAGTTCAGTCGAATGGATAACATACATCCCTTCTAATCAAGCTAGCGCGTGTTCAAGCCCAACTCGCTACAATTCGACTTTAGTCTGATCCCTACATAATTGAGAAAAAATTAAGTAAAATATAGTGGCTAATGCTGAGAAAAACAATAAAAAAAAATAATAAAATTAAAAAATTTAAACAGACGGGAATAAAATTTAGGGAGAGAAGACTAATCTACAATCTATACCAAAACCAGACGGCAATAATAAATTCAAGGTTGTGTGCTGTCACCAACGATTTTCAACTTATACATAGAAGAAGCGATTAAAGAATTCAAAGACAAAATTGATACAGGTATCGAAATCCAAGGTCAAAAGATTACTATGTTAAGATTTGCCGATGACATTGCCCTTTTAAGAAGCAACAAAAAAGAATTAGAGGACGCTCTGAATGGAATTAACCAAATCCTAATAAAAGAAATCAAAATGAAAATAAACAAGAATAAATCGAAGGTCCCAGTATGTACAAAAAAGAACAAACGAGACAGGAATGCATCAAAATTAACCAAGAAAACCTAGAAGGAGTTAAGGAATTCCGCTACCTAGGATGTAAAATAACATGGAATGGGAGGAGTGAAAACGAAATTAAATCAAGAATTGCCCAAGAAAAAATGGCGTTTAATTCAAAACAAAAACTACTACGCTCCTCTTCAATCAGCTTAGAAAACAGGAAGTTGCTATTGAAGACATATGTATGGAGCATAGCCATGTACGGGTGTGAAACCTGGACAATTAGAGAAGCGGAGAGAAAAAGATTAAAGTCTTTTGAAATGTGGTCCTATAGAAGAATGATGAATATCAAATGGATGGATAGAATTACAAATGAAGAAGTTCTTGAAAGAATCGGAGAAAGAAGAACCGTGTGGAAGAGTCTGAAGAAGAGAAGAGGTCAGATGATGGGGGACTACTTAGGGATATCTTGGAGGGGGGTGGGGGAGGGGAAGGCCCAGATTAGAATATGTGAATCAAATAATTGGGGATATGGGATGCCAGACATTTAGAGAGGTCAAACAGCTGGCGGGGGACAAAGTCGAGTGGAGACTGATTGTTGCATCAAACCAGTCTTAGGACTGTATACTCAATGATGATGATGATGATGAATAAAATTAAATAAATAGACAATTTATGAACCAAGCCGATGGAGAGATGGAGATAAAAAGACTGGAGGCCTTTGAAATTATGCTATAGAAAAATGTTGAAGATTAAATGGGTGGATATAATTAAATATGCAATTTCGAAAAGGGCACATGTCTGAAAATTGAAAATGTTCAGGAATGAAAGAAAAACTAATTATTTTCTCAAGTAGTGTAAAATTTATAAAATTTATATTTGAGTTACATTTTGAGGGCAGTAAAATTAATACCAGAGTTGTGCTATTTTCGAGCATGGTACGTGCACGGAAGCTTTTAGATTACATTTATATGAAAAAGTGTATTTGTCAAAATATGCGAGATCTGCCCTATTCGAAATCGCATATTCAATTATAAATGACAGTGGCGTTAACGAGGGGACGAAGCGCCTGTGGCAAGTATCTAATTTACGCCTCTCCTAACCCAATAATGAAAAAAAATGAAAAATTTTAATGTAACAAGTTAAATTTTACTAAATTCAATATATTAATTACTATTAACCACTCGTCAAAATGAGTTGCCGGAATATTCAATAATGAATTTGTCTAGGTATTTGTATGAATAAATAAACTATAACCCCTCTATGGGTTAATATAGAGTGGAAGGCTACCGAATATCGAAAAGCGATCTCTAGTGGCTCGGAGAATATTATTCTATATAAAATTAACTAGTAAATTATTTATTTATATGTTAATTCTTTAATAATTTAATTATAGAGCTAAAGCGAGGGCTTTCCGCCATTTTATTGCCCATTCCGAACGGCCAAAGAGCTCTGTAACTATACCCTAAAATACATTGGCTTCTTATGGAGCCTTCCACTCTATATTACTCTATGCTATAACCTAAATAAGAACAAATTTTTATTCATATTAAATGACAGTGCCGTAACGAAAATATTAAGAGTCGGCTGAAAATAACTTCTGAACCCCCTCCCCCTAACTGATGATTTAATATTTTTCACTCAGTCACGCCTGTCGAACATTGTTTTTGCATTTAATAACAAATTCTAATGTGGTTCGGGAGTATGAAGAAATAAAAGTTCTCTGGTGTGAGATCAATCAAGTTGTTGGCTAATGTGGGCAGTGCTAGATTAACCCACTTGGGGCCCTAGACATTTTCTTCTTAACGGGTTCCCTCCCACACATTTTGTTTAGATTTTAGAATTCACAATAACCATATTAAAACCAATATATTTTTGTTTATTTGTTTATAATATAGGTATACAGTTGTCCAACAGAAAAGTAAACTATCTTATTTACAAATCTTTTCAAAATAGAGCGTTTGACCTGGCCCTTCAAAAAAACAGGTCCTAAACATTTGTCTCATTTATCTATGCGATGATCTGGCACTGAATGCGGGCCTTCAAAATGAGTTCTTACCTGGGTGGAAAATTTTTCGCGGACCACACTCCTGATCTGAGTTTCTTAAATTCAAATTATTTCCGATTTTTCCTATTTGCGCCCCAGACTATTAGGCCCGTGGCGGGCGCCTCTCTGGCCACGCCCTCGTTACGGCTCTGTCAAATGATAGAAGTAGAGAAAAGAGATCATCCTGAAAGAATCCGAGAAAGAGAAAGGCTCAGATTATAGGGATACGAAGGTTTACTCCAATTTAGGTTCTTCTTTATCCCTCAAAAATATCCTTTAGCAATCCTCTGTGTTTGATAGTGTACCCTATCATTTGGGCCCTTCTCTTCTTCGGATTCTTTCACAATGTTCTCTTTTATTAAATTTTTTAAAGAATTTACTCCAATGTAATTCTATACACCCATGTAATCTTTATCATGACATTTAGACTTCTTCCGTATCACCCGTAGCACATTATGTATTATTAAATAAGGAATATTATAGCGCACAGCGTACGCAGGCCAAGTTCGAGCATTGGCCCTACACTATTTACACGAGCCAATTTTGACCCCCTGCACCTCAGAATCCATTTGAGATACAGAGCTGAAATTATACACATATATTTATGTAATTCATCTTGAAGAGAGTTCCAAATTTAAAAAATATAGCTTAAATAGATTCTGAGATATGGACTTGAAAAAATGGCTAATTTTGCCACTGACTGACAGGTCATCAAATCCTATCGGGTACTTCTAATCATTTCAACATCATGAAATTTCGTATGCTGGTAGAGCTTGGGACACAAATAAAGGAAAAATTTCAAAAATCCAACTTTCTATATTTCAACCCCTAAAATGAAGGGGTGAAAACTGTATAATTAAAGTGAAAATTAATCACAAAAACTTTACTACCCTTAATCTCTAAAAAGAAGAGGTGAAATTTTTGTAGGGGAAAATTAACCCCCATCAAAAAATAAATAAAAATAAAAGTTTACAAAAAGAAGAGCAATCCCATCCGAAACACTTGTTTTAATTTAAATTATTTTCCTCAAACGTGGCTGTTACTCATTATGCTATTAGGGTAATGAACTAAATTCGTGACCAGCCAAGTTGCATGAAAATAATTTAAATTGAAAATTTAGAATCCATAAATCTAGATTGTCATTCAAAATAGAAAGAATGAATTTTAATTGAAAGTACTATTTTCTCAATTTAATTATTCTTAGCAAGCAAATTTAACTTGATTTCACTAGATTTCACTATTTTTTCGAACTTGGCCTGTTATAGTGTTTTGAATGGGGTATTTTATTTCATGTAAGAACACTGCTGGATTGGAAAATAGAAAGTAATATCTTTTCTTATTCCATTTTGATTAAACTCCATCTTTCTACCAGATTCAATATTCCGATTGGATATAGATTCCTCTCGTTAAAATAAATGTCATTTATAGAAAGAATATAAAGAGGAAGGTAATATTTTTCCGTTTATCGATAAAAATGTGACTTGAACTAGCATTTTACTTTACCATACAGGGTATGGTCAAGTATTGTAGTCGTGCTTGAAAAAAGTTTTTTTTTTCCTTCTTTTTTTCGAAATAGAGTATCTCAAAAACGCCTGAAACTATTTTGATTAAAAAAATTGAGCGAAACCATGGCATTTCGGTCTACAAAATAGCCTTAATAAGTGAACCTCGAAAAAATTATGTTTTTTGAGATAATAATTGTATTGTCAAAATGTCTGTTAGTCTGTCTGGTTGTCTGTTAGTCTGTGCGTTATCAAATTTTTGTGGACGAGCTAGCTCAAAAACTAGTGTAAATATCAAAACCAAATTTCACACGTAGTTTTGGTCCATTGAGATTAAGACTGATTAGATTTTGGTGCATATCGACCCAAAATTAAGGGGGTGGAGGGGGGTTAAAAATTAAAAATCTAGGTCGTTTGGGTAAACTCAACCAAATTTTGTATACATAATCAGTAGACCCCCTGAAGTCTAAAAATGCAAAATCTAACCGCCCAAAATGGGGGGGGGGGGTGGAGTGTCAAAAAATGAAAATCTTGGCCATTGACCAAACTCAACCAAATTTTGTATACGGGACCCCAGAAGTCTAAAAATGAAAAAACTAACCCCCCTCCTCTACATGATTATAAATAATTTTATTAAATATTAAATATAACTGAGGGGCCAGGTTGTATGGTAAAGTCAAGTGGATGGCCACATCAGAACACGTCAGATTATTTTATCAATTCTTAATGAATTATCTATCTAGTGCTATAAAAAGAAAAATATAAATATTCAAATAGTTCACTTCCTTGTTCAAATAGCTAGGTTATTTTAGTTTTATCATTTATTGATGATTGGTTTCCTCTTAACAAACCTTGTTAATATAAATTACCTATCTATTTCTATGAATAGACGACTCATCAAAGAAAGATATCTTACACATCTAGACAAAGTTTGATTTTCTAGCGTTTAAATTTTTAGAGTAATTAAATCTGGAAAATTGATTTTTTTTTGTTGATAATTAAATGATTTGATGAAATTCGATTTTTCTTTTTAATGCATACCTGTTTAATTATCCTTGTGACTTAAATATTTAGTTGATATGGATTCAATTGAGTTTTTTCTTCTTTTAACCAATCAACGAAATCGTCTGGATGTTGGGAAGAGAAATGATTCCAGATTACTTGAACAAAGATTGAAAATCTTGCTAAATCTCATCAATTGCAAGGATCACATTAGAAAAAATCGAGGGGTGAACTGCGATTGGAATTAAGTGTACATCGTCTTTGGAATTATTTGGAATTACTTTAGATTGATAATCTATTGTCATCTATTGTCTTCTACTTGGAAATGAAAGTGGAAGTGGAAGTAGGTGTACACGATTTTAGGTCGCGGTTCACCCCTCGGAAAAAATATTTTCGAATACTAATTAATTTTTTTTTTAATTTTCTTAATCTTAGATATTTTCTTGGATTATTATAATTTATAACTGATTTTTAAAATAAAGTACAGTGACACTCTCGGTAAACGTCTGCTTTGGGACACGTTCAATTCGGAATACGTCCTGTTTGGACGTGGCAAATTTGCTCGGTATACGACTTCTGTTCGGCATACGACATAAATTTTTTGTGTGAATTTTTTAAATAATTATCTCAGATGGAAAATTAAATTAATAATCAATAATTGTATTCGGAGCTGTTGTATTATTAACTGACTCATCATACAAGAAAGGATATATCGTCGCCTTAAAGTGTAAACCTTCTAATTCCATTTTTTATCATATATGACATACCATATTAATACCGTTCGAAAGAAAAAGAGATGCAGCATCGTCCAAGTAAAACTGCTTCTTAAAATTACGATCGCAAGTTGTAGAAAAAAAGTGTGAAAAATAGTTTTTTCCATAACAACAATATTAAAAATTTTTTTTCTCTGCCCTGTAAAATTTCCTTGTTGTGAGTTAGCAGGTTTACACTCTAAGGGCCGGTTGTATGTCGCAAAGTAAATGTTTTTTACCACTAACACAGGGTAAATGGAGGTAAACTGTCAGTGCTTGGCATCTGATTGGCCTTCCCAGTCCCTCCATTTACCATCTACCCTGTGTTAGTGGTATAAAGCATTTACTTTGCGACATACAACCGACCCTAAGGCGACGATATAACAAAATAAAACCGCAAATCAGGAGTCCATAACAAAGTTTATTCCATTTGGTTTATTAATTTAGAATCAATCATTAGGTTACAGTTATATTTTACAAATTAACTACAATAAAGATTTTTGGACAGATTTTTAATATAAGTCAAACCAGCTGAGCCTAGCGAAAAGCGACAGAAGACGAAAAAACAAAAGCAAAGCACCAGAATTCCAGGTTTTATTGCAGAGGTGCTCTTCTTCCACAGAATAGAATATCATTTGTTTGTTGTTTTTTTTTTGTATTTTAGCATTAAGCAGAGTTTAAATTTAAATATCTATAATAAAATCTCATTTTTTTTATTTATGTGTTTAAACAGTGTTTAAATTATTTTACAACCCCATTAATGTAGGACTAATCTTTCCCGAACTTGTGTGACACTGCTGTATCTGTGTAAATAGAAGTTTGTTTTTTACATGAGAACGGATTAATCATTTTTACATTACTTTTTATGGGAAAGGTTGGTTTGGTATAGGTCCTATTTGGAATAAGTCCAATCATCAGGAACGGATTAAGGTTATATACCGAGTTTTTTTTTATATATAATGATACTGATACAAAAAGAAGTTACACCGAAAATGTTCAACCTCTGAAGTCCCGGGAGGACCCTTGCATCTTGGAAATAAGAGGAGATTTAGGGATTGGGTCGGAGTTGAAGGTGTTCGTGGATGCATGTCTTGAAAGATTGAAGATTGCTGGGAAGACGGTCGGAGGAAGAGTTTACCAAGTTGTGGAATCCCCAATTTTTAAGCCTGTTTAAATCTAAATTAATCGAGGAAGCAATGTTTGCGCGATTGTTTTGTTGTTCTCAAAGCCCTCTCTCTTACGCGAACAAGCGCTTTCATAACTTCAAAATCTTTAGTTAAGTAAATAAGTTCCTTTTTCTTTAAAACATTTATTAATATTTTTTTTTCTTTTCAAACAGCCAATATTCTTATATCGGACTTTAAGTTATATGAAACAAAGAATGTCAAGAAATAATAAAAAGAGACGAGTCTGCATGTATGTAATGGATTGGAGGCCAGATTTAAAAGATTATTAATATAGATAATAAAGAGCGTGGGAGAAATGACTGAGCCCTGAGGAACACCAGGATTAGTATTGAAGGACGAGGATAATATTCCATCAACCTCGACATTAATAGAGCGGTTTGAAAGTAAGCTCTCAAGCCACTTGCAGAGGCTCGGGGGGATGCAGGTAATTTGGCAAGAAGATTTTTGTGCCAGACCTGATCGAAGGCTTTTGAAATGTCTAAGCCTATCAAGAAAGTCTCATTTCCAGTCTCTAGTGCTTTATTCCATATATGAGTTATATATGCTAGAATATCACCGGTAGACGGAAATTGCCTAAAGCCATATTGTCTATCATGGATTAATTTATTAGATTCTAAATCCATAAGAACTTGCTCATTAATTACCTTTTCCATGATTTTAGAAAGAACCGAAGTGATGGCGAAATTTGAAAAATTTCCCTTTTTTTTTGATTGGTTGAATTCTTGCCATTTTCCAATTCTCCAGAAATGTGCCTGGGGTGTATGAGAGCTTGAAAATTTTTGAGAGAATAGGAGCCAGTTCAGGAGCGCAATTTTTGATTACACAGGTCGGAATGATATCTGGACGATTCTACTCTATTATCAGTTAATAATTATAAAATTTTACTGAAAATTACAAAACATATGTACCTATACGTCGAATCTGGTCATTCTTTTTTGCGATTTAAAGGTGATATAACGCTTTAAAAAAAGTTATTTGACAGTTTTGTGTTTGGTGAAGTCGTATGTTAGAGCGTTCCAAAATAAGGTAAAAAAAGAGAAAATTCGATACATTGTTCAGTACCACTACTACCAAGGGGAAAAGGCGGAGCAGGCGGCCAAAAAAATGTGTGCTGTTTATGGACCCAATACAGTATCGATTGCAACAGCAAAGTGGTGGTTCCAACGATTCCGTTCTGGTAATATGGACGTCGAAGATGAGACACTCTCTGGTAGGCCAATCCTCGAAAATGTCGATAAAATCATGGAAATTGTCGAGTTGAACCAGCATGAGAGCACTTACCATATTCCATTGCCCAGGAACTGAAGATTAGCCAGAAAACCATTTTGAACTGTTTGCATAAGGCTGGTCTCAAGAATAAGCTCGATGTATGGATGCCACACGAATTGACACAAAAGAAACATTTGGACCGAATTGAAGTCTGCGATTTTTTGCTGAATCGATGGCGATGGCGATGGGGATGGTGACTGTCGATGAAAAATGGGTCACATACGGGAACAACAGGCAAAAAAGATCGTGGTCCAAGCGCGGTGAGCCGCCCCAAACGATCGCCAAGCCCGGATTATCGGCCAAGATGGTTTTACTGTGTGTTTGGTGAGATTGGAAAGGAATCACCCACTATGAGGTGCTCACATCGGGCCAATCACTCAATTCGAACCAATACTGTGAAGAACTGACCAGATTGAAGCAGGCCATCGACGAGAAGCGGCCAGAATTGGCCAATATGAAGGGTGTTGTGTTCCATCAAGTGGACGCCAGGCCGCACACATCGTTAACGACGCGCCAGAAGTTCTGAGAGCTTGGATGGGAGGTTATATCGCACCCATCGTATAGCCCAGACCTGGCACCAAGCGATTATCAGCTTTTCAAGCATTTGCAAAATTTTCTTGATGGTACAAAACTGGCCTCAAGAGAGGCTTATGAAAATGAGCTGGTCAAGTTTTTCATCAACAGGGACAAGGACTTCTTCAACTCCGGAATTATAAGATTGCCTTCAAAAATTTCAAATGTTAATGAACAAAACGGCGCTTATTTGATCTAAATCGGAAAATCCTAACTTGGTTAATTTTATCGTCGAAATAAAGAGAAAAAAGGCTCAGAACTTTTCTAACTACCGATTAGCATTTATTCTGCAAATATTTCATTTTAAGCTTATTTCCCCTTAAATGATAATAGTTCGTTTATCATTTTCCGTCTCATTCTATGAGGATTTTTAAAGAACCTCGACCTTTATCATTTAATTATTCATCGCTCTCTCAAGGGAAACTTCAATTCTAAAGACCACTTTGTTCCGTTTATTGATCTTTCTATTTAAAATAAAGGGTATAAGGAAGTATAGCATATAATTCAATAAAAAATAGCATTCATTAAATACTATTTTAAGTTTCTTTATTATGACATTAAGCCATTAAAGTCTATTTCTTTCTGCTATCAAAGGTTATTTTTTATTTACTAACGATTGCTCAAGTGCTCCGTAGTCCTAATCAAAAACATTTTTGAATAAGAAACGGAAACTGTCCACCGTAGAAACATTTTCTCTCTTTTTCTCTCCTGTATTTATTACATACTACCTTGCCTTGACCATCTATGCCACAAAATGTTCTTAGCCAGCTTTTATGTTTTAAATAAAATCTTTGTCTTTGGTTGAGACCATGGGTTCCGTAGTCTTTACCTGAGGACCCTTTGAAGTCGAGCTTGCCGCTAAACCAATTACAATAATTACCCCATGCTTCGCATTGGATAAAGTAAAAACAAACAAATTGACTCCCAGCAAGTAAATGCAGAGCTCCTGGGGGTCCACAGACCAGAGTTTGATTACAACTGTCTTAAACAAATTAAATAAATATTAATATACGAGATACATAAAACCATGCATCCATCCATCCCTGAGGACTAAATGAAAAAATCGCACTTTTTGGGCTCGGGATGAGACCCCATGTAATTTTGGGCAAAACCTTCAGGTCCTAAAATTCAACCTAAATGAATACTACAATTTCTGACTTTGGTTGAGACCATGGATTCCGTTGACTTTACCTTAGAATCCTTTGAAGTCGCGCTTAGCGCGAAACCGATTACAATACTGCCCATCTGCTTCGCATTTATAGATAAAGTAAAAATTTAGAAAATTCAATAAAGGAGGTTAGCGATTAAGAGATTTTATTTGAAAATTAAGTTTGGATTAATATTAAATGCTCTCAATTATTAATTAATATTACACCGGAAGGAGGGATAAATGTTTAATGATTTTTTATTGAGCCATTTTATTAGAGCGGAGCACGTACTTAATTTCATTGTTTCATTATCGTAAAAAATCAATCCAATTACTAGAGAATAGGTGATTATTAACTTTTCTTTTCATCCCAAAAGGGACTCTTTTGAATAAACCAATCATAATCTTTTAATAATAGAATAATTGGAATTGGGTCATTTCTAAAATTAAAACGTATTGTTTGATTTGGTTAAATAGAGAAGGATAAAGAGAGAGAGAGAGGTTTAGGAGGCCAAAAATTAAAATAAACTATTTAAAGCAGGGCTGTCCAACCCACGGCCCGCCGTTTGGAATGAATGCGGCCCTACATAAAATAATAATCTTCCTTAAAACATTGAGATTTATGAGTATGTACTTCGAGGGGTGAACCTCGACCTAATATGCTGTACACCTACTTCAACTTGTACTTCCAAATATTTCCAGGCACTTCCAAATATTTCCAAGCCATTCCAAATATGTTCAAGTACTTCCAAATATTTCCAAGTACTTCCAAATATTTCCAAGTACTTCCAAAATACTTCCAAAGGGGTGTACACCTACTTCCAATCGCGGATCACCTCTCGATGTACTTACTGGAAAATGTATCTGTTACAATTCGCCCTGATAATTTTTACTCCAATGCGAAGCAGGGGAAAGTATTGTAATCGGTCTCGCGGCAAGCGCAACTTCAAAGGGTCCTCAGGTAAAGACTACGGAACATGCTTGAGTTTACCAAAAAAGAATTTAGTCTTTTTGATTTTAAGTCCATTCTTCTACGTTTTCAGTAGAGGTTGCCATTAATAGTCAAAACATCAAAAATGGAATGCAATAAGGTTATTCCTTTAGTATTAGATAATAATCGATTGTTATTTTTGATTTTAAGTAGCTTCCTCCATATCTTCAACAATGGTTACCAATAATAACCGAAACGTCAAAGATCCAATGTAGAATGGTTAATTCCTCGAGTATTAGATGAGAATCGATAACTATTTTTGAATTTAAGTCAACATGGTCTTCAAATAGCAAGTGATATCTGATTGATAATATGGAATAAACATATTAATATTTCAAATGACTTTAGATAAAGTTTAGCAAAGATCCGCTGCAGTTTATTTTTCTCTAAAATAAGAAATCTGAAAATCTACTGAAAAATTTTCAAAAAATAAAATTTGGATCTATATTTCAAGATTTACGGAAAATAATCACCATTTCAGTCTATTTTCGCCTCTATTCAATATAAATGTTTTTCCTGCAAACTTGCAGATTGAATGTAGTTATAGAGCAGCAGTCTCCAATCGTAATATGTGAGTGAGCTAGTTTCGAAGTTAAAATCATCCTGTGAGCTACTTGTTACAAAAATTTACTTATTGATTATACAACCTTATTTATACAATACTTTCATTCTGAAACTTTTGGGTCCGGGCACGTTTTAAATTTACATGAAGCTAAAAAAAAAATTATTTTTGACAAGGCTTGGTTCGATCACATAGGTGTACCGCATTTTGTGTATAACTCCTAATTGACTGAAGATTGCCAAATAAAATTCAGGCCGAAACGTCTTATTAAAGGTGTTTTATTGAACCCAGTGATTCCATCTTTGGCTGATACCTCCTCCTTCATCTAGTACAGTTTCATCACAGCCACGAACTCTAACAATACTTATTTATACAATTTTATATATATGTATAATTGTACAACCAAAAAAGACGACCAAATCTTTCAAAATATTTAAAATTATATAGTTATATTAAAATATAAAAAAAATTAAGAAATTATGAAAGATTTTAATTTGCCGATGGTAATAGATTCAAATTTTCTTAGAAACTCATAAGATGGTGTCATCTATTAAATCTGAGGGAATGGATTATTTTTAATTATATGTCAGAAGAGTTGTTTTTCATCCCATCGGGAATCGAACCCGAGTGCCAGTAACAGTAATCCGGGCCATCTAGTTTACCTGTGAGGTGCGAACCTCTCGGACATATGTACATGCATTAAATATTTTACCCAAAGATTGTTATCTTAATTTGTAAAATTTTACGATCTAGTGATTCTAAATTTAAACATATAGCCATTCCATATAATTTAAATAAAGGTCGTTGAGTGTTTCGAATTTTGAAGAGATTCAAAATTCGAAGGGCAATGGAATGACTTTTCCTAATTTAATATGAAAGATTTCAGTTTGCCGATGGTAATAGATTCAAATTTTCTTAGAAAATCATAAGATGGTGTCATCTATTAAATCTGATGGAATGGATTATTTTTAATTACTAAGTTCGCGCCTCACAGGTGAGCCAGATGGCCCGGATTGCTGTTACTGGCACTCGGGTTCGATTCCCGAGGGGATGAAGAACAGCCCATCTGACATATAATTAAAAATAATCCTTTAATTGAATGTAATGGAAGGCAGCCCAGAGGTAGTGAGGAAAGAAAAAATTAACACATATCAAATAAGGTGTAATTTATTGGAATCCTTCCTCCTTTCCTTTCAAACCGACGTTTCTGAGGATTTTTCCCTCCTTCTTCAGGGTCTATAAACCAAATATTACAAAATTATAAAAATGGGGTTGATCATCATTCATTTCAACAATAAAATAATACAATTATAAATATAATGTAAACAGCCAGATTATCAATAGAAAAAATATATAATTTACTCACTTCAAAGGGTCAATGAATGAAACAAATAAAATGTTTCCTTCTTCTCTCCACAGTAGTGTTAAAAACTCTTCATTTTTAACAAAGGCATAGAAAAACAATTTTTTTCTCCTTTTCTTAATTAGATAGCTAAATGGCTTTTGAATCTAACATATATAGACCAAAGCCCTTCCATGACAGATGCGCACAAGAGTGAGTACTGGGATTAGTTATTAACATATTCTCAAATAATATGGTTGGTTCATATAATCCAATTAGATTAGACAAAATATTTACACACACACAATGAATCAGTGTGTCCTATAAAAAAATCTTAAATTCCTCCTAATTCTATTGCTATAAGCAATATGACTTGTCTATAGTAGTTATTTCCGATCTTATATATTGAGAGATGTTAGAAATGGATCTTTCTTTATTCCTTTTTTTGTATTGATTCTATTTTAATAGTTTCTTAGTGAGAACAATTTTTATTCGACTAAAACTCGTCTGAACTTGTCTTTGACATGCTTGAACTGGAAGATATACCAAGCAGGGAGTTCAAACCTTCTTTTTTTCGGAAAAATCATTAATTTTAATTGCCCCTTGAAACTATGCAATAATTTTATTTCATATCGAGAACCAATATACTTTTCAAAACAAAAAAAATGTTTTTTATAGAAATATTTGAAATAACGAATAATAATTTGAAAATTTAAAAATCCTCCTGAAATTTTGAAGTCGACCTTAAATATTTATGAAAATACTCTAAATAAGATTGGAGTAATTTTTGGAGACGGGCTGATAAGTGAAATTGAGTGGATATTGATGAGGCAGTCCAAAAAAAGAAGATAATTTACACTATCTTTTTATTCATAAACCGACGTTTCGGAGGCTATTCCCTCCTTCTTCAGGGTTTTGAAAAGTCAGTGAAGGAAATCCAATGCGATATTCCCTTCTGTCTCCTCTTTCAGTGGCAGTAACAATAATATATTGGATTTCATTCTCAGCAGAATTATATTATAATTACTACATTATAATTCTGCTGAGAATGAAATCCAATACCTATATTATTGTTACTGCCACTGAAAGAGGAGACAGAGGGAATATCGCATTGGATTTCCTTCACTGACTTTTCAAAACCCTGAAGAAGGAGGGAATAGCCTCCGAAACGTCGGTTTATGAATAAAAAGATAGTATAAATTATCTTCTTTTTTGGACTGTCTCATCAATATCCACTCAATACTCTAAATGTTTGAATTTTAGGGATCATAGGATCCATAGACCGCACGCCACTGGTACACAAAAATAGAATAATTTTTAAGTTTATAATAAATGTTTAATATTTAACGTCTGAAAGGTTTAATGAAAAACCAGACATTCGCTTTACTGAGATGTAATGGCTGAATTTGCGCTCTTTTGAATTAATATTTGAAAACATTTCTATTTAATAATGAAATAATTCTTAAAAATCCCTTATAAAATAATTAAAACTGGAAAAATTTTTAAAAAAAAAGTAGTTTTAATATATTTATTTTTATGTAAGTATTTTAAAATAAACATTCCTTATTAAATATTTTTTTAATTTTACTTAGAGAAAGTGGTGTAGGTTTTAGGTGAAACATGGTATTAATTAATAAAGTAAAGGGTGTGTATTGATAGTTTCACAGTGAATGAAGTTTTAACCTGTAAACTCCTGATGATGGTCTAATAATCCGAAATATATTGAGTTTGTATAAACCTCTTTGAGTTTTATTTCATTCACTGTGAAACTACACACCCTTTACTTTATTAATTAATTTTTTAATTTTTATCTTAAGCATTTTATTTAAATATTTACCAAAAATTATCCCAAGCTACCGGTAGTTTAATGATTTAAAACAAAAAACTTTTTTGATTAACAAAATCGGTAGAATTAGCATATTATTTTATATCACAATTTAGATAGAGTTTTTTATATTCTCACAAAATAATAAATTGATTCCAAATATAAAAGACGTTGAATATATACAATATTATGAACTTGTAATATTTAAATTTGTAAATAAAATTTCTCTTCCAATAAAAATATTTTGTTATGAAAGAATAAATAAACTGCAACGGATCGTTGCTAAACTTTATCCAAATTCATTTGAAATATTAATATGTTCTAGAGTAAAGTACTTTAAAATATAATTTTACTATAAACTTTATTTAACCTTTTTTGTGGGTCCCAAGGTACTTAATTAGGATATTAAATTTCATCAAAATTGGTTAAGTCATTTTCAAGATATTTAGAAAAAACTAAAAAAGTACTGAAATAAAGTACTAATGTTTGTGGACCGATATGTACCAAAAACTAATCAGCGCTTCATTTTGTTAAAATACTGGTAGGTTTTCAATTTCAATTCATTCGGTGCAACGGTGTGGAAAAATTCGTGGACGAAAAAAACGATAACACACATACATCCATCCATCCCCACGCACTTCCAAAAAAAATGGCACTTTTTGGCCTCTCGGCGAGATTCCAGGTAATTTTTGGCAAAACCGTCACGTGCTAAAATTCAATCTCATTGAATACTTCAATTTGTGACCTTAATTGAGACCATGGGTTCCGTAGTCTTTACCTGAGGACCCTTTGAAGTCGCGCTTGCCGCGAGAGCGATTCCAATACTTTCTCCCATGCTTCGCATTGGATAAAGTAAAAAGTTAAAATTGTATGATAAGCTTATTTTAATAATAAATATATCCGGTCAATTAATAGATTTTTAGGTAGATTTCGAAGAAACCTACCCTATTGCGCTCACTCTCATGGTGCATTTCCGGAAAATTTTATTATAGTTTTTCCGATCATGGCCACTAGACCCCAAAATCATCCTTCATTCAAAAGTTTATATATGTGGGGGGGGGGGGTATGTATCGCAATTTTGTGGGTGCCCTGCAGGCCGCAACGTTCAACCGATTGCACAAAATTTAGTCTTGATGTAAATAAGAACTGATTAGTTTTTGGTGACTTCAGCCTCAAGGGGGTGGAAATGGTGGGGGGTTGAAATCTTAAAAAAATCATAACAACGTTAATATGAGTGATACCAGTTTGGTTGCAAATGGCTAATATTCTACTAATTAACCTCTACAACTTGCGTCTGAAAAGTTTTTGATAGGAGCAGTCTAAAAGAGGAGTAGACCCCCTTAGAAATCTACCTCTTCCTACGCCCTGCCGCAGGAATTTTATATTTATGTTAAGAAATTCTCAAAGGCACGCGCGCCCATTTTATATGTGATAGGTAGCCAGAAGTGTTGACTTGGTTGCATAGATGCAGGAAAGCAGTCGCTTCATTATTAGCGCCCAGGTCAGCATAGAGAGCCATAGACAATAGCACTTGACCCTCAGGCCTGCTACCATTAATATTAAATCTGATATTCAATTCCAATAATATTAAAAGTAATTAAAAATCTAAAAGTCGTTTCAGCCGCCGGTCCATAGAACATTTTAACCATTGTAATTAAAAAGCGAACTCCTGAACTTGTTCCTATTCTTTCAAAAAATGAGATTAGCGCTTTTATATATATTGAACACGATCTTGGACCAATTCACCTCAAGATCGTGCAGTTCTGCGTTGGTTTAGAACCCGCACAGATCAAGAGATGAAATTGGTCTTGTGTTTTCTCACTTGCCCTGAATAGATGGTAAATAAATTTGGAAGCGGGGGGTGTCTGTGCATTTCAAGTGAGCTTCCAAAAATAAAACACATGTGAATTTTAAAAATACAATAATCTTTCTTTTTTTATTATTTCCAAAAGCATTCATTTTCGAGTTGAACCTTACTCCTTTTCAAGTTAATTTTATTTTTAAACCTTTCTCACTAATATTACTTAAATTCAATATGAAAACTATTTGTTTTAAATTCTAAATCTTTTTTTAGCTCTGAAATTTCTATTTATTAAACTAATATTTTTTAAAATTTAGAAAATGTATGAAATTCTAATAAAATTTCCTTTTAATACTTTTTATTTCAAAAATTTAAAAAAATGCTCCAAAAATTTTAATTTTTTTCAAAATTTTGCCCTTTACGCAGGGCCAAAAACAGCCGAAAACCTGGGTAGATTTGAGGTTGTGTACAATATATGGTTATACAGTCGACTCTCGATAATTCGAAATCCAAGGGGTTACAAGAAAAATTTGAATTATGGAGACTTCGAATTATCAAGAGGAAAGAAAAAAAAATTCGAATTATTAAGAGTTTTTATTATATTTTTGAAAATATGTATGAACTTACATAGATTTTATATATAGCCTCAATTAAAAAAGTAAAAATAATGAAAACGACAAAAAAGAACAAAAAATTACATGTGTATTAACATTGCAATAGATAATAACATATCTAATTAAAAAAATTAAGAATAGTTTTTTGCTAGAAAAATTGGATTTATAAAGAGGGGAAGTGGCCTAGTTCGAATTATAGAACGTTCTCTCATCTTCCTGTTACGAAAAAGATTTCGAGTTATCAAGCGTATCAAAATACACAGCATTTTAAGTTAATAGCTGAAGAGTTCGAATTATCGAAAAATTCGAATGATTATTTTACAATTAAACAAATGTTCACTTAATTTATTTATTACATTCACTTTCTAGGATCATAAAAGATTAAAAATCATAATTCTGACAAGAATATTTATTTTTTATTGTTAGGATAAATAAACTGAATTTGCTTCTTTCCAGTAATTTATTTTGTTTTTCAAATGGTTATTCCAAATATTTCGAGAGCGTTCTCAGCATCTCTTCCTCAGTGGAAACCACTCCCCCCAGTTTATTTATCCTAACAATAAAAAATTAATATATCCAGTACACACCAAGCCAGGAAAATTCTTATAAGAATATTTATTTTTATTTAAAAAAAAATCATGAAATTAAAAAAAAAATGTCATTTTTGGATGAAAGTCATTTCTACATCAGCACTTAATTTTTCAAATTTATTTATTGAAATTAACATTTTAATAACATGTGTTGCCTCCTCTGGCTTTAATGACCCCCTGTAAGCGATTGGGAATACTATCAATAATGTTTTTGATATAGGCTCGTGGTTTGTTATTCCACTCTTCCAAAACCGCATCCTTCAGTTCAGGGATAGTGGTTGATGGGGATTTTCGACTACGAATACGTCTTTTTAAGTTATCCCATAGGTGTTCGATAGGGTTGAGATTTGGACTGCGCCCGTGGTAATCTTCTAATGTCGACTGTATCCAGGTACTCAGTAACAATTCTCGCGAAGTGTGGGCGGGCGTTGCATAAGAAGAAAATCTTCTCCAATAAATGGTGCAAACGGGATAATATGTGGTTCCAGGACAGCTTCCAAGTACCCTAGCGCATTGATTGCATCTCTTTCTAAAATAACTAAGTCCGTGCTGGCTTCATAAGAAATGCCACCCCACAGCATAATGGACCCGCCTTGAAAATTATGGTACATGTTGAAAACCTTTCGTTCGGACGTCGATACACTTAGTGGACCAATTAACACTATGCAGTCCGCACAAACTTAGTAGTAACTTTCAAATGGAGCCGGCGTTTTTTTCGTAAAAACCACGTCTGGAGCCGGAAAAAACCTGAAGTCAAAATGCCAAAATCGGGCTTTGACATAGCTGCTCCGTTGTAGAGGATGTGATTTCTGACATTTGTTTAAAAAAATTTCCCCAAAACCCCACATAATGGGGGGTCAAAAATGAAAATTCTAGCCTTTTGGACCAAACTCAACCAAATTTTGTATACATATTCTGTGGGCCTCTAGAGAGTTAGAAATTCAAAAACTATTCCCCTATTTTCAAGTCTTTATCTCAATTTTAACTTTTAACGAACAGCCATGTAAGTTTCCTATCCAAATGACATTCGTTTTTTGCATTGAACTATACATTTTTTATTCAGGCCAAAGTAATGATTTAAAAAATTTGAAACTCTGTAGACATCCTCATAATACTAGCTATCATTCAGAATGTCGGTTGGTAAACTCTTTTTAAACGTTGATAAAGGGTAAATCCTTAGAATTCACCTTGTCCCCACCCTACTAGCAAAATAGCTGTATAATTTTAGGTTATATTACTGTTATGTTGTGTTGATGTTTTATAAGCATTATTAATAACTGAAGAGCACTTATAAAACAGCAACACAACATAACAGTTATATAACCTAAAATTATACAGCTATTTTGCTAGTTGGGCAGTGGGATGGCCAATTAGATGAAAGTGCCTGTCATCTGATTGGCCATCCCACCCGGCACAAGGTGAATTTTAAAGTTTTACCCTTTATCAACGTTTAAAAAGAGTTTACCAACCGACATACAACTGGTCCTAAGATATAGCAGTAATTTATCTAGTAGTAACTCCAAAATTATAATAGCTAAAAATTTGTAAAAATTCTGAATGATAGCTAGTATTATAAGGATAAAGTCTTCAGAGCTTCAAATTTTTTGAATCATATTACTTTGGCCGGAATAAAAAATTGATCGTTTAATGCCCAAAAAACCATGTTATTTGGATGGGAAACTTTCATCGCTGTTCGGTAAAGTTTAAAATTGAGATAAAGACTTGAAACTTAGGGAATATATTTTTTACTTATTTCGAACCATATGAGTCTCTCAGAGCACAAAATTCGAAATCTGGTTTCATCCGAGAAGAGAACATTACTCCATTGATTCATTGTCCAATCGGCATGTTCGCTCTCTTCTGTGTTGAGAGAGAAGTTGTGGGGTTCGAACAGGCCTGAAAGCTTTTAAATTTCTTTCTGCCAGCCTTCTTCTAGCTGTTCTTAAGCTCACTGTTACATTTCTTACTTCTTTTAATTGACTACGTATCTCAGAAGCTGATATAAAGCGATTTCGTAAAATTTTTAAGAAAAAAATAAAACCGACTTCAAAAAAATTAAATGCAACAAATAAAATACACTAAAAGGTATAAAATAATTATTATCTTATTTAGTTACAACTAGACGACGAAATATTAACATGAAATTACTTTTTGAAGTCGGTGCCAAACAAACTATACCTATAAGCGAGCGTACCCACCAAACGTACTAATTAAGATCCGTCGAGTGCGATTCATAAAAGGTATATGTTTGGCACCGACTTCAAAAAGTAATTTCATGTTAATATTTTGTCGTTTAGTTGTAACTAAATAAGATAATAATTATTTTATACCTTTTAGTGTATTTTATTTGTTTTATTTAATTTTTTTGAAGTTGGTTTTATTTTTTTCTTAAAAATTTTTATTTTTCTCTTTTTAGTGATGTTATTAATAGTGATCTTATCATCAGAACTTGACCAAATTAATATTGTACCATCCCTAAGATACCCCCTTTCCAATAAAATAAAGAATCATCGAAATCGGTTCATAAACAAAGAAGTTAGTCCTGAACAAACCTAACAAAAAAGGTCTAATACCTACGAAAAAAAATGTGACCAATCGGAACGTAGACTGGACCCAATGCAAAATTTTTTTCAAAATCGGTTCACAATTGGCGGAGATATGAGGTAACATAGGCAAAAAAAAAATTCAGTCGAATAGAGAACCGCCTCCTTTTTTTGAAGTCGGTTAAAAATGTTGCTCACCATAAAACGACCATCTCGAACTGTAGAGCAACTTTTTCGGCCTTAACCCTATCGAACACATATGGGACAACTTAAAAAGATATATTCAGTGTCGAACTTCCTCACCAACCACTATTCCTGAACTAAAAGATGCGGTTTTGGAGAAGTGGAATAACAAACCACAGGCCTATATCAAAAACATTATCGCTTACAGAAAGTCATTAAAGCCAGAGGAGGCAACAAATGTTATTAAAATCTTTATTTCAAAAAATAAATTTGAAATATTAAGTCCTGAGTAAAAATGACTTTCATGCAAAAATGACATTTTTTTTAATTTCATGTTTTTTTTTTTAAATAAAAATAAATATTCTTAAAATTATTGGATAAAAAATACTTGGTAGGTTTCACATTAAGATATAAAAATAAAACGTATTTATTTTTGGAGATTCTTTAATCTCGATATATATATTTCGGGTGGCTAACCCATCTTCAGGAGTAACAGAAAGTAACTGACTTGTTTCACCAAGTACCAACACCAAATTCCTTAAAAACTATAAGTATTGTTGTTAAAATTATAATTTTCTTAATCTTTTATGACCCTAGAAATTGAATGTAATAAATAAATTTAGTGAACATTTGTTTAATTGTAAATATTTAATAAAACTTAGGTGGCCGGTTAATTTTGCCGCTGAGTGTATTCGTACTTAATTGCGATTGTCCTTGACATGCGGGAATGAATTATAAATTCGAAGGCCCCAAGCTTAAATCTTGGGCTTATAAAAGTTTAGAATATACAAAACGCACTTATACCTAATTACTAAGGAAATCAATATTTTTTTAATTTGGTTGACCTGATTAAAATGGGATAAATAATCGAATAAGACATTTCCGTGTTAGATTATTTTTAACCGACTTCAAAAAAGGAGGAGGTTCTCAATTCGACTGAATTTTTTTTTTTTTTTGTCTCTATGTTACCTGATATCTTCGCCAATTGTGAATCGATTTTGATGATTTTTTTTGCAT
This sequence comes from Forficula auricularia, assembly GCA_024734495.1. Taxonomy (NCBI): domain Eukaryota; kingdom Metazoa; phylum Arthropoda; class Insecta; order Dermaptera; family Forficulidae; genus Forficula; species Forficula auricularia. The sequence goes on from JALMQS010000099.1 coordinate 30,016,932, forward strand.
TGGGTTCAGTCTAGTGTCCGATTGGTCCCGTTTTTTTTCATTGGTATTGGACCTGTTTTGCTATGCTTGTTTATGCATAACTTCTTTGTTTATGAACCGATTTCGATGATTCTTTTTATATTGGAAAGAGTGTACCTTAGAGGTTTTACCATATTAATTTGATCAAGTTCTGATGATATAATCAATGACGAATTAACGTAAATATCCAATTCTTATGAGCAAATAATAGAAATTATAATAAATAAAATCTTTTATAAAAAATCAATCTGAAAACTTTCATTTAAAACCCGCAAACGTTTCTAGAGAATTTCTATATTTATGAATTGAATTTTATTATCATTTTCTGATTCATTCGCCCGACGCTTTCTCTTTCGAGTGCATGCAAGGTATTATATTAAGTCTCTATTAATAACAACACTAAAAAGAGAAAAATAAAAATAATTTTTATAAAAAAATAAAACCGACTTCAAAAAATTAAATGCAACAACTAAAATAATAAGAACTCAAAAATAAAATAAAATACACTAAAAGGTATAAAATAATAATCTAATTTAGTTACAACTAAACGACGAAATATTTACATGAAATCACTTTTTGAAGTCGGTGCTAAACAAACTATATAAGCAAGCGTACCCGCCAATCGTACTAAGTAAAATCCGTCGAGTTTGATTCATAAAATGTATACGTTTGGCACCGACTTCAAAAAGTGATTTCATGTAAATATTTGGTCGTTTAGATGTAACTAAATTAGATTATTATTTTATACCTTTTAGTGTATTTTATTTTATTTTTAAGTTATTATTATTTTATTTGATGCATTTAATTTTTTGAAGTCGGTTTTATTTTTTTTTATAAAAATTATTTTTATTTTTCTCTTTTTAGTGATGTTATTAATAGTGACTTAATATAATACTTTGCATGCATCTCGTAAGAGAAAGTGTCAGGCGAATGAATGAGAAAATGATAATAAAATTCAATTAATAAATATAGAAATTCTCTCGAAACGTTTGCGGGTTTTAAATGAATGTTATAAGATTTTTTTTATAAAAGATTTTATTTATCATAATTTCGATTATTTGCTCATAAGAATTGGAGATTTACGTTATTTTGTCGTTGATCATATCATCAGAACTTGACCAAATTAATATGGCACCATCCCTAAGTTACCCTCTTTCCAATATAATAAGAATCATCGAAATCGGTTCATAAACAAAGAAGTAGGACCTGAACAAATCTAACAAAAAAGTTCTAATACCAATGAAAAAAAATGGGACCAATCGGAAGTTAGACTGAACCCAATGCAAATTTTTTTCAAAATCGGTTCAGAATTGGCGGAGATATGAGGTAACATAGACAAAAAAAAAAATCATTCGAATAGAGAACCTCCTCCTTTTTTGAAGTCGGTTAAAAATCTTTATGAATGATTCTTGAAAAATGAATTTTTTTGTGATGTTGATGCTCTTTGAGCACTGGTGTAATGCCTATTATCTAAATACGTATATAATACATATATAATAAATACGATGAGATGAAAAGATTGAATATTATTACACTTCTTAATTGAATTGAATTTTTTCTATTGTTCTTCTATTCTTAAGGTTGCTCGGACAGTACCCCGCAAGTCAAAAAAAAAATCTAAATTTTTTTTCTACTAAAATTAAAATTTTTAACACAAATTAATTATTTTAATTTAGATGTTAGCTAACATAACTTTTAATCGGAATTATGAAATAATTAAATTAATAAATATAATATAATAAATGTTTTTTGACTCGAGTCACGTGATTTATTTATTTTTAAATGAAGCGGATTGAAATTTTCGATCATTTAGATTTGAATATTTACAAAACCCTGGGTAAGAAAGTTTTTTTTAACATTACCTATGATAATTTTTCTATACAAATAAAAGTTTTTTGTTTTTTTCTCATCATACGATTTGGCTAGATTAATCGAAATATATGCTCTCAGCCAACATTCCCTATTCACTACGTGTTAAAGTCTGTTTTTTAATAATTAATTACACGAAAACCCTTGGTCAGATAACATTACCTATGATAATTTTTCTATATAAAAAAGTTTTTGAAGTTGTACTTCTTTTGGCGCGTTTGGATGAGAGTGAATTTGTAACCTGCGCAGGCAGATGTCCCAATAATTAACATGATGAAGTTGGCTACAGAATAGAATAAATAATATATTCCTTTAAATGACTGCAAGGAATCTAACAAAACGTGTTGTTATTTTCAAATTCAATAAGCCAGTTGATGTGGATGTGAAATATATTATTTATATTAATAATCAATTCTTAATAATTATATATTTATATAATTATATATTATATTTTTCAATAATATATAGTGTATATTGATAAAAATTGTTTACATTTTGATCCCTGGACTTTTTGCATGATTAGTTTGTAACTAATGCAGTGGAGAGAGAATGAAATGATTGGGTTGCAGGTGAGATGGCGGTTGTCAGCAACACCTCGGCTGCTCCCTGGATCCTGATGAAGGTGTTAGCGGCCGCCGTAAACGCCACGGCAACCGGTACGGCGGTCGTCGTGGGCACCAAAGGAACGCCCGCTAAACTTCCTGAGGCATCCCTCAGCTTCCGGCTTCACTGCTACGCTTTTGCCTGTTTCTTTACCATTCTCATCTTATACACATTTTTTTCTTTTCTCAATCTCCGGTAAGCCTCTCCTAGAGCCTTCTTTTGGTTTATTGTACTTTAAGGGGGAAAAAGCGAAGGTCGTATTACTTAATCTCTTTGACTTTCTTTTATACGAGGCACGTCCAGAAAGTAAGAACACTGAGCCTCCAAGGAAACTTTTTTTAACAGAGTTAGCAACCCTGCTTTCAAGGCAGTGGCGCAATCACGGGGGGGGGCTAAGGGGCTGAAGCCCTAGGACAAGGAAAAATAAGCTGACGTGCTCTGATGTGGCCATCCACTTGACTTTACCATACAACCTGGCCCCCTCACTTATATTTAATAAAATTATTTACAATCATGTAGGGGAGGGGGGTTAGTTTTTGCATTTTTAGACTCCTGGGTGCCCACTGATTATGTATACAAAACTTGGTTGAGTTTGTTACAAGAGCCTAGATTTTCATTTTTGACCCTACACCCCCTCCCTTCCCCCCATTTTGGAAGGTTAGTTTTTGCATTTTTAAACTTCTAAGGTCCCACTGATTATGTATACAAAATTTGGTTGAGTTTGGTACAAGAGCCTATATTTTTAATTTTTAACCCCCCTCCACCCCCTTAATTTTGGGTCGATATGCACCAAAATCTAATCAGCTCTTAATCTCAATGGACCAAAACTACGTGTGAAATTTGGTTTCGATATTCACACTAGTTTTTGAGCTAGCTCCTCCACAAAAATTTCATAACGCACAGCTTAACGGACAACCAGACAACCAGACGGACAGACTGACAGACATTTTGACAAAACAATTATTATCTCGAAAAATATTATTTTTTTCGATGTTCACTTATTAGAGCTTTTTTGTAGAGCCAAATGCCATGGTTTCGCTCAATTTTTTAAATCAAAATAGGTTCAGCTGTTTTTGAGATATTTCGAAAAAAAGAAGGAAAAAAAACCACTTTTTTCATGCACGATTACAATATTTGACCATACTCTGTATGGTAAAGTAAAAATGAAAGTAAAAACAAAAATTAACAAATAAAAATGAAAAAAATATTTGATAAATTTTATAGACCAGGCAAATTAGAAGTCTTTCTGCTGGCCAATAAATATGCAGAAGCCGGAAATAATTTTAATTGACGTTAGGCATCCCAAATAAGAGTTAACTGAGTTTGTGACGATTTCTGGCTGGGGCTAAATTTTTGAGGGCCTAAAAACAACGTAAATTTTGAATTGTTTTCAGATTTTTGCTTATAACTCAAAAATTATGAGTCCTACTGAAAATTTTACTCTCGTCAAAATAAAAGCATAAAATTTCGCGTCTAATAACGTACTTAAAAGTTTAAATCGGTTCAGCCGTTTAGCCACATTCGATCGGCAAAGATAGGAAATTTTTACCAACTTGGCGGAAAAGTGAATTATCCTCATTAGGTGGTCACAATAGACCACTCTTCGAATTTTTGAGTTGTTGACTCCCATAATAGCTGCCAATTGGCTAAAAAATGAGATTTACAAAGTTACATCTTAATTTTACAACGGTAACACGTGGCTAAACGGCTGAACCGATTTTAACTTTTAAGTACGTTATTAGTTATTACACGCGAAATTTTGTGCTCTTTTATTTTGATTAGAGTAAAATTTTCTCTAGGACGCGTAGTTTTCCAGTTATAAGCGAAAATCTGAAAAAAGTCCAAAATGTTCCTACAAACTTACAAAAAATGATATCATGTATTAGTATTTCTTTATATTTTTTCCTGGCTAGATAATTAATATAAAATTCTAATAAAGAGACAATATTTAATTTTTCTTTCAGATCGGTATCTAATTGTTGTACTAGAACATTCATTCTGAAAGTTTGCAAGGAGAAAATTTATTTCTAATGAAAATGGAGTAAAAAATAAACCAAAATTATGATTATTTTTTCGGAAATCTTAAAAACTAGTTCACAGTAGATTTTCAGATTTCTTATTTTAAAGAAAAAAAATTATCAGGCCAAATTGTTGTGTTTTCCAGTATCTACATATAAATCTCAATGTTTTATGACTTTATATTGGGCCACGGGTTGGACACCCCTGGTTTAAATCGAATTGGGATTAAGAATGATATGAGGAATGATAATTTATTTTTTAAAAGGGTCACGGATATAATAATCCCTAACTATCCATTATTTATTGACATGTAAGAACGTGCAAAGATATAAAAGACAAGTCCTAAAAAGTTTTAGTCCAGGAGAGAAATTATCAATTAATTGCGATTGTTCTAGAAACTCCCAATTCCTTGTCTTCTTGTACTGGAATGATATAACTATAGACTTGGTTAGTGTCGTAGCATATAAATTACTAAAATAATAAATATTTTAGAAAATGAAAATTTGGGAAGTAGAAGAACTTTTAAATATTTGAAACTTCATTATTTTTTTTTATCTTATATAGTTGAGCTTATAATTTTCCTTTTATTGAATTTTATTCTTGAAAAAAGATTCGCGTATTGTACATTCATATTTCGAAAAGGGGAATAAATATATCTATACATATAAAATATAAATCTCAATGTTTTAAGGAAGTTTATGATTTTATGTTGGGCCACACTCATTTCAGTGCTGGGTCGAATGCGGCCCGCGGGCTACGGGCTGGACAACCCTGCTATTAGATGCTAATGGCAATTTTCAAAATTTGTATACAAATTTGTACAAAAATCATTACAAAAAAGTAAATTATTTTATTTCTGCTCATTTCGAACGAAGCATAAGATTTACTTCAAACAGATGCGAACTGTTAGAAAAGCATCTCTGACTCGAGTATAGTTTAGATTTCGAATCAACTATCAGTGAAACGTTACGATAAAAATCTTTAGATCTTTGAATAGAACTTGAAGGCTGATTATGTATGCTAGATGGGCTCATTTCGAAGGATGGCTCAAATAGATTTTTGGCACTTGGGTTCGATTCCCGAGGGAGAAAAAGTCCTTCTAACATGTTAGAATAATTGTATATGACATCTCAGATCAAGTAGAGGACACTCTCTTTAATTTTCTTTTATAAAATCATCACTACTACCCTAGGCAAAACAACTTTCCAATTTATTTTACACATTTGAATTATTTTAATTTAACAAGCACCCACAGTGGATTTTTATTTATTTATTATTTTTAATTGATTTTCTTAATAGAAGCAAGAGTAAACGATTTTTAAAGGGATTGTTTTAGTATTGTGAAATAAAATTAGGATTTATTGATTTTTTCGTTCTTCATTTAGAGATGGTGTCCTATATATTTAATGTTTAGTGAGCATCTCTGCTGGGACATGTTTGCACGTCAGGGGTATATGTTTTCAAAAATCAATGAGGATCGTCCTTGGGTTTCATCCTTTATTAAAGACAACACTCAATTCACACTTCCTTTTGATTCTACACCTTATCGTCTTTATGCCATGCGAAATTCCATATAGATCAGGTTTATTAAATATTTTGATGGAAAATTTTAATAAAAAAAAAATAAAACCGACTTCAAAAAAATTAAATACAACAGACAAAATAATAAGAACTCAAAAATCAAATAAAATGCACTAAAAGGTATAAAATAATTTTCTTATTTAGTTACAACTAAACGACGAAATTGTTACATGAAATCTCTTTTTAAAGTCGGTGCCAAACATATACATTTTATGAATCGCACTCGACGGATCTTACTTAATAAGTTTGGCGAGTAATGAAGACAACATCACGTAAGCTCGCTTATATAGTTTGTTTGGCACCGACTTCGAGGGGAGATTTTATGTAACAATTTCATCGTTTAGTTGTAGTTAACTAAACTAGATAATTATTTTATACCTTTTCTTTTCTTAGTTCTTATTATTTTGTTTGTTGCATTTAATTTTTTTAAAGTCGGTTTTATTTTTTTTATAAAAATTATTTTTATTTTTCTCTTTTTAGTGATGTTAAGAATAGTGACTTATGATAATAACTTACATGCATCTCGTAAGAAAGCGTCGGGCGAATGAATCAGAAAATGATATAATTTTTTTTTAAACCAATTATTTTACATGAATTAATGTTTACATTGTATTGAGCTTCAACTCCGGAGATTACTTCTCCACCATCGACTGTCCTTGATCATCTTTTTAGTCCTTATTTTTAATAAGAGGAAAAAACTAATTAAATAAAAAAAACTCTTTTCCTATAATTATTCCTAATCCCCCGTTCTCCTCCAGAAAATGATAATAAAATTCAATTCATAAATAGATAAATTCTCTCTAAACGAGAGCTGGTTTTAAATTAACGTTTTAAGATTTTTTATAAAAGATTTTATATATTATAATTTTCGATTATTTGCTCATAAGAATTGGAGATTTCTGTTATAATGTCATTGATCATATCATCAGAACTTGACCAAATTAATATGAAACCTCCCTTTCCAAAAAAGAAAGAATCATCGAAATCGGTCAACGTGGCAACATGTTCTCGCTGAACATACCTCAAAATGAATAAATAAAAAATATTTAGATATCATGACTACCTTGGAGCTATACTGATCCAAAAGTAGAAAGAATCATTAAAATCGGTTCATAAAACAAAGAAGTTATGCGTGAATATACATAACAAAAACGGTCCAATACCAATGAAATTTATATGGTACCAATCGGAAACTATACTAAATCTAATGCAAAAAAAAATCATCAAAATCGGTTCACAATTGGAAATTGTTTTCGTTTTGTTTGCAGAAATCAGGTAACATAGATGAAAAAAATATATATTCAGTCGAATTGATAACCTTCTCCTTTTTTGAAGTCGGTTAAAAATAAATATTTTCTCAAAAGACTTTTATTTCGCTTCCTTCTTCGGATTCAAATCAAATTAGGACGACAAAGACTTACCTACATATTCTCCTAGCATTGAAATCATGCCCAAAAGGCCAATATTGTCTTCAGGGTCCCATAAATCATAAAGATTATTTAAAAACTAAATGACAATTCTTCTGCTGACGCAGGGGACATATCGACTACTCCTATTAAAAATTGCTCCCCTGAACTTGCTCCTGTCATTTCAAAAATATTCAAATTATTCTACAATTTCGTCATATAGCTCACCAAATTAACAAAAGGTGATTCTTTCACTTTATAAACTACCAAGCTGTCGCAATTACAACCGTTGATCCATTCTATCTAAAATCATGAGTAAGACCATCAACAAGCGAGCTCTTAAGCATATGTTTTCTTTGCTCCTCCATCGTGAAAAGAGGAAGAAGAGGAATTTATTTTATAGGTTAGGGCAGGGCTGTCCAGCCCGCGGTATGCGGGCCAGCACAGCAATGAATGCGGCCCGACATAAAATTATAAACTTACGTAAAACATTGAGTTTTTATGTTAGTGAAAAACATATCTGATACAATTTGACCTGATAATTTTTTTTTCTAAAATAAAAAGAAATTGGAAAATGAAAATCGCCCTTCAAGTTTTCGAAGAATAAAAGGCAATTTTGAATGTGAAAAAATATATCAAGATTTCTGAAATAATAATCACAATTTTGGCATATTTTGAACCATTTTTATAGATTTAAATAATTTACGTGCAAACTTTCTGATTGAATATAAGATATATAGAAAATAATTTTTTTTTCATAATGTCTCTTTATTAAAATTTTATAAAAATTATCTACCCAGAAAGAAATATTCCATTCCTCCAGGCTTCACAATATTTATTCACTTTTTAGAAATATGAATTTACATATATCTAGTTGAAGCTATTTTCGAGAATAAAATTCATTAAAAGTAAAATTATAAGCTCAACTATCAGGTAAAAAAATAACGAAGTTTCGAAAATTTAAAAATTATTCTTCATCTCATATTTCCATTTTTTTTTTTTTTTTATATATATTTATTATTTCATCAATTAAAATATTATGAGGTGGTAAATGATTTAAAAACAAAATCCTGAAGGAAAACAACTCTAAGGTTATTATGCTATGACATTTTTTCCTCTTTGTCATGGTGGATAACATTATTCTACATTATTAAATATATTTTTTGATTAACAAATGAATTAGTTTATTTTAAATGCGACCCGAGGCATTTGTTTTTTCTTCAAATACGGCCCGTGTAAGTCAAAAGGTTGGACACCCCTGGGTTAGGATAACACTGGTTATTAATGTTAAAAAAACATTTAAAATTCAATGTAGAATTCAGAATTGTTATTACTCAAGTATTAGATGAGAATCGATGGCTATTTTTTATTTTCAGTAGATTCTTCCAAATCTTTAGCAAAGGTAGCAGATAAGATAACAACGCAGTTCCTTATAAAATTTTATCACAAATTTAATTTCTTTCGGAGAGAAGCCTGTCCATTCTTAAGGTAAAATGAGCTGTATTCAACCGACCAAATAAATTAAAAAAGTACTTGTTTACTGCAAAGTACTTTAACATGTAATTTTTCTAAAAACTTTACGTAAACTTTTTTGAGATCCTTAAAGTACTTAAATAGAATAAATGAAAATAAAGGAAATAATTTTTAAGAAAAAATAAAAACCGACAACAAAAAATTTAATGCAACAAATAAAATACACTAAAAGGTATAAAATAATTATTATCTTATTTAGTTACAACTAAACGACGAAATATTAACATGAAATTACCTTTTGAAGTCGGTGCCAAACAAACTATACCTATAAGCGAGCGTACCCGCCAAACGTACTAAGTAAGATCCGTAGAGTGTGATTCATAAAATGTATATGTTTGGCACCAACTTCAAAAAGTAATTTCATGTTAATATTTCGTCGTTTAGTTGTATCTAAATAAGATAATAATTATTTTATACCTTTTAGTGTATTTTATTTGTTGCATTAAATTTTTTGAAGTCGGTTTTTATTTTTTTCTTAAAAATTATTTTTATTTTTCTCTTTTTAGTGATGTTATTAATAGTGACCATATCATCAGAACTTGACCAAATTAATATGACACCATCCCTAAGACAGGTTTGGGTAATGTTTTTAGATCTGAAAGCGGCTTTCGATAAAGTGAACAAGAAAATTATTTTCAAAAAGATGAGAGACATGGGAATTCAGGGAAATATGACGAGATTAATTGAGAAAATTTATAAAGAAACAAAAAAATAAAATAGCGACGAGGAATGAAGAGGGAGAAAATAAATTTTTCTGGACAGGAAAGGGAGTAAAGCAAGGATGCCCACTGAGTCCGACTCTGTTTAATATTTATATAAATGATATGGAAAGAAAATGGAAGAGAAAGAAATTTTGACCACCCTGTATATTCATATTTTTATAGTAAATGAAATTTTGACCTCCCTGTATATTCATATTTTTATAGTAAATGAAATTTTGACCACCCTGTATATTCATATTTTTATAGTAAATGAAATTTTGACCTCCCTGATTATTCATATTTTTATACCTAAATGAAATTTTGACCACCCTGTATATTCATATTTTTATAGTAAATGAAATTTTGACCACCCTGTATATTCATATTTTTATAGTAAATGAAATTTTGACCACCTTGTATATTCATATTTTTATAGTAAATGAAATTTTGACCACCCTGTATATTCATATTTTTATAGTAAATGAAATTTTGACCTCCCTGTATATTCATATTTTTATAGTAAATGAAATTTTGACCACCCTGTATATTCATATTTTTATAGTAAATGAAATTTTGACCACCTTGTATATTCATATTTTTATAGTAAATGAAATTTTGACCTCCCTGTATATTCATATTTTTATAGTAAATGAAATTTTGACCACCCTGTATATTCATATTTTTATAGTAAATGAAATTTTGACCACCCTGTATATTCATATTTTTATACGTAAATGAAATTTTGACCACCCTGTATATTCATATTTTTATAGTAAATGAAATTTTGACCACCCTGTATATTCATATTTTTATAGTAAATGAAATTTTGACCACCCTGTATATTCATATTTTTATAGTAAATGAAATTTTGACCACCCTGTATATTCATATTTTTATAGTAAATGAAATTTTGACCACCCTGTATATTCATATTTTTATAGTAAATGAAATTTTGACCACCCTGTATATTCATATTTTTATAGTAAATGAAATTTTGACCACCCTGTATATTCATATTTTTATAGTAAATGAAATTTTGACCACCCTGTATATTCATATTTTTATAGTAAATGAAATTTTGACCACCCTGTATATTCATATTTTTATAGTAAATGAAATTTTGACCACCCTGTATATTCATATTTTTATAATAAATGAAATTTTGAACACTCTGTATATTTATATTTTTATAGAATAGATAATGTTAATTATAATATAGAGTCAATTAATTAAATAAGCATTTAGGACAAGTGAAAGTATGTTTTAGGAAACTAGAAAGTATGACGTTTCTCTTACCTTTGGCTGGCTGGCTGACTGGCTGGCAAGAAGCTCTTCTCTTTCTGCCTGTCTAGAATAAACTGAGCATTGAATGAAAGGAAAGAAATCAGCCAGGCTCTTTATCAATTTCTTTGAATTTCGATAAATCATTTTTCAAGGGAATTTCCAAATAAACATATCTATTGAATTTTTTATTAACTAAATGTAATATAATGTACATGGACCAAAACAGGAGGGTCGTAATCAGAATTTTTTGAGGGAGGGGGGTGTCCATTGATTTTTTTTTTATTTTGAAAATGAAATTAATTTCAATGCCCTTGATAACTCAAAAACGGAATATCGTAGAAATTTCATTCTGGTGTCAAAATGCTTATATTTCTAAAATCAAAAACTGATAATCTTTTGGGTTATCTAGTTTCCAAACTTTTGGTTCAAAATGGAGGAAAAAAAAGATTTTCCAAATTTTTTTTAATGAAATTGATAAGAGAAAGAGATGCATCCCCTAAAGGCCTGGGTTGGCCCCTCCATCGTGAAAAAAAGAAGAGGGATTTATGCGCTGGGTAGGAGTCGAAGGTATCTGTGGATGCGGGTCTTACACAGCTGAAGGTTATAAGTCGCGTAAGATGGTAGCTGGAAGCGAACTCCAGTCTCTGTGGGTCATTAGGGATAAAAGAGTTGGCGACAGCAAAGGGGTGCTGATCTAATGGGAAAGAAATAGGAAAGCATACAGATGTTTCAAAAAAATTTAATTTTTATTATTATTATTTTCATAAGGGAATAATACTCTAAATTTGTAAATTTTCGAACTACCTAAGTTGAAAATAAGCTGACGAGTTCTGATGTGGCCATCCACTTGACTTTATCTTACAACCTGGCCCCTCACTTATATTTAATATTTAATAAAATTATTTATAATCATGTAGGGGACGGGGGTTAGTTTTTGCATTTTTAGACTTCTGGGGTCCCACTGATTATGTATACAAAATTTGGTTGAATTTGCTCAAATGGCCTAGATTTTTAATTTATCATCCCCCCCCCTCCACCCCTGGGTCAAATGCACCAAAATCTAATCAGCTCTTAATCTCAATGGACCAAAACTACGTGTGAAATTTGGTTTCGATATTCACACTAGTTTTTGAGCTAGCTCGTTCACAAAAATTTGGTAACGCACATACTAACAGACAGACTAACAACCAGACTAACAGACATTTTGACAAAACAATTGTTATCTGGAAAAATATAATTTTTTTCGATGTTCACTTATTAGAGCTTTTTTGTAGAGCCTAATGCCATGTTTTCGCTCAATTTGTTTAATCCAAATAGTTTCAGCCGTTTTTGAGATATTTCGAAAAAAAAGAAGGAAACAAAACACTTTTTTCATGCACGATTACAATACTTGACCATACCCTGTATGGTAAAGTAAAAAATATTTATGTATGAATATGCTGAATAGTTACATATTTATTATTAAAATACATTTAGTAGAAAGATATCCTTTTTTCCATTACCATCTTTGCCTCAATTTACAGGGTTTCTATAGGTTTTAGAAATTTCCAAACAAAAATGTGTAAAAATAAATTGATGTGGCCATCCAAATGACTTTACCATACACCTGGCCCCTCTTTTATATTTATTATATTTAATAACATAATTTATAACTATTAAGGGGGGGGGGGGTGAAAAATGAAAATGGTAGTATATTTCATTTGTCTTGTCTTTTTTTTTAGTTTTAAAAAAAATTTATTTTGTAGACCAAAACGGCATGGTTTCGCCCAATTTTTTAATCAAAATAGTTTCAGCTGTTTTTGAGATATTTCGAAAAAAAGCCACTTTTTTCATATACGATAACAATACTTGGTAAAAAATATGATCTTATGGATACAAATACAAATATAACCATCGAAGGAGGCTTCCTTATTATCTAGATAATAAGTGAAATTGTTTAATAAAAGAAACTGAAGATGGGCTCAATTAGGCCCGAAACATGTATTTTAAATGGAATTTTTTTAAAATTGGGAAATCAGAAAATATTCTGCGTAAAGTTTGCACATGACGTGGCCATAGTGGCTGACCATGAGGAGGGACTCGGGGAAATACTGGCAGAGCTGGAAATTTACTATGACAAAAATGGTGTAGAAGTGAATACCGAAAAATCACAGATAAAAAAATTCAAGAAGGGAGGAAGGAGATGGAAAAAGAAAGAGTGGTTTTTCAAAAGAAGAAAATTGGAGGAAGTAGAAAAGATAAAATACTTGGGATACATATTTACCTCAACAAATTCAAAAAGAGGGGACATAAAGGGCCAGACGAACAAGGCAAAGAAGATAATTAAAATTGTATGGGGATTGATGAAAAGGGGCGAAAATTGAAGATGTAAACCGAAAACTGTATCTATTCGAAACACTTATAAAATCACTGGTGATGTTCGGTGTAGAAATCTGGGGTTGGGAGGAAAGACCCGAAATCGAAAAAGTACAAGGCGTATTCATAAAAATGATAATTGGAGTCGCAAGAAATACAGTAGATTATTTATGGAGAAGAGAGATGGGGAGAGTAAAGATGGCAAGCTCGGCACTAAAACAAATGTTTAAATTAATACTAAGAATTGAGAGAATGGAACCGGAAAAGGTGGGTGAAAATTTGTTGGTACAAGAAAAAGAGGGGGTTAAAAATAATAAATAAACGGACTGGAGAGGGGAATGAGAAAAATATTGGCGAAATTGGGAACAGATTGGAGAGAAATGATGATAAACGAGGAAGAGGAAATTATCCAAGAAATGAAAACTCTGATTAGTATAGATATGGAACAAACGATTCAGGAGGATTAGGCGAGGGTGGAGAGCTTAAAATATTGTCCATATTTTAAAAGACTGAAAACAGATATAATAATGGAAACCTACTGGGCAGACAAAGACAAGGACAAGAAGAAATAATAAACTTTATACAATGAACTATCGTAGTCTAGGGTAAAGTACTTTAAAATATAATTTTACAAAAAAATTTATATGACCATTTTTGTGGTCCTCAAGGTACTCAATTACAATATTAAATTTCATCAAAATTGGTTAACTCATTTTCAAGATATTTAGAAAAAACTAAAAAAGTACCGAAATAAAGTACTAATGTTTGTGGGCCGATATGTACCAAAAACAAATCAGCGCTTCATTTAGTTAAAATAATGTTAGGTTTTCATTTTAATTGGTGCAACGGTGTGGAAAAAATCGTGGACGAAAAAAAAACGATAACACATCCATCCATCCGCACGCGCTTCCAAAAAAAATGGCACTTTTTGGGCTCTCGACGAGACCCCAGGTAATTTTTGTCAAAATATTCACGTGCTAAAATTCAATCTAATTGAATACTACAATTTGTGACCTTAATTGAGTCCATGGGTTCCGTAGTCTTTACCTGAGGACCCTTTGAAGTCGCGCTTGCCGCCAGACCGATTACAATACTTTACCCATGCTTCGCATTGGATAAAGTAAAAACAATTATGGGCAAGAGCTAGATATAGGAACTATGGATGGGACACGAAGGAAGAGTGGGACATCCATGCAGAGGGTGTAAAATAGAGAAGGAGAAGGCAGAATAAATAGAGAACTGTGAGGAATTTGGGGGGTTTTGGGGATGAATGTGCAAGATTGGTGGATGGGTTTAAGGGGCCAAATAGACGACACACTACTAGAGAAGATCAAGAAGATAGACGAGGGCCAGAGGAAGATTGAAGAAACGGGATCAAGACAAGAAACCAAAAACCAATAAGGGCTATTGTCATAAAAAATTTTTTATTCATTTCTTTGTATGATTCTGTAGAGTTTATTTAATTTATTATTTTTTATATTGAATAAAATAATTTCTAAATAAAAAATACTTAAATAGAATATTAAATTTGATCAAAATTAATTAAGCCATTTTCAAATAATTTTGAAAAAAATTAAATAGTACCCACTAGAATAAAGTACTAATGTTTGTGGGCCAATAGGTACCAAAACCTAATCAGCGCTTATTATTTATACTCTATTGATTAATTAAACTTTCAATAAGTTAGCTATTGCACATTGTTTATTATATGAATTTAAAGAACTTTCTGAGTTGATAGAATAATATTTCTATTTACCATAATTGTATTTTTCCATTGACAGAGCGCTTATCTCTACCCGGCCGTTCATGAGCACCATCAACTTCTTTCTCTGTCTTCTCGGCGCCTCTCGTGCTACTGTACTTTTTATCGACCCGTACAATGAGAGCCAAGTAAGAAAATATTGATATTGATGTTTAATATATGAAAGGATTTTAGTTGAAATTATGCACCATTGATTTCTATTTTTTGTAGCAATGAAAAAGTTGACAAGATTGTGTCGACAATCGGTTGAGAAAAATTTGCACTTCTTAATGTAGTTGTTTCGCGACAATACTAGCAAAAAGTTAATGCTATAGTATATAGAACAGACAATGAGGATTAATAATTCATAAGCCCAAAACTTTTTGCTGTTTATGTACGACTTCTAGCCAATCCCGTGCTCGTTTGACAAATCTGGCAACATTGTCCGAGCTTGAATATTTTTATCATAGAAATCACAAATAAAATACATTATAAAAGGTCAATTTTTTAAACAAAAAGTTCTTAATAAACGATTAAAAGCTGTTGCGACAATGGCTGAAGCGAAAAAACGTCAAAATAGTACTAAAGTTAACCCACTTTTTAGGTTAAGTATATGCATTGTTGCCAGGTTGTTTTTAGTGTAAATTTTTCGTTATACATTTTTCATTATTTATTAATTATTATCTCAGAAACTGTGTTGTAACTATGAATTAAAATGTTCTTAAAAAATCTATTAGTTATTGTTTAATGTTGGTTTAGTTTTTTATAACAATGGTAAGAAGAGTTTCTTAATTAGAATTAAATATTTATGTAAACTTTCCGATATTCCGTATAGTGTAATGTATAAGAGTCTGAAAAACTCTATCTTTGGAATTTAATATCTCCGGAACTATATTGTTCATAGATTTTGTTTTGCAACCAATCGATGCAGAAGTATTTAAATAATAATCTGTCTAAATTTAAAATAAATCCTAAGAAAACCCATATGGTGAAACAACTACCTTAAGAGAGAAAATTTAAATGTTTAAATTCTTTAGAGAAGTGATAATAAAAACCTATTATTGATAAATAATTTATAAAATATATTAATTAAATAATACGCGGATTGATACCGGGTAACACCTAGATGGACCATATCTTTTTTCGCTCTCTTGGTTCAGGATGGAGAATCAGCTGGACCTCAATGGTTCTAATAAAACGGTAGTCTGGCTAAGTATTCTCAAAAAATTTCGCTTTGTAAAAATATCTTTGAATTTCTTAAAGATTAATTTAATTAATTTAATAATTTCTATATTTGTATAAATATACTAGAAAAACAAATTTATTTATAATTTGTTAAAAATTCCGTTTAGTAGATTTGCTCGCGAATCTACTCCGCGGAATTCTAAATTAATTTGTATCATCTCTCTATGTAAGAATAGACTTGTATAAAGCGTCTGAATCGGGGGAGTAATATATAAGAACTTGAGATGCCATGTCCCTCTAGGTGGTCCGTGGTGGGGTATCATGCGGGCTATACGCGGATTGATACCGGGTAACACCTAGATGGACCATATCTTTTTTCGCTCTCTTGGTTCAGGATGGAGAATCAGCTGGACCTCAATGGTTCTAATAAAACGGTAGTCTGGCTAAGTATTCTCAAAAAATTTCGCTTTGTAAAAATATCTTTGAATTTCTTAAAGATTAATTTAATTAATTTAATAATTTCTATATTTGTATAAATATACTAGAAAAACAAATTTATTTATAATTTGTTAAAAATTCCGTTTAGTAGATTTGCTCGCGAATCTACTCCGCGGAATTCTAAATTAATTTGTATCATCTCTCTATGTAAGAATAGACTTGTATAAGGCGTCTGAATCGAGGGAGTAATATATAAGAACTTGAGATGCCATGTCCCTCTAGGTGGTCCGTGGTGGGGTATCATGCGGGCTATACGCGGATTGATACCGGGTAACACCTAGATGGACCATATCTTTTTTCGCTCTCTTGGTTCAGGATGGAGAATCAGCTGGACCTCAATGGTTCTAATAAAACGGTAGTCTGGCTAAGTATTCTCAAAAAATTTCGCTTTATAAAAATATCTTTGAATTTCTTAAAGATTAATTTAATTAATTTAATAATTTCTATATTTGTATAAATATACTAGAAAAACAAATTTATTTATAATTTGTTAAAAATTCCGTTTAGTAGATTTGCTCGCGAATCTACTCCGCGGAATTCTAAATTAATTTGTATCATCTCTCTATGTAAGAATAGACTTGTATAAGGCGTCTGAATCGAGGGAGTAATATATAAGAACTTGAGATGCCATGTCCCTCTAGGTGGTCCGTGGTGGGGTATCATGCGGGCTATACGCGGATTGATACCGGGTAACACCTAGATGGACCATATCTTTTTTCGCTCTCTTGGTTCAGGATGGAGAATCAGCTGGACCTCAATGGTTCTAATAAAACGGTAGTCTGGCTAAGTATTCTCAAAAAATTTCGCTTTATAAAAATATCTTTGAATTTCTTAAAGATTAATTTAATTAATTTAATAATTTCTATATTTGTATAAATATACTAGAAAAACAAATTTATTTATAATTTGTTAAAAATTCCGTTTAGTAGATTTGCTCGCGAATCTACTCCGCGGAATTCTAAATTAATTTGTATCATCTCTCTATGTAAGAATAGACTTGTATAAAGCGTCTGAATCGGGGGAGTAATATATAAGAACTTGAGATGCCATGTCCCTCTAGGTGGTCCGTGGTGGGGTATCATGCGGGCTATACGCGGATTGATACCGGGTAACACCTAGATGGACCATATCTTTTTTCGCTCTCTTGGTTCAGGATGGAGAATCAGCTGGACCTCAATGGTTCTAATAAAACGGTAGTCTGGCTAAGTATTCTCAAAAAATTTCGCTTTGTAAAAATATCTTTGAATTTCTTAAAGATTAATTTAATTAATTTAATAATTTCTATATTTGTATAAATATACTAGAAAAACAAATTTATTTATAATTTGTTAAAAATTCCGTTTAGTAGATTTGCTCGCGAATCTACTCCGCGGAATTCTAAATTAATTTATAAAATATATAATAAAAAAAAAAAAAACTCAATTTGGATAATAACTAAATATTTTCTGTATCAAATACATTAAGTATTTCTTCAAATTTTAAATACTAAAACGTAAAATAAAAATAGGTATATGTATTATAAAGAAATACATTAAAAAACACTTTCATTTCAGAATGCAGTAGAAAATAAATTTTTAGCCTAACAATTTCCATTCCATTCACATGATGGAAAGTAAAAACGTGGGCGGTTTTAAATCTAAATTTAATTAAAATAAACTCCCACGCTTTTAATTTCTACCATGAGTTGGAGATTTTTAAACAATTGAAAAAGAAAAAAATTTTCTACTTTTTAGCGCATTTTGAATAAAAGCCTGTTTATATAAAGGTATAATATGGGGGTATTCGACGTCAAATCGACCACTTTTGAACCCGATCCCTTTCGAATTGGTTGAAATTTTTATAAATAAATAAATAAATCTTTATTACTCGAACTGCTTAGAAGCACAAGTCCTCAGTGGCTAGTTCAACCAAACATCAATATACTTTAACTACAAAAATTAATAAACATCAATACAAATCAATTAGAAGAAATTAACAATTAACAAACAAGAAAAAAATGTTATAGTACCAAATTAAAAAATTTTCTGTGAATTTTTTCAAATTTTTTTAACCAACCGAAGAAAGTTTTAATTTTTCAAAAAAAAAACGTTTTTTTTTTTAAATGCTCATAACTTTTTCAAAAATAGACTAAATGAAACGTTTTTTTTTTCAAATTCTTTGTTTTTAAACGTACTTTTCAGAAAAAAATATTCAATGTAATATTTTATAAAATTTTTCATTTTTTTCGAAAAAACATTAATTTTTCCAAGTTCGCCATGATTGTAAAATATTAAAATATTTCATTATATTTTGCACTATTCTCAGTCTTGACAATACCAGTGGCATATCGAGGGGGCGGTGATTATAAATTATTTCATTACGGGGGGCGGGGGTGATTATAAATTATTTTATTATATAATAGCCCCCTGGCCAGCAAGATTCCCGCCAAAGGCAGGCTTCGCAGCTGGTAAATAATGGGTGAAGTAAAAAGTTCTCAGCCTTTTCCGTTAAATGACTTTAATGAGCCATATCTCACGATGTACCTATAGGTCGTATCTGGTTAATTCTTTTTTGCGGTTTAAAGGTGACATAACGCTTTAAAAAAAGTTATTTGACAGTTTTGTGTTTGGTGAAGCCAGTTGTGTGTTAGAGCGTTCCAAAATGGAAGTAAAAAAAGAGAAAATTTGATACATTCTTCAGTACTACTATGACCAAGGGGAAAAAGCGTGGCAGGCGGCCAAAAAAATGTGTGCTGTTTATGGACCCAATACAGTATCGAATGAAACAGCAAAGCCGTGGTTCCAACGATTTCGTTTTGGTAATATGGACGTCGAAGATGAGACACGATCTGGTAGGCGAATCGTCGAAAAAGTCGATAAAATCATGGAAATTGTCGAGTCGGACCAGCATGCGAGCACTTATTCCATTGCCCAGGAACTGAAGATTAACCAGAAAACCTTTTGGAACCATTTGCAAAGCTCGATTATGGATTCCACACGAATTGACGAAAAATAAACTTTTGGACCGAATTGATGCCTATGATTTTTTGCTGAATTGATGGCAATGGCGATGGGGACGGTGATTTGCGATGAAAAAAGGGTCACATATGAGAACAACGGGCAAAAAAGATCGTGGTCCAAGGGCGGTGAGCCGGCCCAAACGATCGCCAAGCCCGGATTAACGGCCAAGATGGTTTTACTGTGTGTTTGGTGGGATTGGAAGGGAATCATCCACTATGAGCTGCTCCCATCGGGCCAATCACTCAATTCGGACCTATACTGTCAACAACTGACCAAATTGAAGGAGGCGATCGACGAGAAGCGGACAGAATTGGCCAATAGAAAGGGTGTTGTGTTCCATCAAGTGGACGCCAGGCCGCACACATCGTTAACAACGCGCCAGAAGCTCCGAGAGCTTGGATGGGAGGTTATATCGCACCCACCGTATAGCCCAGACCTGGCCCCAAGCGATTATCACCTTTTCAAGCATTTGCAAAATTTTCTTGATGGTGACAAAACTGGCCTCAATAGAGGCTTGTGAAAATGAGCTGGTCAAGTTTTTCACCAATAGGGACGAGGACTTCTTCATTCGCGGAATTATGAGATTGCCTTCTAAAAGTACAAAAGTTATCAAACAAAACGGCGCATATTTGATCTAAATCGGAAAATCCTAACTTTGTTAATTTTATCGTCGAAATAAAGAGAAAAAAGGCTCAGAACGTTTTACTTCACCTATTATAACAATTAGGCTCTTTTGAATGATTTTGGCGTTCTTTTATAAATTTATCATTTTTAAATTACCTATATATTTAAGATGAGATTTTGAAATGTTATAAAAGGAGGATGTGTTATATAAATAAATTAGTTATTGAATTATTATTAAAGGATAAATATTTTCTCCAGGCTCTGACCAATGTGTTGGGGTGCGTCGCCTGGGACATCGGCTTTCCCTGCCTTACCAGCGCTTTCAGCCTCATCCAACTCTCGTTCGGCCAATTCACCCAGGCAAGTATTCTAACATATCATTCCATTTACCTCGAAAATATTATCATTAATTCATAATTAATTCTCTAGAATTTTTCTTTCTCTCACCTAGATTCTTCAGAGTTATCTAATTTAGTTAAGATTCTATTAAATTCATATTATTGACCTATCAAGATGTCACGCCAGATAATAGCCTCCCTGTTAAGGCCGTAGTCAGAATTTTTTTTGGGGGAGGGTAGCTACCACCGAGTGGTTAAGGAAGTATGGATATACACCCATAGAAGTAAGAGATATGACTTCCCTGATGCGAAGATTGCTTTTTTTTTATCCGAGTATTATTTTTATTAAATTTTTAACGTTTTATTTATATGCGGAATCAGTCGTAAAAGAATCCCAAATTTATATATGTTGCAGTAAAAACTCGTTTTTAGTAAGAACGGGTTCTTACTAGTTAAAACACGTATCACTGAATACCTTTGTGGCAACTAAAATTTAGTGATGTTAGTTGAGTTTGTTTCAAAGGTCGAGAATCTTCATTTTTGGCCTTACGTCTCATTTTGGGTCTTTATTTTCAAAAAAATTTAAACGAAATTGTCAAAAATTAGAAGCAAAGTTGTAGAGGATGTAATTTTAGACATTTTTGTTTAAAAAAATTTGAAAATAAACACCCAAAATGAGGCGGAAGGCCAAAAATTAAGATTCTAGACCTTTGAAACAAACTCAACTAACATCACTAAATTTTAGTTGCCTCAAGGATATTCAGTGAAGCGCGTTTGGACTAGTAAGAGCCCGTTCTTTCTAAAAGGCGGGTTTTTACTACAACATATATATCTATCTATATTTATATCCGGTAAAATTTCGATGTTTACCTCTACATTCCGGGGGGGGGGGGGTTAACACGGCTACGGCCATGCTCTATGTTCATTACTTAATTTTTACAAAGCATCCATCTATGAACACAAATTTCAATTTAAAAAGATTATAGCCAAAATAGGAATTAATGAAAATACTTATGCTAATCTACTTTACTTAAATTTCACATATTTTTAAATCCAGAAGTTGCAAAGTTAAGAGAATCACATGGCTTGCGAACCTGTAGTCTCGTAGCACGCGACTGAGGCATCAAAATAAAAATTACAACAAAATATTTGTGTAATACGATTTTAAAACACATATATTATATTCAATAGAGTGCATGAACATGATTTTTTTTAATATTTTTGTTTGGTGTGATTCCTCAAAATTACTGGGCACTCCCGAGAGACAGGCGAAGTGTGTCCGGCGGCGTTAATGAATTCACTTCAAAAAATTCTTAACTAAAGTACGAAAAGTCGCGGAAAATTCGTTTTTGTGATAAAATGTTTGAATTTTGAATGCAGAAAACTTAATTTTTTCATTGTTTTTATTATTATTATTTATTTAAGCCCATATCATTAAATAGGTATAAATAAGAGCGCACTGAATCTTGAAAATGTTTTCACTTTTCTCTTCAATTTTATTTTCCTAACTTCTCTATTAAATAATTAAATTCATACGCTTATGAAATTTCATCAAAATAGGTATAAATTATAGGAGCTACGAGGCTGTGACAGGCATAGGGACAGATAGACGGTCAGACGAACATGACGAAACTGCAAGGGTTCTACGGAGCTCTAAAAACAGAGTAACTAGTCATAAAGGTGTGAAAATTTTAATAGAATTTCCTTCGATACGAGATTAATTATTCTCTTATTCCTGTAGTCACAAATTCATTATAAAGTCCCAAGTTAGAGCATGTAATAATGTTGTTTTGTAATTTTAAATTAAACCAATATTGTGTGAAATCCACTTGTTGCTAGTCTATTAGTTATTTGTAATCTCTAAATTGAAAACTATAAAAGGATTAATACGTATATATAATTAAACATTTATTTTTGATAAATTTGTTGAAGCTCTTTGGTGGTTGAATCGTTAGTTAGAATTTTTGATAAAAAATCATATTTTGCACTATTAAATATATTTATTAATATAATATAAATAAACGTACACAATAAAAATACATGATGTTTTGATCACTTCAAAGGTTGTTTTTTTTTGTTTTGATGATGAATGACACCTTATTCATACTTGATAACGATAACAGATGAAGGGATCCTAATAACGTCATGTATTTTTCTTGTGTATATGATAGAATCAATATTAATTGAAACTTTTTTTTTTTTTCTTATAGTTAAAGGTAGGCCCAGATAAAGTTAGGCACAAATCCTGCCTCTCGTTAATCATCACAGCTCATTTTTGTTTGGTTATCGGAGCAGATATTGCTGTTGGGATGCATGAAAATTGGTCGGTAAGTAAGTAATAACATTCCATTTTATTTTTCGTTCTTATGGTGGGGCAGGGCACTTTGCTTATTTAGAAATTCAATTAAGAAAAAAGTAACGCAGATATATATTTAATTCTTTGAATAGCATCAAGAACAACGTTTAAATTTTATGTTTACACAGTTTTAAAGATGATATCAGTAAGATGGAGTCCATTATTCTCAATACACTGCGTCATCTCCTTGGGTGATCTGCACTGGCCAGCACGGTTGCCTGATTTAGCCCCCTGTGACCATTTTTTATAGGGCTATCTAAAATCACTTGTCTACAACGATCGTCCTTGGGACCCTGGCTCACCTGAAGGACAACATTCGTCAAGCTGTCGCCAACATATCCGTCGATATGCTGGAAAGTGTTGAACGAAACTTCCGAGTTCGATTTACGCAGTTAATTGAGAATAATGAACCCCATCTGCCTGATAAAATGTTGAACTTTAAAAGTGTGTAAGCATAAAATTTAAACGTTGTACTTGATGCTGTGCATAAAATTAAATATAGGTATATATGCGTTACTTTTTTCTCAATTAAATTTCTAAATAAGCAAAGTTCTCTTCCCCACCCTATAATAAAACTTGGAGAAAAAGTTTCCAAAGATATTATTTTCTATGAAAAGATAGTATTTCAAGTGCGTGTCGCCAAGTGCCTAAAATACGCTTTTTGCAAAGTGTTTCATTCATTTTTATCAAATGAAAAAATTGGATCATAATGGTTTATTCTATGACGTGGAAATTCATCTTTTATACATCAAATAAGATTAACTGTTTAGCTAGTGGGAAATAAATTCCCGATTTTATTATTTTTAAAGCATAAAAAATTGTTACATGTTACTTTAGCAGCTTTAAAATTTCTTGATCGAGACGTGGAGTGGTCTTGGATGTTAAATTTGTAGAAAAAAATTATGATTGTGGTTCTATGGCTCGTCAGTAGAATTTTTTCCGATTTTTCGATGGACAGTGAAGATAGTGATAAATTAATGGAGGAGTAGAAGTTAAGTTATAATTAGCGAATGTTCAGAGATCTATTTTGGCTCAAGCGTTATAAAATGCCTTAGTTTATACTTGCACGCGAACTAAAGTAATGCTCACCAAATACCTCAACGTTTTAACCAGCCGGCACTGGCGTTTACATTAAGCGAATTTCAAAAAATTTAAACACAAATGGGGTTAAAATTTTTTATAAATTAAAGGAGAAGCTAAAGAATATATCTTCTGCTGGAAAATCAATTTCTGTTAATCAATTCTAATAGACTGATGAAGAGGGCAAAGTCCTCGAAACTCTAGTCTCTTTATAAATAAATAAAAAAATTATTTTTCCAGCAGAAGACACTCTTTTATTATCTCCTTTAATTTATAAAAATTCTGTTACTCTCGGCAAAAAGAACCTTTCAATTTAACAAATGGGGTTCAATCTAATTTGCTATTGACAATTTAAGTGTTTCGCTTTTAAACTTTATTAATCAAAATGGGTACAGATCAAAGTGAATGAACACATCTCCTCTGTGGCGAAATCTGCAGCAAGGAAGATTGGCTTCTTATTCAGGTCCAAGCGATTTTACAAACCCCCACAACTTCTCACCATCTACAAGGCCCAAATCCGCCCCTATCTCGAATACGGCTCTCATCTGTGGAGAGGAGCCTCAAAATATTCTCTTGCTACCCTTGATGCAATTCAGAAACGAGCCGTCAGGCTAATTGACGATTCTACCCTCACCGACTCCCTCGACTCGCTGGCTCATCGAAGAGATGTCTCCGCCCTTTCCCTTTTCTATAGATACTATCACGGCAGGTGCTCTGATGAGATAAAATCAATAATTCCCCCAAAGCATGCTTTGCACGCAGCACACGTTTTGCCGACTCCCAACACTCTTTCGCGGTCAAATTAGAAAAGTGCCGGACCACTTCATTCGCGAATTCATATATCCCCATGACTTCAAGGAACTGGAACTCTCTCCAGCCTCTATCTTTCCCAGCACCTATGATCTTCAAACTCTTCAAAACCAGGGTGCATAGACACCTACGTCTACACCCTCTCACTTAAACAACTTTCCTTCTCTTCGGTAATGCAAGGGTCTTTCGAGATCCATAGGGGCTACATCTTTACTGGTGCACCCCTTCTTGCATTCGATTGTATTAAAAAAAAAAAAAAAAAAAAGTACTCGTACAATTGTTTCTTTCTTTTGATAATACATGCCAATATGCTCGTAGAATTAGAGTTACAGACAGGGCCGGCGTGATTTTTTGCGGGGCCTCAATACACATTCAAATCCTACACTTAAATTTTACAACGAGGAATTATTTATTTACAAATGCTGTTACATATTATATATATTTTTATAAGATGAATATTAAATAATAATACAATCCAGTTCTTTAAACAAATCTAAGTAATATTTTTTCGTATCCATAGTTCGCTTTCAAGGGGCAAAAAATTCAATGAAAGTACAAAATCTGTAATCATGTATGACTTTTGCAAAAAACTATTGATGTAGTTTAATTTCTCTAAAAAGTACATTTCTCTGAAAGCGTCTGGATTTTTTTATCTTAAGTAGTTTCCAGGATATGAGAACTTTATGGAGTTACACTGAACTTTGATGATTTTTGTGACTCATTTAAACTGAATTATCGCTACTAAAAAAATGTCTTGCATCTGTTAATGGTATCATCATTCAGTAAAAACTAATCAAAATGGGTGTTTTTTAATTGGGTAATTGGGGGCCTCTCAAAATCCGGGGCCGAGTTTCGGCGAACAGCGCTGAACCCTGACTTGCGCCGGCCCTGGACGCGGGGCGTGCTGGCCCGCCGGGACACCGGGCAAATGCCCGGTGGGCCGCTACCCGCCACATTAAAAATTAAGAATATTTTAAAAGAACAAGATCGTTGACGCCGATTCATTTTCAAGGGCCACTTGCCTATTCGATGATTATAGCAAAAACCTTCCTTTTAGTTTTAAAGTTCCTCTCCTTCGTAATTCATGCCCTTCGGTCTCCATCTCGATCACTTGCGAGAGCCCTTTGGTTCTCCTTTTTATCTATTCCTTTATTTTTCGCCGGTGGTCCTGCTATATTCGGTGATATTGTCAGTTGCAAAAAACAGGAGGGGGTGGAAGGTCTTTTACAATGTTTTTCACACATGTGGGTATTCTATGACCGACTCTGGCGCCTGGTCTCACAAAGAAGTTTCCAAAGTTATTCATTAAGTCACGTCTGTTTTCAAGTGGCGTTCAAAAGGGAGGGCAACTTAGATACAAGAGAGTAAAAATTATTTCACTCTTTCGGAAGTTCTCTGCTTTAAATTTCTCATGCAATACAATTTGTATAGCAAAGCATACAAACATTTAACTGTGGCGTATAAATATCTTTTAACCCTCCCCGTAACACAAGTGTCATGTGAGAGATCATTTTCAGTCCTAAAGTTTATAAAAAATAGGTTAAGAAATTCTTTATCTGATGAACATTTGGAAGCTTTTATTTTGATGTCTGTTGAAAAATTATTTTTGAGTGTATTGGACAGTGATGAGATTATTGACAAAGTGGCCAAACAAAGTGAATTATTACGAAAGCATCTATCACGAGACGTCCTGTGTTAATGTAAACAGAGGCGTATTTTCGGGGGGTCCATGGGGTCTGGATCCCCCTCCCCCAAAGCTCTAAGAATTTTTTATTTGTTATTTGAAATATATAAATATATGGTAGGTAATATTGTATTTTATTATTATATTTTTCCACTTTTTTAATTACTCTTATTATATGTTTATGCTAAGATGTCATCCGAAATTGGTCCACCAGGATACACCACCTACACGGAGTCGCGGCGGCCATTTGGCTGAAATTATATTCCAAACATAATGTCATCGAATATTCTTTAAAATAAAATAAAAATTGTGGCAATATCACTTAAAGAGGTTTTTTTTTTATTTTATTTTAAAGTTCGACCGCTCTTAATGAAAAAACCTGTATAATGTATATTAAAAAAAATATAAGATATATTAAATTTTTGTATTTTTTCAATAATAGACCCCTCCCAGAAGAAAATTGTAAATACGCCACTGAATGTAAGTAACATTTACCTACTGTGTTAGATCTTACATAGATTTATGTCGCTATTAAATAACACGTTTGCTCAATGTTGATTATTAAATTTTGATTATAGAATCGACCGCCTATACATAGCATCTAATTGAAATAATCTTTCGTCTGATATTTTCAAAACACAGATTTTCTTTTAACGACTAGTTTACAAACACCAATACTGTTTCTGTGGTATTTCATGAAATGAATAAATAAGCATTATTAACAAATTAAAAAAATAAGTGGGCTGAAATTGTGTCGCATATCCAGGGCCGCCCCGTGCAAACCAGCACGCCCCTGGTTACAGACTTTATTTAAACGCATTTACAACATGATATTAAAGAGATTGTGCCATATAAATTTAATACAGGCGTGATTACATCACTTTTTAAGTGTTTAATTCGCGTACTATTTTGATATGCCATTTTGAGCGTACCAACCAACACTTATTGTTATTCGATGGAATTTAAAGATTTGGTCCTCCTACTAAACTAAACGTTGTAAACTAACCTATTATCAGTAAAAGTAGACAGGATCTTTTATACAGAGTTTAATTTATAGAGATAGGGGTTTAGAAAATTTTACTATAGCTCTGCCCGTGCTCAGAAATTATCACGCAGTACGCTCGGGATGCCTGCCCGCCAGGCGTCTCTAGTATTGAATTTACGTTATATTTATGTACGCGCGTATTAAAGAATCAATGTAAGTTCCCTATAAGAGGTTCTACTGTATTTAAAATCCTATAATAAAATCTCAAACATTTGCAAATGAAAAGAAAGCTCTTATTTTAAAAAATGTTTCTTGTTTCTATGTATTTTTCAAGGCTGTGAAAACGACTATCGAGCTCATCTTCATTGTCTGGGGACTCTTTTTGTCAATCTCTTTTCTTTATTCGGGGCTTCGTTTTTTGAGTACCTTAAGATCGACAAAACGTGAGATGAGAAGAAGAAGACGCCGTGAGGAAGGTGAACAAAATCGCAAGAGATATTTCCCATTAGCTCTGTTAGCACCAGAATTGCATCAATTAAGCAATTCATTTGCTACAACGCTTGGTAAGTCTCAAATTTGGAATCTCTCATTATTATGGTAT
Source organism: Forficula auricularia (assembly GCA_024734495.1). Classification (NCBI taxonomy): domain Eukaryota; kingdom Metazoa; phylum Arthropoda; class Insecta; order Dermaptera; family Forficulidae; genus Forficula; species Forficula auricularia. The sequence goes on from JALMQS010000099.1 coordinate 30,045,202, forward strand.
AATACTATATTTATTTATTCATTTTTAATTTTTGAAAGCAAATATTTAAAAACAAAAACTTTTATTTAGTGTTTTTACTCAAACATATCTAGTACAGGGTATGTCCAACCTTTTGGCTTACATGGTCCGCATTTGAAGAAAAAAACATATCCCTCGGGCCGCATATAAAATATACTAATTCTCTTGATATTTCTCAATAAAAAAAAAGAGAGTTAATAATAATGTAGAATAATGTAATCCACTAGGTCAAAGAAGTAAAAATGTCATACACCAATAGTAGTAGTATCAATATATATGTATACGAGCTGCTCCAGCGTGCCTTCGGCACGCCCTCTACAGCTCGGCACTCCAGGCAGGCGGCCCTGGCGGGCAGCGTCTCGGCATGTGATTATTAGGTCTTTAATATTTGTAATATTTTGCCCCCTCTTTCGCCCCCACGCACTCATTTTGGCTATTGATTTTTACTCTTTAGAAAACTGAGAGTTATTTATTTGCAAATATCTAAAAAATAATTTCAACCTCCCAAAATGTGAGTGGGGGCAAAAAATTAATACTCTCCGATATAGATCAAATTTTGTAATGTTAGTTTTTTAAGACTATATAAAATGTATGCTGTAAAAATCAATAGCCAAAATGAGTGCGTGGGGGCGAAAGAGGGGGCAAAATATTACAAATATATATTACAGACCTAATAATCACATGCCGAGACGCCGTCCTGGAGAGAGTATTAATTTGTTGCCCCCACTCACATTTTGGTGGGTTGAAATTATTTTTTAGATATTTGCAAATAAGTAACTCTCAGTTTTCTAAAGAGTAAATGTACAAAAAAGCTAAAAATTTCTATATTTTGCCCACCCACTTTTCGCCCCCATACAGTCAATTTTGATAGTTGATTTTCACAGGAATAGTTTCTTAAAGTAATAAAGAATAACTCTACAAAAATTTGATCAAGATAGGAGAGAGTTCTAATTTTTGCCCCCACTCACATTTTGGATAGTTGAGAGTCGAATTTCAAAAAATCCTGAAATGACTTTTTAGATATTTGTATTTAGAATTTTATTAAGTAAAAATCAAGTAGATATCTTATCGTTCTTAATTGAAAATGCATAATTAGTGTAAACACATTGCAATGATATTGTACCCCTTTTGATCCCTTTAAGGGTCGAATTTCAAAAATCCTGAAATGAGTTTTTAGATATTTTAATTTAGTATTTTTATAACTAAAAAGCAAGTAGATATTTTATCGTCCTTAAGAGATATCGTATAATCAGTGAAAACAAACTTTGCCCCCTTTGACCCCCTTAGGGGTCGAATTTCAAAAAATTCTTTCTTAGTGAGCCCCTATGTCATAGATGTAATATCCTCTCCAAATTTCATGTTTCTATGTTCAGTGGTTCTGGGTGTTTTGATGATGAGTGTCTGAGTGAGTGAGTGTATCGGGCAAAGAATTTTATATAAATAGATATATCAGATTGTATCAGATATGTTTTCCAGTAAGTAGGTACATAAAAATCTTAATGTTTCAAGGAAGTTTATAATTTTATGTAGAGCCGCATTCATTGCAGTGTTGGGCCGCATGCGGGACGCGGGTTGGACAGCCCTGATCTAGTATATATTAAAACTTTTAAATGTATTTTTAATCAACTACTTACTACAATTTATTTATTTTTCAAAAATTTTAAAAATAAGAAATATGTAGATTTTATGCTTTGGTTGTTTTGACTTGTATATCAAACGAGAAATTTCGGCTTAAAAATTTTACATTTTAAATTCTTATGCTCACTTCTTAATTTCATAGTTCATTCATTAAACATTTTCTTTTTACACTTAGTTTATAAATATGAATAAATAAATGAAATTAAATAATGTTAAATTTTGTCATTGTATATGTATTGTAGTTAGTACTTATAAGTACCATATGTATTGTATTGGGAAAATTGCAAGGTCCAGCCCTGGTAACACCAAAAATACAAGTCTCTGAGCAAGCACCGCCTTCTCCTTCGCGGACATCTCCGTGCCATCAGCTCACAAAAAGATTAGATCCTCGTGATGAATTATGTTATATCGATTTGCCAACCGTCAAAGTGTTACCTCCAACTCCAACTGATTGTAGTCGTCGTTCAAGCCAAGCTGCCACCGCTATTTCTATTAACGATTCACCAAAAACTCCAACAGTAAGATTTTCTTTTAATATCACCTTGTTGACTCGAATATAGGACGAGGTTTTTCTATGAAATATCATTAATTATGGTAGATATATATTGGGACACTTTAATTTTCAAATAAATAACTTTTAACTCGATTCTTCCATGTCTTCAACATGGGTATAATGACACTGCTCGACAAAAATTAAACAAAATTTGTACGATAAACTTAACAATTGATTTCAGAAGAGTTTTATACTCTGATTATCATGCAATTTCCCGATTTTTTACAACATATCAAGAGTTTTGAGATATTATCGCTCAGAGTGATGCTAAAGGCAAACTCCTCACAATTGGACTTCTTTTCATGTGGTGTGAGGGATATCAAAAGATATTGCTCACACTACGATTAAATGTCTAATAGATTGTATTATATTATTACATGCTATTTATCTATCTATTAATGTGACTTTTGTCTGTTAAATTTCTCTATAAAAATAATTGTTTACCTACTCAATTTAAATGAAATAATATAATTATAATAGAAATAAATGCATTACATTATGTTAAATTCCGCAAACTTTTCTCTATAAAAATAATTAAGACTATAAATTAGTATTTTAGTTTTGTTAAATTGTTGATTTATTGTATAAAAATGTATATTGTAACTGGGATAACTCCCGTATATCGAATAAAAAAAAAAAAAAAAATGACGAAAAAGGCCATATTGACCAATTTTCGAATGCCATTAAATGTTAAACAGCAATATTTGAATTTTGTTGATGTAATAGAAAGACAGCTTCCTTTTTGATTTTCAAATTACCACTTGTTTTTAGCTCAATTAGAACTCGAGTTATAACTAAAAAAACTTAGATCTTATGTTTTTATCTATGTTTATTATTCTTTATAATCACGTAGTTTTAGTTTTTACTTTATCCAATGCGAAGCATGGGTAAAGTATTGTAATCGCTCGCGCGCCAAGCGGGACTTCAAAGGGTCCTCAGGTAAAGACTACGGAACCCATGGACTCAATTAAGGTCACAAATTGTAGTATTCAATTAGGTTGAATTTTAGCACGTGACGATTTTGCCAAAAATTACCTGGGGTCTCGTCGAGAGGCCAAAAGTACCATTTTTTTTGGAAGTGCGTGGGGATGGATGGATGGATGGATGGATGGATGGATGTATGTTATCGTTTTTTTCGTCCACGATTTTTTCCACACCTTTGCACCGATTAAAATGAAATTTAAAACCTACCATTCTTTTAACAAAATGAAGCGCTGATTAGTTTTTGGTACATATCGGCCCACAAACATTAGTACTTTATTTGGGTACTTTTTTAGTTTTTTTTAAATATCTTGAAAATGACTTAACGAATTTTGATGAAATTTAATATCCTAATTAAGTATCTTGGGGACAACAAAAAAGGTTAAATAAAGTTTTTAGTAAAAGTATATTTTAAAGTACTTTACTAGTAAAATAGTACTTTTTTTAAATTCCTTATTTTACCAAAAATTTAAAAAAAACTTTAAAATTTATTCATTTGATCGGTAATATAGCTCATTTAAACTTGCTTAAGTAAGAATGGTTAGGCTTCTCGCTGTGAAATGATAAACATTTGGGAGGAAATTTTATAAGTAACCATAGCAACTTTAAAATCAAAAATAGTGATTGATTCTGATTTAGTACTTGAGGAATAACCATTCTATATTGAATTTTTGACGTTTCGGTTTTTATTGGTAACCATTGCTGAAGACATAGAGGAATCGAGTTAAAATCAAAAATAACGATTGATTCTCATCTAGTACTTGAGGAATAACCATTCTAAATTGGATTTTTGACGTTTCGGTTTATATTGGTAACCATTGCTGAAGACACAGAGGAATCGACTTAAAATCAAAAATAGCGATTGATTCTCATCTAGTACTTGAGGAATAACCATTCTAAATTGGATTTTTGACGTTTCGGTTTTTATTGGTAACCATTGCTGAAGACATGGAGGAATCGACTTAAAATCAAAAATAGCGATTGATTCTCATCTATTACTTGAGGAATAACAATTCTACATTAGATTTTTGACGCTTCGATTATTATTGGCAACCATTGCTGAAGACATGGAGGAATCGGCTTAAAATCAAAAATAACGATCGATTATTATCTAATACTAGAGGAATAACCTTATTGCATTCCATTTTTGATGTTTTGACTATTAATGGCAACCTCTACTGAAAACCGGGAAGAATCGACTTAAAATCAAAAAGACTAAATTCTTTTTTGGTAAACAACTCAAGCTTGAGTTGTTTGGCATAAAAGAATTTAGTCTTTTTGATTTTAAGTCGATTCTTCCCGGTTTTCAGTAGAGGTTGCCATTAATAGTCAAAACATCAAAAATGGAATGCGATAAGGTTATTCCTCTAGTATTAGATAATAATCGATTGTTATTTTTGATTTTAAGCCGATTCCTCCATGTCTTCAGCAATGGTTACCAATAATAATCGAAGGGTCAAAAATCTAATGTAGAATTGTTATTCCTCAAGTATTAGATGAGAATCGATTGCTATTTTTGATTTTAAGACGATTCCTCCATGTCTTCACCAATGGTTACCAATAATAACCGAAATGTCAAAAATCGAATGTAGAATGGTTATTCCTCGACTTTTAAATAAGAATCGATCATTATTTTTGAATTAAAGCCAACATGAACTGCAAATAGCAAGTGAAATCTGATTAATAATAAAGGAATAAACATATTAATATTTCAAATGAATTTGGATAAAGTTTAGCAACGATCCGTTGCAGTTTATTTTTCTTCTGGCTGACTGCCTTTCCATCAATTTTCCATATAATATAATAATTGATTTGATAAATATATATACAATAGAGTCCCGAAAACTCGGGCTAATGTGGACCGAAGGGTGGCCGAGTTTGTGAAAATGCCGGGTTATCGGGAATGGGGTTAAAAGGGAATAAGTACGAGTGTTTCCTCAGAAAATACAGCACACTGTACTTGTATGCATTGTTTGGTTGAGAATACAACAGAGAACAAACTGACCAAATACCCTTAAATAAAGGAAAAGTACTTACTTTATAAAGGCATAAAGCCTTTACTAAATGAAAATGGGGTTTTTTCGCCCTACTAGGGTGTAGCCGAATTATCCGGACTGCCGGGACTCTACAGTATTAGTTAATATTTAAATTACAGTAGAACCTCGTTTATCCGGACTAACTGGGACCAAAGGCAAACCGGATAATCCGGATATATGGTTAATAAAAACAAAAAAGCGAATTTTAATTTATTACGTTAAAAAACATGTTACAAAATTACATAGAATTGTTTATTTTTGGTGAAATTATAATTACATTCTTGCTATCAGAGTTAAAAATTATTATCTATGTGAACATTAATTAAAATAAAAATGTCTGCAAATCCGATCCGGATAATCCGGAGGTCCGGATAAATGAGGGCCTGATAAACAAGGTTTTAGTGTATTTCTTATGATTTGAGTTGAGCGTTTTTTTATAATAAATATTTAGCTGCCGCACCTTAATTCTACTATATTATCTGACTCCTACATTTCTATTGCAGAGTAGAATGTCACTTTCACTCTCTTTTGTGATGTGTTAAAAATAAAAAAATAAATTGGTCAATATTAGTTCTATTTGAAGAGAGTTTATCCAGAATACTGGTTTCTGTTAATTTTTATTTATGTATCTCTAAAATGGTGGGCGCGCATAGAATGAATGTCTGCAGGTGCTTCTTTTTTTATCTCTCTCTGTATATATAGGTGTATATAAAAGAGGAAAGATAGAATGGTCCACAAAAGAGGCGAACCACCTTTTCCTTTTGTTATTTGACAATTTTCTAACAAACAAAAGCATTTTAGAATAGAAGGGATTATGATTTTTTTGTTTTTTTGAAGAAAAAAAAATTAACTGAATGAAAGAGATCATAGAGATTGAGAAAAATTTAATTAGCTTCATTAATAAAGAGCTGAATTGAGTGGAAATGGAAGATGAGCAGTGTCGAGAGATAGAGGTCGTTCACTTTTTAAGCGCAAGGCCAGAGGTCCTCTGAAGAGTCGCTCGCGTGGGAGGAAAGACCAGCGAGGCAGCCAATTCCCAAACGTTCAAGCAGGCTATCCTCAAAAACAAGAAGAAGAAGAAGAAGGTCTCTCTCTTTCTATACACCTTTCCCCGTTTGATTCCTGCCATCCACACACACTCACACACACCGATAGACACGATTTCATTCATAACTTGATTCAAATACAAGATCATTAAACAGTTTAACCACATCCATCTATTTTGTGACAAATTTTTGTGAGGTTATCTAGTTGTCTGGCGATAAGGAGAATTCGCTTATATAAAAGAAGGGAAGGGGTCCCCTTGGAGGTCAAACTTCATAGGTGAGAAAGAAGAATTTTGAGAAATTTATCGATTTATCAGAGTCAGAGCTAAAAATTTGTATCTGGCCCAGGAATCGTTCTTTGGCCTGGAAGGGGAAGAGGCCAAGGAATAAGGAATTTTGTAATTATATGCAACTCAAGACCTCAAAATTTAGATTGTAAAAACATGCTTTAACTTGAGAAACTTTTTAAAAACTTTTATTAACTGTATCATTAATCGCACCATAATTAAAATTACTGCCAGACAGATATTCTAGAATATGCTCTTAGATACAAAAAGGTTGGGGTCCACTGCCCTAGGCTTAAGCTTTCGCCGGATGCATATATTCATCCATAGGGCTCAAAGGGTTAAAGCTTAGGCAATTCTAAATTCAAAAATCAATTTCCTAAAATGACTGGAAGGGTTATGATAAAGTCATGAGATGGGCACATCACATATTATTTTTTTTAAAATTATAAATACATCGGAGTAATTTTTGGAGACGGACTGATAAGTGAATTTAGTGGATATCGATGAGGATGTCCAAAAAAAAAAGAAGAAAATAATTTACACTATCTTTTTATTCATAAAACCGACGTTTCGGTGGCTATTTCCTCCTTCTTCAGGGTTTTTGAAAAGTCAGTGAAGGAAATCCAATGCGACATTACTCTCTGTCTCCTCTTTCAGTGGCAGTAACATTAATCTATTGTATATCATTCTCAGCAGAACTATATTATAATTCAGTTGAGAATGAAATACAATATATTATTGTTAGTGCCACTGAAAGAGGAGACAGAGGGTAATGTGGTAGCAGATTCTTTCAAAGTGACGGCGACGAAAGTGTGGAACGCGTTGCCGGTTGAATTGAGGAGGATAGTGCGCCCTGATCGTTTTGAGACAGAACTCCACCGGCATTTAGCCTAGCAATTCCGATGCATTCAGCGAGGTTTAAACTAGCAACCAACCAGTACACTTCGCCCTGAAGAAGCAGAGCTACGGAGGCACCTAGCCGAATATATATATATATATGTTTGTTTTTATATCCTATATATTGTTATTTTGTTGTTTTTATATCCTATATATTGTTATTTTTTTTTTTGTTTTGTTTTTATATCCTGTTTATTGTAATTTTTGTTTTTATATCATACATATTGTAATTTTTTTTTTTTTTATATCCTATATATTGTAATTTATTTTTTCTTTTTCTCCTCCTCTCATTCTATATATTTTGTATCTTTTTTATTTTTGTTTCATATATTAAGTATGTATTTTTCTTCTTTTTGATTTTTTGCTTTTTCTTGTATTGTTTAATTAATTTTTTTTTTTGTAAATATTTTGGTCTAAAATTGTACATTAAAGGGGCCAGATGGCCCTATAGATACAATGTTTTAATAAATAAATAAAAAATAAATAAATAATGTCGCATTGGATTTCCTTCACTGACTTTTCAAAACCCTGAAGAAGGAGGGAATAGCCTCCGAAACGTCGGTTTTATAAATAAAAAGATAGTGTAAATTATCTTCTTTTTTTTGGACTGCCTCATCGATATCCCCTTAATAAATACATCCATTAAAACTTTCCAAAAATATACATAAAATTATATGTACCTATAATTTAATACAAAAACCATCCCCGTACACAGAATCAATACTAAAAATAACATATTAGCATTTTCAAATTATTTATTTTTTTATTTATTTTGATTTATTGAACTTTCCTTGTATAAAAAGTCTGGTTTGCTCCCGTTCAATCCGAACGCTAGTCTAACCCAAAATTGGGTCGCAAAGCATATTCTTTGGGTCGCGCAGAGTCGTTAATCAAATAATTTACTGATTATTATAAGTTGAAAAATATACATATTTTGATGTATTCAATACTATAAAAAATGAAAATATGAAAAACACGCTCTTTTTCATTAAATTTTCCTTAGATCGAAAAGTACCTTTGGTTATCTTAATTATTACAAAATAATATGATATGTGAGCTCAAAAAAGTCATCATTGAAAATGGAAGAAAATTTCTTAGGTATCGTCTAAAAAAAGGTAATATTAAATTTTTTGACGGGGGGATCGCGTCATGAACATATTTCTCAAATTTGGGTCGCAGATTAAAAAGATTAAGAACCACTGTGTTAGACCACAAGCGTCTTTTCTGTCGGATTTCAAAATAACCCAACGTGTAATTACATCATTAGTACTAGACCTGGACCATTTCGCTATCTCAACATTTCGGCATTTGTATCATGATACGCGGGAGAGAAAAAGGAGCCAGCAAATTCTCGAAAATTCGAACTCTGCTCAAGAGGAAGATTTCCTCAGGCTCATCTCTCTTTCTAATACACCTTTCTTCGTTTTCTTCCTGCCATCCATCCACTAATACACACACACACACATGGATGGATAGACGAGATTTCATTCATAACTTGATTCATGTACAAGATCACTAAAGAGTTTACCACTCACATCCATCCATGAATGTCTTTTCAAGATGTAAAGGGTGAAACAAGCAAAAGAGAGAAAAAAAAGACATTTTAAGATAATTTATGATTTGATTAAAATAACAGTTGTTGAAAGCAGCAGAAAAAAAACAGAAATGCTGTCTAAACAGACATAAGAAATGAATTTATTAGTTAGAGAGAAGACGAGAAAAATATGAAAAAAAAAAGAAATATTCCCTTTAAATATCACCTGGTGGATTATTTGGAGTGGTGTGTTCTCGTATCTTTGCTCGGTCTAAATCAGCGGCTGAAGACAAAAGAAGCTGGGGACAAAAACAAGCTCACAGCTCTTCTATCATTATTTTTTCAAGAAATTAAGAAAATTAATTCGGTCTTTTTTATAATACCAATGTTATTCAATAAATAAATAGGGAAAAATGAAAAAGCCCAGAGTTATTTTCTTTCAACCTCAATGAACGTTTAAACAATGTAGGCTAAATTCACATTGCGTAGGATAAATTCACATCTAGTGTAAAATTATTCAATAATTTTAAATCAAAATTGAAGGAAAAGTAATACTTTTTCAAGACTCGATACGCTGTTTGACATTTCGGTGAATTAATAATTTTAAATGATAAATATCTAAATCTGATTTTCATTTCAATTTAATATTTTTTTACCTAGAGTGAAAAGGAGTGTTTCTAGAATAATATAGAAATTTAGAAATTAATCTCTAATAGTCTGAAACAGGTCTGAACTTGTATTATTTTGGCATCCTTGGTAAAGAAAATCTACTGGTGTGTTCACCACACGACTTTCACATTTGCATTTATCGCGACACTACTAATTTACACTCCCTTCTTTTATTTCGTTTTTTTTTTATTTTCTCAAAAACGACTCCAACGATTTTTTAAAAATTAGTGCATTTATCAAATGTCATGAGTTAATTGTTAATTGTCAAATTTTTAATTCGATTGAATTAAAGAAAGGGGTTGTAAATTAGGAGTGTCATAAAATAAATATTTTAATCGTTCATATCTCGTTTTCAAGAAGTCGCAGAGGCTTGAGATTTCAAACTTAAGCTAACTAGAGGCTACAAGAAATATAACAATATTTTGGCTAAAATAGAAAAAACGTAAGTTGATGTTTACGTACGTAAGAACCCCCCTGCGCTTCGAAACCAAGTCTCAGAAATACGAAATTCGAAACTTAAGCTTGATATAGAGTAGAAGGAGTACATCAAGCTTTTGGTTGAAATCGGAAGACCGGAAGTAGACATTTTCATGAAAGATTTTTCGTTTTTTTTTCTCAAAAACGGCTCAAACGATTTTTTTAAAAATTAGTAAATTTATCAAGTGTCATGAGTTATTAGTTGTGTAAAGTAGGAGTGTCGTAAAATAAATATTTGAATCGATCTTTCTCGTCTTCGGAAAGTCGCAAAGCCTCGAAATTTGAAACTTAAGCTAAGGGGGCGGGGGGGGGTAAAATAGGAGTGTCGCGGCGCGAAAAAAGTCCAAAGTTTTCGATGTTTTTAGGCCCTCAAAAATTTTGCACCAGCCAGAAACCTTCTCAAACTCATATAACTCTTATTTGGGATTCCTAAAGTCGATTAAATTTATTTCCAACTTGTGCATATTTATTGGCCACCCCGGCCTTATTTCGGTTTAATTTGCCTAGGCTAAAAATAATAAACCTCAAAAAAAAATATTTTTAATATTCGTAAATTAGATGTTTGATTATAATAATTACTAGTACCTGGAGCCACCGAGCGATGCACTGTAACCCCTGACCCCCCACCCTCCCGAAACCACACACCTCGCCCCCACCACCCCACCCAACCGCGCCCGGATCCCCCACAACTGCACCCCACCTCCTGCACCTCCCTCATCCACCCCACCCCGCACCCAGTTTTTGCATTTCTAGCTTTCTAATGGTCTACATATTATGTGTATATTTGTTTACTTGTACACCAATTTGCCCACATTCGTTCATATTGATAAACATTATAAAAAATAAATAGGTAAATAATAATAATAAAAATAATCCGTATAGGATCTGAAATAAAAACATAAAATTAAATAAGATTTGTTTACAAGTTATATAAAAAAAAGCCACTTCAACCACTTTATTTGTAAACACACCTGTTTTGTTATATATATATATTAAAATTAGGATTTTTTTGTTTTTAATTAACAGGTGTCTAAATCATAACAAATCAGGTGTGTTTACAAATAATAGTTTTTTTTTTTTTATAAATTATATTAAACCAATTATTTTACATTAATTAATGTATACCTTGTATTTTAGCTTCGATTTCGGAGATTTCTTCTCCACCATCGAGTGTCCTTATTCATATTTAGTCCGTGTTTTTAATAAGAGGAAAAATCTAATTAGATAAAAAAACCTCTTTTCCGATAATTATTTAAATTCCATTATTCCCCAATCAAATCGATTGGTATCCTTCCTCCTCTCCCATCCTCCTTATTCTCTTCCATCCGTCTTTTACAAATAATAGGTTATAAATTTTTTTTTTTTTTTTTTTTTTTTATAAATTTTATTAAACCAATTATTTTACATTAATTAATGTATACCTTGTATTTTCGCTTCGATTCCGGAGATTGCTTCTCCACCATCGAGTGTCCTTATTCATATTTAGTCCGTGTTTTTAATAAGAGGAAAAATCTAATTAGATAAAAAAACCTCTTTTCCGATAATTATTTAATTCCATTATTCCCCAATCAAGTCGATTGGTTAATCTTCCTTTCTCTCTCTCTCTCCTCATCCAAATAATAGGTTATTTTTTTTTTTTTTTTTTATAAATTTTATTAAACCAATTATTTTACATTAATTAATGTATACCTTGTATTTTAGCTTCGATTTCGGAGATTGCTTCTCCACCATCGAGTGTCCTTATTCATATTTAGTCCGTGTTTTTAATAAGAGGAAAAATCTAATTAGATAAAAAAACCTCTTTTCCGATAATTATTTAATTCCATTATTCCCCAATCAAGTCGATTGGTTAATCTTCCTTCCTCTCCTCCTCATCCTTCAATCCCAAATAATAGGTTATAGCAAATATTAATATATATATTAATATTTGCTATAACCTATTAGTGGGTTTTAAAATTAAAAAACCAATTAAAAATAAAAGTTAATTGAAAAAAAAAATGTAAACTTTTTTATTGAGATTTTCATCTATCAATAATTACTTTAATTAAGAAAAGATCAATTAAGATGAAATTTGTCGAGGTCCAGACCTAGCCAGATCGCTTTCTCATCCTCAAAACTTGTTAATAGATTTTCTTTCATTAAAATCGGTAGAGGCGTTTTCAAAATAGAACTAAGATACAAACAAATATACATACAACAATTTTTGCTCGTTTAATAAGAGTAGATATACTATAAAGCAAAAATGGCGCCATATCGGACGGGGACTAGGACTCTTCTTCTTCTTTAAGTGCCATATCAGGTCTCCCTGACGTTTCGGCACCTCTCCACATAAACCTGTGCTGAGTGTGTTTATCTGTTTTACACAGAAATACGGGATCTACTTTTTAACTCCCTTTCCGAAAGGCTAGTTTGGAGAGGTTGACTAGGCAATTATACTCTTGGTAGTTTTCCATTGCTTTCCAAGAGGAGGCGACTTTAAATATCTGCCGAGACTCAGTCTCGAACCAGCATACTCCGGGACATCGACCCGCATTCTAACCACTGACCCACAGTCGCCTCTAGGGCTCTGTGGAATCTAAATCCGCCCTGCGTTTCAGATATTTTTAAACTTTAAGAGCAAAAAAAAACCAACAATTTTTTTAAATTTTTGCATGAATTTAATCTTATTAGGCTCGGCCAGCCCAGCAGAACAAATTGTATCTTTCAAAGCCCTTTCTATTTGTATCTATACTATTCTTTTATTTTTTCATTTGTAATTCTGTTTGAGCAAGCAAAACATGTTTTCCATTGATTAAACACTTGAATGAATTACTAAGTGATCAGTATGTATGTGTATGTGTGGTGGGGGAATACGGTAAAGGGGGAGTGGCCACGCTTAAGAATCCTTCTTCCTGTCCCTCTTGCTCAATTTCTCACTCAGCTAGTATCTGATTAATGACGGAGATCTCTCTCTCCCGATTACATTCTCTCTCTCTTTTTATTTTATTTTCATTTTATTACTATTACAAAAATATATTTCTTTTCTTTTATCTGTTTTCGATGTTTTTATTTTATTTTTATTTTTTGGTTTTTTTTGTTTTTTTAATGAATGTATCTAAATATTTTGATACTAAAAAGTTTAATTGATGTTATTGTCACAGCATCTCCTGTTTGGTAATGATAACGATTTAGTTTTCTTATATATAATGGTTTATATATATATAAAAGAGTTCAATGAACTGGAAAAGAAGATTTCATTAAATTTATTTTATATAGTAAAGTAGAATAATCTTATAGCTACTTTTGATAGAGAATTGATTCCAAAATACTTGTGATATCAAATTCGTTCTTATTTCTCGTTGATAAGAAATGTATGACTGAATTTGAGAAACTTTTTTCATAATTTTAATTTAAGTATTTGATTAAAATTGAGCTGGTACAAAAATCATCTAAAAACGGCCATTTTGGAACTCTATTTCACAACGTCATTTTAAAATGAAATAAAATGTTTATTTTTTTTTTTTTTTTGTTAAGGAAGAATCGTGTAGGTGCTTCGTGAAACATATTTTAATAAAGTAATGAAAATTTAAAATTTTAGGTTTCACAAAAAGACAAGATGCTTATTAGCAAAAAAAGAAAAGTTTTCTTTTTGAACTCCTGAAGATGGGCTCGTACCCCGAAATATAATTATAATAGAGTCATGCTAATAAGCATCTTGTCTTTTATTTTTGTGAAACCTACCTAGAATTTTTATATTTTTAAATTAAAAAAAATTAAATAATATTAATCTCTACAAGGATACCTTCATTGTACGATAAAAAATATTAAAAAATAAAAAACACCCTTCTAAAAAGTACAAAATAATGTAATACTTAATCAAAAATTGTGGGCCACAGAAACATGTACTTTTAATTAATTTCTACAAAGTGCCCCACGCTTTTTGATTAAGTATTACATTATTTTGTACTTTTTAGAAGCGTTTTTTTTAGTTTTTTTTTAAATATAATTTATTTTTTTACTTTTTAGTCTTAATTATTTTTATAGAGAAAAGCTTACAGAATTTAACAGAATATGAAATGTATTTATTTTTATTATTTTTTTTTTTTTTTTTTTATTTATTTAAAATTGACCTTGTCCGTTAGAACATTTGGTCAGTGATACATAAAATACATATTTTTACAAAATTTTATATAATTATAATGTTAATTAGGTACATAAGATTTACAAGCTAAAAATAAGAAACATACATTATTTTAAGTATTTTTTTTTTTTCAAATTACATTTCTACTGTTTATGCAATTAATCACAATTATGTTAAATTAGAATAAATATAATTAATTAATTTTTCCCAAAGAAATTATGTATCTAACAATATATCGACTTAAATCTTCGTTGCGGTTTAAATAAGAAAGAAGAATTGTCATATTTGTTGGAAGTTCTACTTTTCTTTGGATTGTTGTATAAAAGCGTTCAATTTTGTTGACATTGTTTGCGCATCCCAAGTAAAAGTGGTTGATATCCCCAATCGTGGATCCATCACAAGAACAAAAAGGATTCTCTCGAAGACCTATTCTGTACATATGAGCTGGAGTAGTAGCATGGCCTATTCTCAGCCTAATTAGTTGAACAGTTATTTTTCTAAACAACTTGATGTCATCAAACCATGGTCTTTTTGGTATATTAGGCTGTATGTTGTATAGATGCTTGCCTTTATTTAGAGCTGTATTCTTCCAGAAGGACTGCCATTCTGTATTTGTTTCATTTTTTAATATGGCTTTTATGTCTTTTTTGGCAATTCTATTTCAAGTGATTGGCCTTGGAGTGAAGCTAAATAGGCTAGCTTATCCACTCTTTCATTATTCCTAATACCTGAGTGACTTGGGATCCAGAGTAGCGCTATCTCCTTATTCATATAATGGCACTCCAATATTTCATTGACTATATTTAGTATATAAGGTATGATGGATTTTTGTTTTTTGGAAAATATTATTATTTTTAAATAATTTCATTTAAATTAAGTAGATAAAGTATTATTTTTATAGAAACATGTTTGTGGAATTTACCAAAACAAAAGTCACATTGATACAAAGATAAATACATACATACATACAGGTGAAGCTAATATAAAGCGTGTAAAAAATAAAAAATAAATGTCAACAGTCGAACCCACATAAATCGAAAATTTCTATAATCAAACATTTTTCAAAATAAATAAATAAATTTCAAGGTTGTAACTTATTTTATTAAAGTGCTCTGACAGATCGAAAGATCAACATTGTACGAAACCCTAAAAAAATTACTCCGGGGTCATCAAAAAACAACATTTCGACTATCAAGCGGGGGTAAATAAACAAAGCTATTAACGTATATTCATCGATTACATAGGGCGGAATAACTCGAGCCGAAAGTAGCTCGTTTAAATTATTTATATAAAATTAGAAAAACTTAAATGGGAAACACAAAGGTCCAAGAGGCAACATTTTGCGGTTAAAAAGCAGATAAATATTCCCTATTGAATATTTGAAAATTTGACATTACGGGCGCGTTTGCCACATTCTAAGCATCCCCATGGGCAACATTACCACGGACATTACCACTCCGCATACTCCTCTCTTTACTAATTAGTCTAAAATGTGTTTTTACTGAGTGTGAAGAAAAACACCCCCCCCCCCCACATACAAATGCATAGAAACGAAATTTTCAATTTCCATCCCACCATCATCATCATGATCATTATAATGATGCTCATCAGTAGATTCCCTCCTTCTTTCTAAAACTCATATCTTTTAGATTAAAATTTCAAAATATTATATATACATATTAAAAAAAAAATATTAATTCGCAGTCTTGATATTTTCTATCTCTTTCTTTTTAATCATATCTCTGAGTGCTAATTGAAGAATAAATACACCCAGCAGCCGAAAAGAGATAGAGATAGGGCTAAATTTAGAAAATGTATATTCAAATATGAAACCTGTTTATGTGTGTGTATACGTGTGTGTTTTTATATAGGTGGGTGGATGGAATACGTCGGTGTATTTTATAAAACAACATTTGAAATGCTAATTTTCTATTTTCATGAAAAAAAATTCAAATCTGAATTAAATAATGATTAAAAAAAAGGTGGTTGGGAATAAAGTCAAGTAGTAGTGTAGGTGAAAAGGACTGAGATAATTTGACATGTTTAGTTTTAACTAGAATTTAAATTAATGCATAGTAGTTTGCGTTGTTTTAGATGTTTTTTAAATGTACAGTACATAGTCTTAATTTTAAGCAAACATAGTTTACTCATAAACAGAATCTTAAGTATTCAACAAATATATAATTAATTAGAGTTGGAAAGATAGAAATAGAAAATTGTATTATTTTGAGTACTTTTTACGGAGTATTCTGAAGTATTGTATTCGTGAATCAAAAAAGTATTTTTTGAATTTAAAATATTTTACAATGTAAAAATATTTCAACTAATATCTATGATGTCCTTTAAAGTTAAATTCATTTAAAATATTTTGTTTTGTCGAGAGTAGCAGAGTTGTTGATTCATAAAGAGAAATCAAAGAGGATCTCCTCTGCTTGATGCAAGCAAACATATATGTATCAGTGGCGTGCGGTCCATGGATTTTGTGGATGAGGCGCATGCCTAATATTTTAAACATTTAGAGTATTTTCATAAATATCGACTTCAAAATTTTAGGTGGATATTTAAATCTTCAAATTATTATCCGTTATTTCAAATAATTCTATAAAAAACATTTTTTCTTTCAAAAAGTATATTGGTTCTCGCAATGAAATAAAATTGTTTCATAGTTTCAAGGGGCAATTAAAATGAATGATTTTTCTTAAAAGGGCGCGCATAGAAGGTTTAAAGTCCCTGCCTGGAATATTTTCCTGTTCAAGCATGTCAAAGACAAGTTCAGACGAGTTTTAGTCGAATAAAAATTGTTCTCGAGTGAGGAACTATTAAAATAGAAATAATACAAAAAAGGAATAAATAAAGATGATTCGAGAATTTCTAGAATAATCCATTTCTAAGAACTCTCAATATATAAGATCTGGAATAACTAAGAGCGCTATAGACGAGTCATAGCTTGCTTATAACAAAAGAATTATGAGAAATTTAATATTTTCTTATAGGAGAGGCTGATTCATTCTGGAAGATGTCATCTCAGGGCTGTGGAGGTGAAGTCACAAGATTTAATTTCTGACTCCTACCCTCACTCACATAAAGCATCTGAAAATATATTTAAAAAAAATCTAATGTTAAATCTGAAAAAAATGAAGAGTACTTTTTAGACAGCATCCCCTGGTTGAAAAGTCACCAACCGCCACTGATACGTGTATAGGGTATAACGAATAAAAATATGTATAATATATGTATAATTTATTTGTTAGAGAGTATAGTTTGGAAAGTTTGACCTTCATCATCAGTCTATTTAATTATAAATATTTCATCTGGTATTTCTCATATGTTCAAATACTCGAATTTAGAAAAAATTGTTTTATTATAATAGAGAGAGTAAGTAGGTTCTATTCAAGCAAATGATGACAACTTTTGAGACCATTGACCTTTTTTGCATCAAGCAGAGTACAACCTCATTGATTTCTCTATATAAAGTGTTTATTTATTTATTTTTCTTAGTTTTTGCGAAATTTCTCAAAACCGGCTAAAATTATTTTGATAAAAAATATTTATCATAGTCACGGTGTTTCGATCTATATAGTAAATAATGATTTGTTTAAGAACATCGACATATGTATATTTATTGATATTAATTTACTTATATCCGTTTTTGATTTGTCATGAGTGATAGATAAATAGTCAGACACTGTTTTATAGAAAAAATACACAAAGATTTAAAAACACAAAATTAGATTGGTTCTTATGAGGTAAAGATATAGGTATTATGATATTCTATTCTAATTGGTCGATTCTGAAACTAGATAAAGGACATTTACTTACACTGACACAGCTAGACCGCTTACAATCGTGTTTTAAAATCGACTGAAGGTCTATTTTGTTTTAAATGTCTACACGTATTTTAGCTTATCTTGTTGATTATATATCTGTGATAACACCTGGAAAGGGTGGAATGGGATTCTTACAAAATTCCAGAAGGGTTTCTTTGGAAGAAAAAGGTTTGGAACCTCTGGATTAGACTTTTTGAAGAGAGTGTTATGAAATGGAGTGTTTGCCTGAATATCTCAGGGTAGATATTAGGCAAACAGAAATGCTAATATGGTTGTATAATTGAGAGGGGCTAACTAAGAACAACAAATATTGAAATAAATAGACGATTAAACCGGAAATAGAAATATTTTCTTTAATCGGGGTGGAATTCCACCCCCCCCCCACTTAAGTTAAAATTATGAAAAAAATCCCCAAAATTTCGTCATTATCACCTTATAAATATCAAATTATAACAAATTTGATATCTCAAGTAACCTAAAGGATATAAGGTACCAAACCCTATATTTCCGAGTTCAACTCGCACTTAGTTGGCTTATTAACTAAATTTTAAGAAATTTTTAAAAATATTTAAGAAAAAAGTACTAGAATAAAAGTATTTAAATTTTTTTAATCAATCGCTTGTAAATAATTTCGGAATCACGTGAACTATATATCATTTCAACTTTAAAATTTGTGATTGATCCATTTCAAAATACGATTAATTAAATTAAATTTGAGTGTAAATAATTTCTCTGTGAGATTTTAGAATTGATTAAGGTATTCCTACTTTGAGATTGATCGCAATTTGAAGATGAAAAGATTTAGTTAAGGCTGAATTTACAATTGCTTTCTTATACCTTATTTATTATTCTTTACCTATGTATATATTATAGCCATATCAAGATAAAGTGGAGGAAATGTTTCTTGCTTTTTCAAATATGGACTATAAATATATATTTATTTATTTCTACTTCTCTGTGCAGCAGTAAATGATTGCATCTTTTCAAAATCCTACCCAATGTTCTGTGAGTGATTGATGACGTACGGATATCCAGCCAGAATGGATCCCAATTGGTGGATTTGTGTCGTAATAAAAAGAAGCTCGATATTTTATTATATAGTATATACCAAATCGATTTGAAAACGATAAATATTCGTTTGAAAAAAAAAAACTTCAGAAACAATAATATTATGCCTTATTTGAAGCTTTATATGTGGCATATATGATACAAGCGGCTTTGTTTGGTTAACGCCAAAAATACCCTCTTAAATTGAGATTAAATAAATAATATAATTTATTAATATTATGGGCGAAGATTATATCAAAGTTTACGAGAAACTAGAGCGAGCTTAGTAGGAAATTATATTTATTTCTGTTTACTGACTGGATTAACTCTAATTTTAAAAATACAAATAAAAAATTGTGTCAAATTGTAATCTCCAAATAGATTTGCATAAAATTTAATATTAAAAAAAAAACCAATTCTATGGTCACAATCTAAGATTTTAGTAGAAAATATGTTTGCATGTCAGGGGGCTTTATCCCCCCCCCCCCCCCCTGAACTTGAACCCGAATTTACTTGCTTGCCGGGCAGTTAGTCTAACCCTCTAGATCAGTGATTCTCAACCACTGTGGCGTCAAATTTTAGAAATGCAAACAATAAAAATTATTTTATATGTACTTTTATCTAATGAGTTATTATTTTTTCCAGTTCAGCCATTCAGTTCACATAATTTAAAATAAAGCTTAGAGGTTGGGTCGATTTAGCAGCACGGGAATATAGTTCAGTTTGCTATTTACTTGCTTGCTGTGTGGTTGAAATTATATATTTGCTATGCAGTATTGTGTTCTCAAACTTAAATAAAACGTATTCAAAGATAATATATGATTCGTCTTTTTTAACCGACTTCAAAAAAGGAGGAGGTTCTCTATTCGACTGATTTTTTTTTGTGTCTATGTTACCTCATATCTCCTCCAATTATGAACCGATTTTGATGATTTTTTTGGATTGGGTTCAGTCTACCTTCCCATTGGTCCCGTTTTTTTTCATTGGTATTGGACCTTTTTTGATATGTTTGTTTAGGCATAACTTCTTTGTTTATGAACCGATTTCGATAATTCTTTTTAATTTAAAAGAGGGTACCTTAGGGGCGGTACCATATTAATTTGGTCAAGTTCTGAAGATATGATCAATGACGAAATAAGGTAAATCTCCAATTCTTATGACCAAATAATAGAAATTATAATAAATAAAATCTTTAGGTATTATATTAAATCACTATTAATAACATCACTAAAAAGAGAAAAATAAAAATAATTTTTATAAAAAAATAAAACCGACTTCAAAAAAATTAAATGCAACAAATAAAAATAAAATAAAATACACTCAAAAAGTATAAAATAATTAATATCTTATTTAGTTACAACTAAACGACGAAATATTAACATGAAATTACTTTTTGAAGTCGGTGCCAAACATATACATTTTATGAATCGCACTCGACGGAACTTACTTAGTACGTTTGGCGGGTACGCTCTCTTATAGGTATAGTTTGTTTGGCACCTACTTCAAAAAGTAATTTCATTTTAATATTTCGTCGTTTAGTTGTAACTAAATAAGATAATAATTATTTTACACTTTTTAGTGTATTTTATTTTTATTTTTAATTTATTATTATTTTATTTGTTGCATTTAATTTTTTTGAAGTCGGTTATATTTTTTTTATAATTAATAATAATATTTTTTGACAAAATTATTTTTATTTCAAAATCTTATTGTTAGTGTGCCGCCAAATTTTGAAATTGTTAAAAGTATGCCGCAACAAAAAAAAGGTTGAGAATCACTGCTCTAGATAAACCTCTCTCCGACATGCAACATATAATACACATTATCTCGAGGGTTAGACTAACTGCCAGGAATTGAAGAATTTCCTGATAGGACATCTGAACTATTATTGGCATATAAAAAAGTACTTAAGGCCTCCGAAATGTCGTGCTGCAAAAGAATTCTAAAAATCAAATAGATTGAATTACAAAAGATGTTTTCATAAAATTGATAAAATTAAAGAAAATAGAACACTATGGAACAATCTGAGAAAGGAAAAAGTTTAAATAATAGATATTTTATAAAACAAAGTGGAAAAGAAATGGGGAATATTGAAATTTAAGTATTTTCTCAGATAAGAAAAGATATTAGATGATGGACGTTTTAAACCATGAAAGAGTTGGCATCGGATAGAGTTAAGTGGAGTCTAGTCGTTTCGTCAAACCAGACTTAATACTGTATATTTGATGATGATGACGATGAATGAATTTCCACACTGCCAAAATTTACTAATTAAACTAAGTGCAGTCTAGAAAGAGTATAACCAGCTTTTGGTTCAAATCACCAAAACAGAATTATCTACCCTTAAGGTGTTTTACACTTATAAAGACATAACTTTTTTAATTGATTACAATATTATGTACATATGTTCTTTAATGTCTATTTTGATCGAAATTAAGAGAGGTTTTTTTTTCGTATATTAGACGGATCAAATGGATAAACGCATGTATCAAGCCGAAGAATAATGAAATTTAAAATTTAATTTAGCCTTCTACTAGAACAGTGTTTCTCTACCTGTATGCCGCGAAAGATTGTCAAATGTGCCGCGACGCTTTTTGACAAATAATTAAAATTACATTGGTTTTGTAACTTTGAAATAGTATTTGTAATTACTTCAATTTTTTTTCTTCTTTGTATCATACAACTTTTACATTTTTTTTATATTCATATGTGCCGCAAATGATTCCAGATATTTTTAGTGTGCCGTCAACCAAAAAAGGTTGAGAAACACTGCTATAGCTTTAAAAGTTCCGGTTCAAAAATGCAAAAAGATAAAAATTTATTGAGATTTTAATGCGAAATCATAATAGGTATAGGCATAAATAAAGAATTTATATTTAAGTTTATTATTAAATACTACGGCATATCTAGCGAACCCTTGGAATTTTTTTTAACTTTTTTCTTAATTAATAAATGTGCGGGGGAGGGGGGTTCTTTCATTAGAATCCGGTCGAGGAAAATAGCTAAAAAGGGTGGGGATAGAATTATCTAACTTCTTCCTTTATAGTGAAAGAAATACAAGCCAAGACCTGTTAAGACTGTTAAAAAGATTCCATTTTTAATATCTATTATTCTAGGAATGGCCTTTTGCTCTTGGATCAAAATTATACTCGTTATAGAGAAATCAAATATTTAATTGAGCTTCAATAAAATTCAGACAATAAAGTGAAAAAAAACTTGTTCTAGCTGGCGAACGTATTGGGTCGTGAAAAAGTTTTACTTTTTTCTTCATTTTTATCATTCAATACAAAAATTAAATTCATAAAATGAAATCGTCTTAGAATGTTTGTTCTGTAGCAAAATTTATATATTTTCTATGCTGAGAACTCTTTAGATTTTGGGCCTAGCCAGTGTTTCTCAACCTGTATGCCGCGAGCGTTTTTGACAAATAATTAAAATTGCATGGTGTTTGTAACTTTGAAATAGTCTTTGTAATTATTTCATTTTTTTGTACTATACAACGTTTACTTTTTTTTATTTAGATGTACGCAAATGATTCTAGATTTTTTTACTGTGACCTCAACCAAAAAAGGTTGAGAAACACTGTGCTTGAAGGATTTCAGAAAGTTTTCGTTTTAAATCGATTCTTATACTACTTCTAATGAACCATTTTGAAAGATGAAAATTTGAGATGATTTGAAAGTAGAGGAAGTTCTTAGTTAAAGTTAAGTGGCACTCGAACTATATTTATTTAAATGATATTAATGCGAGAATGAGATTGGATTGGCCCTTGAAAATAAGAGGAAGAGATTTAAGTAGATGAGGTGGAGTTAAAGGTACCTGAACAAATGTACGGTGAAGTTAACGATAAAGATGTATGTTCCAGCAGTCCCTAGAGGTAATATAGATAACCGATTTGGTGAAAGCGTTGGTTCGAATGTTTTTTATTTAAATACGATTAATCAATATGCCAAACTAATCAGCTTACCGTCAGATATGTGCTTAACAACTTTAAACTAGGTTCAAAAATTTTCACAATTTGATTGAATTTAATCTAAACCTCCAGCAACAAGTTTAACCATAAGGGAACAAATCAGTCTTTAATCTTTCAAAGTTTCGATTTGTGGCAAATCTCGTCTTTCCATACACTTCGATTTCTTCCACTTCCACTCCTTTTGATACCCTCATTCTCTTTCTCTGATAATCTTTTTTTTTAAATCCACACTTTCAGAGTCTTTGACATTTTAATAGCATCGTTTCTAATGCCAGTTGACAGTCGCTCTTGTATTGATTATGTGGCTTCTTTCAAAACACAACAAGATAATATGCAATATAATAAATTGTAATATGATATACTCATGATAGAAATGAAATATAATCCAATACAATCCTTTCTAAAGCTCTCGGAGTAGATGACAATTTCCGAAAGTTGACATTTATGTACATTTGATGATGTCCAAAATAACTCATTGCTGTGGCTAAAGAGAGACAGAGAAATTAGATTAGATATTTATTTTAGCTATGAGATAGATAGAATTTTTAGGTTACATTTAAATACACATTCATTTGCCCCGAAATCCGAAATCGTATTAAAATTTTAGTCGGATGAATAACTATTTTAAGGTGTGTCGAATTTTTCGTGGGATCCAAAATAAAAAAAAAATTTATAACGGAATGTATGGCATTCCGGTAAATATCTCTTTAAAAAGAATTAGGAATATAATTATTTTTTTTAAATTTATTTCAATTTAAAATAGCAGGGTGAGAGAGCTTTTTCAGATAATTTTTATACTTGTCGGCTAGCCAGGGCAAATTAGACTTCTGCTGATCAATAATATGCACAAGCTGTAAATAATTTTAATCGACGTTAGGCATCCCAAATAAGAGTTTCGGGCTGCTGCTAAATTTTTGAGGGCCTAAAAACCACGAAAATTTTGGATCTTTTTTCAGATTTTTGCTTATAGTATAACTCGAAAACCAAAATTTCACTCTTACCAAAATTGCCTATCTTTGACGATCGATTGTGGCTAAGCTGATGAATTGATCTTAACTTTTAAGTACGTAATTGACGCAAAATTTTAAGCTCTTTCATTTTGGTGAGAATAAATTTTCCTGTTTGACATATGGTTTTTGAGTTATAAGCGAAAATCTGAAAAATAATCCAAAATTTTCGTGGTTTTTAGGCCTTCAAAATATGGCACCAGCCAGAAACCGTCGCAAACTCATATAACTCTTATTTGGAATGCCTAACTTCGATTAAAATTGTTTCCAGCTTGTGAATATTTATTTGCCAAAGCGGCCTTTTTTCGGTATAATTTGCCTGGGCTAGACGTTTAAAAATGGAAAAATTAATAGTTTTGAAAAAATTTCCGAAATTCTCTCATTCATTCTTTATCAACGACAAATAAGAATGAATTTGATATCTCAAGTAGCTTGATAGTTATAAGATATGGAACCCTCAAACTTGGCTGGTTTATTTGAAGATTTTGCAGGATTCTTGTTATCGTTATACCTAGCCGCTTTTTGAGATATTTTAAAAAATGAGGCAAAATAAAAATACACAGGTCAAATGTGAATCAGACTCGCTTAACGACAATTTTGTACCTAATATATATTGAATATTACTAGCTGAATGTCCCGTGAATTCAATACTTTGTCCTGCCCAGCGGCCTGCTAGCAGCTGAAAAAATATTACATCCTCCAAAAATACTTGAAGTATCATAAATAAAATAATACTTTAGTAAATTACTATTATTTATTATTTTTTAATCACTATTCTATACCATTTACGTACAGTTTCGATACCCACTGGGAGGCCATCCTCGAGATTGTCCAGAGACTAAATTTATTTTATTTTTCCTCCTTTTTTTTTCAAATTTTTTTTAGCTATTTATTGAAATATTTCGACAAAAAATTATCTAAAAAATAAAATAAATAAAAACTTGCAATTGCAAACTTCCCCATAGGGCTTACGCTTAAGTAGAAAAGTAGTCAAAAAACAAATAAAATTAGAATAAAAAAAAAAGAAAGAAGCTAACTACTTGATAACAAGTTCTGTGTTAAAGAACACACAATGTTTTTTATTTAATTATTTTTTATTTTTAGTTATTATTTTTTTCTTTGTTCTAATTCTATATAGAAAGTGTATCTGTCTAATTTATAATTGCAAAAGCTTGTAGACGAGACCGTTTAATTAATAGAAAACCACAAGTGGATAATAGGGCGGGGGCGTGGGTGAAGGGGTGGGGGTGGGGACGAGCTGGAGTGATAAAAAGATAGCGTGTAGTGTTGTTGTTGTTGTTGCTGTTGTTGTTATTATAAGAGAAGCGGGGAAATATCTTCAATTCTCTGTCTGTTATTTCACTTACATATATATAATATATGTGTGTGTGAGTGTCTAGTTATGTGTCTGTTGTCTGTTAGATACATAAAAAATAACATGAGTCTATTTTAATTAAACAGGATAAAATGAAAAATAAGATAGGAAAAGAGTGTGGGTGGGGGGGGGGGGGGCGGAGTTTTTGTGTAGAATAACGTAATTACAGAATGGAATTGTATATGACCTACAAATTAAAACATTATACAGATAATATTTAAAAAAATAAAAACAAGAGTTTATGTTATATAACACATTTAAAAAATCTGATGTGGTTTACCTAAAAAAATAATCATGTGATTCTGAAACATATCCAGGCAGAGATTTTAAACTACTATTGAGAGCATCCAGATTGACTATAGATATATAATTTAATATATTTTTGGTTGTAGCGCATTTAATAATTTATTTATTAATTTTGTGTATAATAAATAAATACAATTCTTTCTGCGATTGGCTCGTGATCCCGGCTTCTTTCCTTCTACTCTGTTCTTTTCACGATGGAGGGGCCAGCCCATACAGGCCTTTAGGGGATGCACCTTCTGGTGTATCTCCTTCTCACATCAATATCATTAAAAAAGGGTTGAAATTTTTTCAAATCATACATAATTAATTATAATTATTAATTGAAGACAAGTAACAAATAATATAGTATAACTAAGAGGTTTCGATCATAATTAAGAACGATCGCAGAATCGAATCGTCGTAGTTTTATTGTATTATTTGTTGCATGTGTTCAATAAGTAAATAATTATAATTATATAGGATTTAAACAAAATTTCAAAGAGAGAAACAAAAAGGTTGTCCTCTGCTTAATGCAAATACACATACAGACATATATATATATATATATAAACCGAATGTTTTCTACATTTGATTCAATCACGAATCAACTGTAGGGAATTTTTGTCAAATATTGAGTGAAAATAATATTTGAACTTATATATTTCTAACTTGAAATAATGATCTTAAATAAATTTTTATAATTTTTCTAACTGATATAACAAAGAATAATAATTGACCTATCAATGAGAAGTGTTTTGACCGCGCTTTATTTGAAAAATATATTTTATCACGAGACTACTGCGGATTATGCTATTAAAGTCTGTGGAGTCTTAAGTCTGGACCAAGAGAGAAAAAAGATGTGATCCACTTAGCTACAATCCAACGTCATTTTGCGTATAGCCCACTAGACATGGTGATCCATCCGAATGTCTAGCGGGCTATACGCAAAATGACGTTGGATTGAAGCTAAGTGGATCACATCTTTTTTCTCTCTTGGTCCAGATTTAAGACTCCACAGACTTTAATAGCATAATCCGCAATAGTCTCGTGATAAAATATATTTTTCAAATAAAGCGCGGTCAAAACACTTCTCATTGATAGGTACGTCAATTATTTGTTATATCAGTTAGAAAAATTATAAAAATTTATATATATATATATATGTATATACGAGGGGTGAACCGCGACCTAATATCGTGTACACCTACTTCCACTTTCATTTCCAAGTAGAAGACAATAGATGAAGGGGCATTATCTAATGAATTCCAAAATAATTCCACATAAATCCAAAGACGTGTACACCTAATTCCAATCGCGGTTCATCCCTCGTGTATATATATTATTTATTCGTTTGAGACTATAGTTTCGAATTCGGGCCAGTATCGCGTGGATATTGAAATTTTTTTTGTTCTACCTTAGCCGAAAGCCAGTTAGATTACTATATATGTGTGTATGTTTATTTGCACCAAGCAGAGGACAACCTCTTTGTTTCTCTCTATGAATCATCAACTCTGCTACTCTCGGCAAAATAAAAACTTTTCAATTAAAATTTCAAACATTAATAAATACAATCACTAAAATACAAGCTTTAACAGCTACTCATCTAATAAATACAATTATTTTATACCATAAAACCAAATGTCAAAATATTTATTAGAAATTCAAACATTTCGTTAGGAATTCTTTAATTATTAATGGAATTTGGAAATGTAATTGCTTTAAAAAGGGAAATATAAATCAACTACTTATAATCAAATAAATATTTTGAAAAAAGTCAATGCTACAGATTAGTTTGGAAATGAAATTCCCTTGAATACAAATATAATATATTAAATAGAGTCCCGAAAATTCGGCCTAATGTGGACCGAAGAATGGCCGAATTTGTGAAAATATCGGGTTACCGGGAATGGTTATTGGATAAAAAATACTTGGTAGGTTTCACATTAAGATATAAAAATAAAAAGAATTTATTTTTGTAGAGTCTTTAATCTCGATATATATATTTCGAGTGACTAACCCATCTTCAGGAGCAACAGAAAGTAAGTAATATATATATCGAGATTAAAGACTCTAGAAAAATAAATTCTTTTTATTTTTATATCTTAATGTGAAACCTACCAAGTATTTTTTATCCAATAATTTTAAAAATGTTTCACCAAGTACCAACACCAAATTCCTTAAAAACTATCTGGAATGGGGTTAAAATATAATAAGTACGAGTGTTTCCTTAGAAAATACAGTACTGTAGTTGTATGTATTTTTTGCTTGAGAATACAACAGAGAATAAACTGCCCAAATACCTTTAAACAAAGGAAAAGTACATACTTTATGAAGGGATAGAGCTACATTAAATAGGAGTTCTTTCGCCCTTCCAAGGTGTGGCCGAGTTATCCGGACTGCCAGGTTATCGAGTGCCGACATTTCGGGACTCTACTGTATTTACAACAAAAAATTTTTTTCTAAAAATTTCTGATAAATATTAGAACAACAGTCAATTTCTGACCTTTTGTTAATTGAATTTTTGTTGTTTAAAATTTTGAACATTTCTATCTTTCCATAAAAAAGCTACTTATTTCTTAAGAAATCTGAAAAGATTGTTCATTGACATCTACTAAATCCGAGCTGATATGGATAATTTTTATTTTATGTCAGAAGAGATATACTTACTCTCCCCTCCTCAGGCAGGAATTGATACTTGATACTGAGTAGCAAAAAGCAATCTGATCAAATGGATACTCTGTCAAGTGTCCTCACTTGAGCTCTCTTCTATCACGTTAAATATGTTTCTCAGATTTAAAAATTTCGAAATCTCACTGTACTAAATTTAAACAAAAAACCATTCTATGTTATACTATAGTTTAAATAAAAATTTGTTTGTATTTCTAATTTTGAATTTCTTCAAAACTCGATGTGCAATGATCCGTTTATTCCCCAAAATGATTATAAAAATTGAAATACTAGTAAGTAGCGTGATAGATTTTTCAGATGTTTCCAAAATATGAGTAAAGTGTATTTTTGACACTCGGGTTCAATCCCTGAGGAGATGAATAGAACCTTTCCGCCATGCAATAAAAATTATCCATGATAGAGCGGATTTAATAAAAAACAATATCTAGTCATTTCTTAAGCAATTTAACTCTCCTACAACCCGCAATTTTTTAGTTTTACTTTGATTAATGAACTATTTTTTTTCTTTCTCCCATTAAGCATTAGCCATTTTACGATATTATATATTAATTAATTATTTCTAAATTATGTAGGGATCAGATTAAAGTCGGATTGCAACGAATCGGGCTTGATCCCGCAAGTGAACTATTTTATTTATAATCATACATCCGTGTCCAATTTTAAACTATAGAAAACTTATATTATTTTTTATATTAATTGAATTTTTGTTATGGAAAAAAATCAAAATTTTAGATAAAGAACTGAATTTAGAAAAAATATTAATTATATAGAAATGATTGCGAGTCGAAAAACTTTATATTTTGTCAACCTGAGGTTTATATGCTTGTTTATTTGCTTCTTATTAAGGAGGTCCTTTCGCTCCAGTTGAGTCAAAAGAAGTGTAATATCTAATATTTAATCAAATAAGTTAAAATACAAATGAAAAATAATATGAAATAGTATGAAAGTCGTAAATGTTTGAAATTAAAACAATTATAAAAAATTAATTAAATACAAAATATACTTTGATTTATTCAAATCAACTTATCAGTCTTGTATGATTTGGCAATGCGTTGTATTAATACTGCTTATATTTACATACAAACATAGCATTTATATAATTTTTTAAAGTAAATATCTCAGTAAATTCGACGTTTAATGATATATTTTATTGCAATAAAAGAAACCTGCATGTTTCAAAAAGATAATTTTTAGTTTTTTTAACATTATCGATTCAACTAATAGTAGTATAATTCAAGAGAAAGTCTCAAGATCTTAATTTTCCATAAGACTCTGAGAAAATGTTTAAATTTAAAAAAAATTTGCTCGATAATGCGTGATTCAAACTTCACCAAAGCATAGATAGAGGCTTAAACTATTATAAAAAATTAAGTTATAGTTATAATCTAATATCTTTTTTTTAACATTGGCGGCGAAAGGACCTCCTTAAATAGCAAGTAGTATTCCAACTATTTATGTGTGCGAAAATAGGACTTTTCTGGATATTATACTAATTATACAATTAAATTTCAAATGCTTTCCAAATTACTTAACTCTATGATATAGGTATTGTATTTATATGTACCTTTATTGTATACTATATTTATAATAAAACTAGCGTAATCATATATGAACATGATTAAATACAAATGATAAAATAATCATTTTAGAATTTGAATAGTAAAATCTAATCCTATTACTGTATTATTACACCGATCATTATAATGAACAATAAAAATGTCACTATTTAACAAATTTATTAAACATTTTTATATTAAATACGAAACAGAGAATGTATCGACAAAATAATTAAACAATTTAATTGAAAATTGGATAAATTAAACACGTAAACTTGATAATAATTACAAAGGAATAAATACAATATTAGGGAATATTTAATATTGAACCAATTATTTTACATGAATCAATGTATACATTGTATTTGAGCTTCGACTTCGGAGATTACTTCCCCACCATCGACTGTCATTGATCATTTTTTAGTCCTAGTTTTTAATAAGAGGAAAAAACTAATTAAATAAAAAAACCTCTTTTCCGATTTCTTAATTCATGTTCATTCAATTCCTCGGAATATTTAATAGAATTGTTGGATTCATATCTATATATTTGAATATTTATTTCATTATAGGGACTTAATAAAAAAATGAATTTGTTTTTTTGTTCATTGGTTATTTATTTATCATTAATAAAAACGCAACCAATGAAATAGAGAGCCCTTTTTAAATGCATTTATTAAAGTTGGTTTCTCTGGCTGTCAGAGTGGAATCTTGTAATCGAATTTTGACCCACATATATACTCAGGGCCGGATTTAAGCACAGGCTATGCAGGCTGCAGCCTAGGCCCTCATCACAAAGGGTCTACTTTTTTTACTTTATCCAATGCAAAGCATGGGTAAAGTATTGTAATCGCTCTCGGGGCAAGCGTGGCTTCAAAGGGTCCTCAGGTAAAGACTACGGAACCCATGGATTCAATTAAAGTCACAAATTGTAGTATTCATATAGGTTGAATTTTAACACGTGACGGTTTTGTCAAAAATTACATGGGGTCTCGTCGAGAGGCCAAAAAGGGCGATTTTTTCATTTAGTGCGTGCGTATGGATGGATGTATGTATGGATGGATGTATGGATGTATGTATGTTATCGCTTTTTTGGCCCACGATTTTTTCAACACCGTTGCACCGATTGAAATGAAATTGAAAACCTACCATTAGTTTAACAAAATGAAGCGCTGATTAGTTTTTGGTACATATCGGCCCACAAACATTAGTACTTTATTTCGGTACTTTTTTATTTTTTTCTAAATATTTTGAAAATGACTTAACCAATTTTGATGAAATTTAATATCCTAATTAAGTACCTTGGGGACCACAAAAAAGGTTAAATAAAGTTTTTAGTAAAATTATATTTTAAAGTACTTTACTCTAAAGTAAGATAGTACTTTTAAAAAAATTTTAAATTTATTCATTTGATCGTTTTAATATAGCTCATTTAACCTAACTTAAGTAAGAATGGATAGGCTTCTCTCTGTGAAATGCTAAAAATTTGGGAGGAATTTTTATGAGTAACCATAGCAACTGCGTTGTTTTCTTATCCGTTACCTTTGCTGAAGACAGAGAAATCGATTTTAAACCAAAAATAGCGATTGATTCTCATCTAGTACTTGAGGAATAATCATTCTATATTGGATTTTTGACGTTTCGGTTTTTATTAGTAACCATTGCTGAAGACATAGAGAAATCGATTTTAAACCAAAAATAGCGATTGATTCTCATCTAGTTCTTGAGGAATAATCATTCTATATTGGATTTTTGACATTTCGGTTTTTATTAGTAACCATTGTTGAAGACATAGAGAAATCGACTTTAAACCAAAAATAGCGATTGATTCTCATCTAGTACTTGAGGAATAATCATTCTATATTGGATTTTTGACGTTTCGGTTTTTATTAGTAACCATTGCTGAAGACATAGAGAAATCGACTTTAAACCAAAAATAGCGATTGATTCTCATCTAGTACTTGAGGAATAATCATTCTATATTGGATTTTTGACGTTTCGGTTTTTATTGGTAACCATTGCTGAAGACATAGAGGAATCGACTTAAAATCAAAAATAGCGATTGATTCTCATCTAATACTTGAGGAATAACAATTCTACATTAGGTTTTTGACGTTTCGATTATTATTGGTAACCATTGCTGAAGACATGGAGGAATCGACTTAAAATCAAAAATAACGATCGATTCTTATCTAATACTAGAGGAACAACCTTATTGAATTCCATTTTTGATGTTTTGACTATTAATGGAAACCTCTACCGAAAATGTAGAAGAATCGACTTAAAATCAAAAAGACCAAATTCTTTTTTGGTAAACAACTCAAGCTTGAGTTGTTTGCCATAAAAGAATTTAGTCTTTTTGATTTTAAGTCGATTCTTCTACATTTTCAGTAGAGGTTTCCATTAATAGTCAAAACATCAAAAATGGAATTCAATAAGGTTATTCCTCTAGTATTAGATAAGAATCGATCGTTATTTATGATTTTAAGTCGTTTCCTCCATGTCTTCAGCAATGGTTACCAATAATAATCGAAACGTCAAAAACCTAATGTAGAATTGTTATTCCTCAAGTATTAGATGAGAATCGATGGCTATTTTTGATTTTAAGTCGATTCCTCTATGTCTTCAGCAATGGTTACCAATAAAAACCGAAACGTCAAAAATCCAATGTAGAATGGTTATTCCTCGACTCTTAAATGAGAATTATTTTTGAATTAATTTCAATATGAACTACAAATTGCAAGTGATATCTGATTAATAATAAAGGAACAAACATATTAATATTTCAAATGAATTTGTATAAAGTTTAGCAACGATCCGTTGCAGTTTATTTTAAATATATTTAACAAGGTCTCATTAAATAGTTATGCACGTTTATTTTTAAGTTTTTATTAAGGTAATTGCTAAAAATGGGGTTTTTTTAGGTTAATTAAAAAAAATATTTTCCCCGGTAGGGCCCGTGCTACAGATTCAGCCTTGGGGCCCATCGATCCTAAATCCGGCACTGTATATACTGAGATGAATTGTTTGTAATTTTTTCATAATTCGTACAATAGTTCAATACGATTTCTAATAAATAATTAAAGAATTTCCTCCTTTTTCAAATAAATAATAAAAATCATTAATAGATATGTAAAATTAGCAGTCAGAATTATATAATAGATTATTCAATTACTTGAAAATAAAAATTTAAAACTAACTTTTGAAATAGTAAATTATCTAAAAATCAAAGTAAATAGCGCCAATGAAAGAGAAATGTTAGAACAATCTCGACAGGACGAGAACCCGTGGGCTAGTTGGTTAATGCATTCTTGGGCTTTACAACAAAGATCTCAAGTTCGAATCCTGTCGGCTGCTAAATTTAATTCTCTCCTTTTTAAAAATAATTTCTAGATTTTTCGAATTAATCAACAGTCAGAGTTATTTAATGAATAATTTGACTTGCGCGGTTCATTTAATAAAAAATTTCTTCTTCATTTGCGCTTTTTCTTATAAAATCATAGTTTATTTTATTAGGAATTAGACAATTTTTCAGATTTTTATTTTTAAGTAATTGAACCTTACAAGCCAAATAGTTTATTAAATAATTCTGACTGTTAATTCCACAAGTCTTAAAATCGATTTTATTATTATTAAAAAATCATAAGTTGGTGTCATCTATTAAATTCGATGGAATGAAATATTTTTAATTATATGTCAGAGGGGTTGTTTTTCACACCTTCGGGAATCGAACCCGAGTGCCAGTAACAGCAATCCGGGGCACCTGGCTCACCTGCAGGATGCGAACCTCTCTGACATATGTACACGTGTAATAAATAAATAAAATATTCAATTCCATCGAATTTAATAGATGACACCAACTTATGATTTCTTGTAAATTTGAATCTCTTACCATCGGCAAATTAATATCTTTCATATTTTTATTATTTTTTTTGAAAAAGGAGAAAATGAAATGGAGCACCTGACGAGATTCGAACTTGAGATCACTCAAGTAGCTTAATTATTTATTAGGAATTGTATTGACCTGGCATTTAAAAACTACTTAATTCTTTACAAGTGAACTTAACAATAATCATGTAAGTGTGATTGAAAAATAATTTAATGAAAAAAATGAATAATGAAAAAAATCAATCAAATGAAAACTCATCTTAATTCATATAGACATTAGGCGAATTATTAATATGGCTTTTAGCTTTGAAGGAGACAATAAAAGAGTGTGTCTTCTGCTGAAATTATAAATTTTATTTATTAATAACGAGACTATAGTTTCGAGGGCTTTGCCCTCTTCATCAGTCTATTACAATGGATTCACAGGAATTAATTTAGCTTTTAGCTTTGTCGTTTTACAAAAAAATATGAATAAATATGAATCTAGTAAAGAAAATTTAAAAAATAAATAAAAACTTTTAAATAATTAAAAAATATAAAATTCTAGGTAGGTTTCATGAAAAATAAAGACAAGATGCTTTTTAGCATGACTCTATATATATTTCGGGGTATAATCCCATCTTCAGGATTTCACTGATATTCTCCTGAAGATGGGCTCATACCCCGAAATATATATAGAGTCATGCTAAAAAGCATCTTGTCTTTATTTTTCATGAAACCTACCTAGAATTTTATATTTTTTTAATTATTTAAAAGTTTTTATTAATTTTTTAAATTTTCTTTACTTGATTTAATTATGTTTCACTATGGACCTATACCATTCTCCCTTGACAAAATAAATATCAATCTAATATACAACAGAATAAGTAGGTTATAATGAAAGGCAGTCCAAATTATTTAAATTTTTTATTCAAAATTCCGACGTTTCGGAGACCTTTTCTCTCCTTCTTCAGGGTAATGAATAGTTATTGATGGGTAGTCAACTGAGTGTACACTTATGATATAATGGTGAAAAGAATTGTAATATTGTAGTTATCAGTGAAGAGAGAGACAAATGGGAGCCGAGTTATACTCACCCATCAATAACTATTCATTACCCTGAAGAAGGAGAGAAAAGGTCTCCGAAACGTCGGAATTTTGAATAAAAAATTTAAATAATTTGGACTATCTTTCATTATAACCTACTTATTTCGCTTACCAGTCCGTCTTTCTAAGAAAATAAATAAAATTAAATGCACTAGAATTATTACATTGACATTTATTTGGGATCAGTGATCAGTATTTCAATGTATAAGAGCCTCTCTCCGGATACTCGAAGGTCACTTGTTCAAGCCTCGGCCTTTGTCTATAATACAATTTTTCCTTATTCTCAGTGGCGTACCTAGAACTTTTGCCCCCCTTTCTAAGTCAATCAATTGGTGGTTTTTATAAATAAATAAACATAAATAAATAATTGTAATTGAGGCAAATTATAGGTGAGGAACTTTTTTACCATTGGATGCCATATTTAAATTAGGCAGTAATAAAGGAGGCCGCATAAGTTGATATACCTATAAATGCAACTTTTATAAAAATACAAGATACTTTTTTAAAGGATTAAGTTCCCACCATTTGTTAAAACCATTTTCCCTGTTAAAACTTGATTGACAAAGATCATCAAACAATTATCAGCAAAATCAATAAATACTTTTCTTCGATGGTGAATACACCATCCACAATCTTAACAGCTTTTCACCATTAGGGAAAAATTTGAAAAAACCAGTCGCGATTAAGCTTTCTTGTTTCACCTTTGGCTTTGATTACCAAGGACATTTTACTCCTTCACTGAAATCTCCGTCTAAATTTTGAATTGCAAACGGACCTTGACGTAAAAGGAATACTCCCAGCGAAATTTTTAGAGATAATATTTTCTACCCTAAATTAACTTGACGACGTGGAAAAATATTCCAAAACATATAGTAGGTAAGTCATAATTTGTGTAAATCGAATAGTAAACTTATGAAGTGAACAAGTTGATTTTTACAACTATTAAAAAATGCCACCCCAAAATATGTGCCGCCCGGTGCGGACTGCACCCACCGCCCTCCCCTAAGTACGCCACTGCTTATTCTCTATTTTTAATTTAATAATTATATTGTAACCGATCCAATATTGGGAATATTATATACACAGAATTGCTTTTGCATATTTGCATATTGATTTCCTTAGAGACTGAGCAGTGTGGCCCTAGAGGGGGTTAAAAAAATTAAATTTGCCTTCTCGTTCATTAGTTATTAATATATCATTTCTAAAGACGCGACCAACGAACGAGACGGCCGTTTTTTTTAATCCTCGCCTTATCACTGTTGGCTTTTGATTAATTATCATTGCATAATAACGAGATAGAGATGCTGGGTGCGTTTCAATTCTCTTTAAGGATGGGTTATCCTCGATATTCATCCATTTTCTAATTTATCCTATGCTATAGGGAATGGGAAAAAGAGAATAGGATGGCTTTGTCTAATTGGAATCGAGAGATACGACGACTCGATCCATGTGTGTGGGTGGAGCCGGAGGCTAGACAAGAAGCGATGGACCTATCATCAGCAGCAGCAGCTGTCCAGTCAGCCAACCATTCGCTTTCTTCTTTTAATTATCTTATTAAAATATTTGGTAGTTAAAAAAAACGTGCATTGCACACTGAAAAAACGATATATTTATAGTTAAGAAATTATATTTGATATGAATAGATGGTCAAGCTAATTATGGCTAAATCGATCTCTGTTCAATATGAACAAATGATATACGTAAGTATTCTCATATTTTTGGAGCAACTCTAGATATACTAATATTTAAGATGCCGCTTTTCGAACCAAGCACCAATAAGTAAATTATGAAAATATTGTTATTTGAGTAAAATAGTGGAATAGTTAAATTTAATAGTTGAGTATTTAAATTAAATAATATGTAATTACGACAAGAAATTATATAAACTTGAATATTTTTTATTTACCATATAATAAAAAATATTCAAGCTTAAATAATTTAAATAAATAATTTAATTATTCATTTGGATGAATTAATAAAAAATAAATTAATTTAATTTTCTATATTTATAAGGTATAAAGTAAATAAAGCTAAGCTACAGTCCCTAATTATAAGGTATAAGGTTTATTTATTTATTATTTGTTTTTTATTTTTTAATTTTATTGAACCAATTATTTTACATGAATTAATGTATACATTGTATTTGAGCTTCGACTTCGGAGATTACTCCTCCATCATCGACTGTCCTTGATCATCTTCTTAGTCCTTGTTTTTAATAAGAGGAAAATACTAATTAAATAAAAAAACCTCTTTTCCGATAATTATTCCAATTCCATCATTCCATTCCTCCGTGTTTTCTCCTCAAGGTTTAAGGTTTTTTTTTTATAAATTTTATTAAACCAATTATTTTACATGAATTAATGTATACATTGTTTTTGAGCTTCGACTCCGGAGATTATTCTCCACCATCGACTGTCCTTGATCATCTTTTTAGTCCTTGTTTTTAATAAGAGGAAAAAACTAATTAAATAAAAAACCTCTTTTCCGAAAATTATTCCAATTCCATTATTTCCCATCCCCGATTTCTATCAGTCCAAGGTTTAAAGAAATCTTATTTTAATATATATATTAATATTTTTTATAATCTTATAGTGGGCTTTAAAATTAAAAAAAAAATTAATAATGTAAATTTTTGTTAATTTTTTTTTTAATATCTTAATTATTTAGTTATTACTATTTGCAGAAAATATAAGTCGTTTTATGAAAAAAAAACATTCGTTTAGATATATTAAGAGGTTTCCCTAGAAGTAAACAAGACATTCATTTGATATTAAGAGATATCTAATAGAATAAAATAAATCACTCAAGTATATAATATATTTGGTTAATAACGTAAAGGGAATGTTTTAATTAATATCATGGTTCACCTGAAACCTACACTACTTTCCCTAAGTAAAATTAATATATTTCGATTAAATACCTAAAAATTTAGTCATATTTGGAATGATTTCGATATATCTTAAGTATTAATTAATCAAATATCTTTGGAATAAATAAGAGCTCATTAAAAATGCTCAACTCTATCAATATATTTATTATAAATAAATTGCTTTTCCAGTGTATTAATAAGCAAATGGGTGAGTGAGTGAGTTCGTAGTAATCAAATAGGGTATTTTTTTGGCAAACATTCATTTACAAAACAAAATTATAATTAATTATTATTATATTTAATAATATTAATGTATTTATTTTTCTTTTTTTCTAGGTAAGTCCAAATGAAGTAAAAGATGCAAATACAAAGAATTCAGTTTTAAAAGTGAGTAAATAATAATATTTGTTATACATTTATTAAATGAAAATAATTTTCTTTCATTACGCTGAGTAGGTACTCGCATTTCACAATAAAATAATATACAAGGAGAAAACATAAACACACATCTCATTAAAAATGACCCAATTCAAATATAAACTACACTACATGTTTCCCTTTGATTATAATTTCAATTTTTGGAGAACTTAGATAATAAATTAATATAGCTATATATTATTTTATGCTTTAACAAAATTTTAATAAACAAGATTGTTTAAGTGCATGCCAACACAGATTATAACAATAATAAACAAGAATATAAAATTTATCCATGACACCACATAACTATTTACTCCTGTTGCAAATAAAATATATCTTTTTGAAATTTTTTTATAATTTCGATTTTTCGTTCTTCCGATCAAAATTAACAAAATGTAACTTTAATTGTTGCTTTTTCTGAATTATATATATAATATATATAAAAATAGTCTATGGCAGTGGTTCTTAACCCTTTTAAGCCGCGACCCACATTTGAGAAATATGTTCATGTCGCGACCCAAAAAAAGCCAAATTTTTACATTACCTAATTCATACTTGAGAAATTCTCTTCAATTTTACAATGATGGCCTTTTTTTACTCAGATTTAAATTTTTTACTTTATCCAATGCGAAGCATGGGTAAAGTATTGTAATCGGTCGCGCGCCAAGCGGGACTTCAAAGGGTCCTCAGGTAAAGACTACGGAACCCATGGACTCAATTAAGGTCACAAATTGTAGTATTCAATTAGGTTGAATTTTAGCACGTGACGATTTTGCCAAAAATTACCTGGGGTTTCGTCGAGAGGCCAAAAAGTACCATTTTTTTTGGAAGTGCGTGGGGATGGATGGATGGATGGATGTTATCGTTTTTTTCGTCCACGAATTTTTCCATACCGTTGCACCGATTGAAATGAAATTTAAAACCTACCATTCTTTTAACAAAATGAAGCGCTGATTAGTTTTTGGTACATATCGGCCCACAAACATTAGTACTTTATTTGGGTACTTTTTTAGTTTTTTTTAAATATCTTGAAAAAGAATTAACGAATTTTGATGAAATTTAATATCCTAATTAAGTATCTTAGGGACAACAAAAAAGATTAAATAAAGTTTTTAGTAAAAGTATATTTTAAAGTACTTTACTCTAGAGTAAAATAGTACTTTTTTTTACTTTATTTAAATTCCTTATTTTACCAAAAATTTAAAAAAACTTTAAAATTTATTAATTTGATCCGTAATATAGCTCATTTAAACTTGCTTAAGTAAGAATGGTTAGGCTGTGAAATGATAAACATTTGGGAGGAAATTTTATAAGTAACCATAGCAACTTTAAAATCAAAAATAGCGATTGATTCTCATCTAGTACTTGAGGAATAACAATTATACATTAGATTTTTGGCGCTTCGATTATTATTGGTAACCATTGCTGAAGACATGGAGGAATCGGCTTAAAATCCAAAATAACGATCGATTATTATCTAATACTAGAGGAATAACCTTATTGCATTCCATTTTTGATGTTTTGACTATTAATGGCAACCTCTACTGAAAACCGGGAAGAATCGACTTCAAATCAAAAAGACTAAATTCTTTTTTGGTAAACAACTCAAGTCTCAGATTCTAACTGATCACCTAACTATCCATATATTAAATTTATACAAAAGATAAAGATTAAGCTCAGGATTAGATGCGAGCCAGTCCAGAAATAAAAATAAATAAGATACTACTTCCAATAAAAGATTATTTATTTATCATTACACTCTATTCTAGTGATGATGAAAAGTTTAAGAAAATATTATCTAGTATACACCACCAAACACTGAATAAGAAGGTATGACTACCATATGCTTGATTCATTGACTTTTTTGAACCCTGAAGAAGGAGTGAAGATCCTCCGAAACGTCGGTTACAAAACTTTATAAAGGGAAAACATTTCCAATAAATACTCTTTTATTGAAAATAGTCTCTTATTTTTTAAATTTTGGACTGCCTCTCATCCGATCATGAGCTAGTAATATATCAGTCCGTCTCCAAAGTAAAACTTGTAATTTTAGGTTAAAAATAAAATAAAATGAGAGAGTCTTCTGTTTTTTAAATAAAATAATTTTTAATTATTTCTAGAGACTATAGTTTCGAAGGCATTGCCTTCATCATCAGTCTATCACAAATATTTCAAATTAGTTACAAATTAAGATTATATATAATAAATCTTAATTTGTAACTAATTTGAAATATTTGTGATAGACTGATGATGAAGGCAATGCCTTCGAAACTATAGTCTCTAGAAATAATTAAAAATTATTTTATTTAAAAACAGAAGACTCTCTCATTTTATTTTATTTTTAACCTAAAATAAAAACAATTCTGTTACTATCGACAGTGAAATCTTTTATTCAACTAATAAAACTTGTAATGTGATAAAATAAAATTCCACATGTTTTTCCCCTTACTCTGAAATCTAAAAGGCCCTCTCTTTAGCAATGGGCAAAGAAACTTCATAACTAGCTGACCACGGTGTACATTTTGATTTTGAATTTAAAAATATTATATCACAATACTAGTTTGTTCAGGAATGGGAAAAATTCGAGTTAAATATTTGATTACATATTTGAATTCAGCAGCAAATTTTCATTCGGAATAGAATAATAGCGAGGGTAAAAATGGAAGAAATGCCCTACTGTTGTCTGATTAAAAATAATCAAAATTTAAACGGCTATAACTCAAAACTACGTTTTTTACCTCTAAATATTCAAAAATTCATAACTGAGTCAATTTTTGGAATTTTCGTGCGGGACAAAAAGCGTTTTGTACAGTTGTTTCTCTAGAAACAGTGGATGTCATTAGTTTGAATTTAATCAGGTGACGATAAGGGCCCTTTTCCCTGAAACCTTCACATATACTGTATATGAAGCGCATAGAATCATGAAGAAAGGCAAATTCTCTGTTAAGAGGGTTCGGGACTGTTTATCAATTTCATAAGAAAATTATTAAATTTTTACCATCGAATTATTGATGTATTAAATATGTATTCCAGAAATTTGAAGTTGATCGTCTGCCCCATTATCGAGAAATAAATTCACAAAGAGAAACAAAGAGATTGTCTTCTGCTTGATGCAAATAAACATATACACATATATATCAAGATGATATATCTGTATATATATATTATTTATTTGTTTGAGACTATAGTTTCGAAGACTTGTTCTTCATCATCAGTCTTTCTTCAATTATAAATGTTTTTCATGGAGTCAATATCATATGGATATTGAAAACTTGGTGTTCCTTCGTCACTGGAAAGTCTTCGAAACTATAGTCTCAAACAAATAAATAATATATATATACAGATATATCATCTTGATATATATGTGTATATGTTTATTTGCATCAAGCAGAAGACAATCTCTTTGTTTCTCTTTGTGAATCAACAACTCTGCTACTCTCGGCAAAACAAAAACTTTTCAAAGAGAAATAAATTATTGAAAATTGTCCTTTTAACATGAAAGTAAATGGACCGAGTTTTTAAAAGGCCTATAACTTCTATACAAATTATACCATTTTCAACAAATTAATACAAATCAATAATTCAACTTTTATTATTCGAATGATACATTTTCCAATATATTTGACTGTCTAGATAGTTATTCATGAATGTAAAAATAAAAAGTTATTTGGAGGCAACAGAATATAACAAAAACACTAGTGTAGAAATCCAACCCTAATTCTTGAAATCGTTTTGTGTTAAATAAATGTTTTTATAATGAGAAAAATTTATCTCAATTTTCTTTTTATTAATATTAACAAAGATTTTTATTTGAAATTAACCTCATTATTAACAATTTTTTTTTGAATTAAAAAATTTAGTAGGCAGAAGTCTGCAGAAATACAAAAGATTTTTTCGAAGATCAACCAGATAGATAAGCTGTTCCGAACTCCCTTAATAACCCATTATCGAATTACCGCTTCACCTTAAAAATCAAATTGCCCCCCGTGGGCCAACGTTAGGAACCATGGCCTGTTTTTTGTCAAATTAGTTTGCTTCTTCGTTTCTCTCAATCTAGTCTTTGTTTTTGCTTTTATTTCATCAAAGAGGCATATTGTAATTTATTTTTTATAATTTAGAGCGATACAATTCATGATAACGTATGACTTGATTAATTCCTTGTAAGGAGAGAGAGAGAGAGAGGTGAACGGGTTAATCTTATCTGAGGCCAGTTTGATCCGTCTCTGTCTGCTTCTCTAAGGGAGAGATTTATCTCAAGAGGATTGATTGCAGGCTGAGTTAAAGATATCAGGGGATTGTCTGCATGTATTATGAGCTCACACCACCCTCTGGGGACAGAGGGATGGATACCTCTCTTATCTCACCACCATACCACTCTCTCTACGCCTGTTACCCATCAACCCCCCAACTACTAATCTTTTGTTTTTTAAGCGAAAAGTTATTTAACTGTTTATTTGTATAAAAAACATATGGTGGTCACCACACAACTTTCACATTTTCATTTATTTGAAGAAGTCATCGCGACACTCCTAATTTACACCCCCTTCCTTTATATCAATCGGATTAAAATTTATACACGACTAATAACTCATGACACTTGATAAGTACACCAATTTTAAACAAAATCGTTAGTTCCGTTTTTGAGAAAATCAAAAAAAAAAAACGAAAAATCTTTCATGCAAATGTCAACTTTGTTTTCTTTTTGTCTGTGTCTATTTATGTAGATTTCCTTATCTACGAGTAATAATTAATAAGTTATCTAAAATATTTAATTGAAAAGATTTAGTTTCACCGAGAATATCAGAGTTAATGATAAATAAAGAGAAATCAATGAAGTTGTTCTCGGCTCAACAAACATTTGTTGATTGACTTGCTTACTCTATTACGATAAAACAAATTTACCTATCAATTAATTCATTCGGGTATTTGAACTCATGGTAAATAACAGATAAAATATTTCTAATTAAAAAGACTGATGATGAAGGACAATTCTTCAATACTCTATAGCATAGGTGTCAAACTCAATGCGTAACATATGTGTCAAAATAAAAACTGTGAAGTTTAAGAGGACCGCAAAGAAACT
This sequence comes from Forficula auricularia, assembly GCA_024734495.1. Taxonomy (NCBI): domain Eukaryota; kingdom Metazoa; phylum Arthropoda; class Insecta; order Dermaptera; family Forficulidae; genus Forficula; species Forficula auricularia. The sequence goes on from JALMQS010000099.1 coordinate 30,088,559, forward strand.
TTTAGGGTTCGAAGAAATCTAGTTATGTTTTTAAATATAATAGAATTAATAATATTAACAATAAAAAATAAAAACTTGTAACGTATTAAATTTTAATATTTTAACAAAGCTTAGAGAACAAATAAGGCATAATTATAAAAATATAAACAAACAATACAATACTACTACAATACTAATTTACTGTTTCTTGTCTTATACTTGATTTCTTTTCTGTTCCACAAGTTTTTCTATTTCTGGAGAAATATTATTTGCCGTTATAATTTTTAGCACCGTCCCGAGGTGATTGTGGTTAATTCGTGATCTTAGTGGAGACTTATTGACATTCATAAGCGCAAAATAACTGCTCGCACCTGTATGTATTTCCAAACATAATCTTATATGCTAAATTTCTAGTATTTTCAAATTTTACTGGCAATATACGTAAATTTCGGGCACACCAACTTCCTTGAATTTTTCTTTTAAATCCGAATCACACTGAATCTCTATTACTTCCATTTACATATCATTAGGTACTAATTCTATATCTATTAAAAAATAAATGAAAATAATGATAATTTGCTATCCAACCATTTGAAATCTTCAAATTCACTTCTGAGATTCTCAATCCTTTTTTATGCATATTTATGATAAGATCCAGTGCTACTTGAACTTGATTTGTACATGTGACATGTAGAAAAATGCGTCAAATTTTCTTCTCGCAAATGTTTTTCCCATAAAACTAACTTAAATTTGAATGCTTTAATTTTTTCCCGAATATTTGATATAAGTTGCTCCTTTCCTTGTAGTGATAAATTTAAATCATTCAAATGTTTTGTAATATCAACCATGAATGCGAAATCAAATATATTAATTATATACCAATTTTCAAATTTTGCAGCTACCAATTTTATTTCTTCCAAATGTGATTTGATTTTCTAAACAAACAAAATCTGAACGTATTCAGTGTGAATTGTAATTTTCTATTTGCGGGCAATTTTTCATATCAATTCTTATTTTATTTATTTATTTTAGATTCTATGTATTTATACAATAATTTTAGAACAGGAACAAGCTGGAGATATATTTTTTAATGAAGTTATAGCTATATAAAATTTCAAAAGTGATCAAAATCAAAGTAGCTAGGGGGTTCAAAAAACTTCCCAAACGCGTTACGTAATACTTGATAACTCCAAAGCTTTGTATAATATATTTTAAAAAAATGGGATTTTAGATATAATTATTAATGAACTACTCGAAAACTAAATGTTAACTTAAGTCTTACCTTATTTCATCGTAAATATTTAGACTATACAGATCAATTGAAAATCCCTGAGCTGAGTTGATAGGCAACCAAACGTACTTGGATTATTTTAGTTTCACGGATTCCGTTAGGATCGCTGCTAGTGATTAGTCAAAAGGATCTGTGAATTAGTGAACTGTTAATTCAGAAGCAAGTTACTCTGAGGAATTATATTAATTTATTTATTGGAATATAAATAATTATGGAAAGTGAAATCATGTGAAGAGAAATATTCGGGGATCTAGATAAAGAGAAGAAGAGGATTAATTAAAATATTCATTAAATGAATACTGCTTTTGTAAGATAAAATTTGATTGGCGAAGACATCAAATTAAAATGTCATGTTAATTTCGAATATACATGGCAAGTTCGAAGAAAATTGTTTTAGACGTTTACTTAAAAGCATCAGAGGAAGCGTTGTTTTTTATTACAATTTTATTTTAGACAACAAATATCGTAGAAACGGATATTACTAAATAATGAAGAAATAGAAAATTTGTTTTCTTTTAAACTTCGTTGTAGAAATCTTTAAATTCGAAAAAAGTTGCCTTTAAAAAATGTATGTGGGTCATCTTATTTCGACTAGACCGTTGAATGGATAATTATGAAATTTCGAATTTAGAGATTTTAAGTAAGATAATAAAGAGGCTCATTTTTTAAGTTATTTTTACCTACTTGATTAATTATTTCTCTAAAATGTGTCGTAAGATTTTGATATACCTATAAATGTATAATTATGTAGAATTAAGGTGTATAATTAGTCCTAGCTTCTCTAACTGTCCTACAATATTATATTTTGTTACTCAGGAAATATTGATAATCTTCAGCTCTTACAAAATAGATGACTGAGAATTATTTTTAAATGTGACAGGAATACATCAATAAGTAATATGCTGGACTGCTTAGGACTTATGAATGTGAAGCAATTCTTATTTTTAAAGACAATGTGATTTGTATATAAATTATATCATAGGCAGCTGCCAGCCTATCTGAATTTCACATTGGTCAACGAGATTCATGATCATGAATTAGAGACCATATATTTATTGAGAGGGCGAAGAAACAGGGCACAAAGAATTCATTATATTTTAGAGGACTTGAGGAATTTAATTCTTTACCAGCTGAAGTGAGAAATGAATCAAGTCTGATTCAATTTAAGAACCAAGTGAGGATGTATCTTAAGAGGGACAGTTGACTATTTCTATTGAGAAATATCGAGAAATATTATAACTTAAGTATTAAAATTTGTAATGTTGTAATGGATATGTATGAAAAATACATTTAAATATAAATAAATAAAATATATTCGATAAAACCCAGAATAAGTGGTGGCATAAAAATTATTTAAGGGATTTAAGTTACTTATTTAAGGGATTTAAGTTACTTTTCCTTTAGCCCTTTAATAAGCGATTTAACGAATGTGTCTTGCATTCCGGCGATCATCAATGGACGATACATGTTTTTTAACTAATTATTTTATACGGCAGTTTTATTTTTTTTAAATAAAATTATGCTAATTCACGGTAAATTTAATTAAAATAATTATTTTTATTATCATTTGGAACAACATTTTAAACAATTTAAAATATTTTATTGTAACATTTAACTTAAAATTATTTTTTAATTGTTAAAAACATATTTTTATATAAAAAATAGTTCTTTGCTTTTCAAGATTTTTTTTTAAGAATCTTTGAATATGTGAAATAATCAAGTAGGCTTTGCCTTTTTCCAACAAAAGAAAGTTTGTTTTGTTTATTATTAGTAAAAATGACTCGTGGAAAGGTTGTTGATGAAAAAATTTGTTCAACTATTATTAATTTATTTAAAAAGGGAAAATCAAACGAGGAAATTGGCGATCTAGTTAATTTATCAAAGTTTACTGTTAGAAATATTATTCGAGTTTATAAAACAATTGGCACAATAGCTACAAAACCTCGGTATGCTTCGAAATCCAAAATATCAGATGCTGATAGACGGGCATTGAAGAAGATTATTTAGAAAAAACAGGCGTTCGAACTATGGTGAATTATCTGTTCTTTGGAGCGATGCTGTAGGGTGAAATTTTTCAAGATCCACGTGCCATAGTGAAGCCCTTAAATTAGGTTTTAAAAATTACAAGGTAATTTTATTGCAACTTATTCCAAATTTTTTTTTTGTAATTTTACTAATTTTTTTTAGGCCAAAGAAAAGCCACTCTTGACATTAAAACAAAAGAAAAACCGTCTAAAATGGGCTAAAAGTCACATTAATTGGACGAGTGATGAATGGAATAGTGTCCATTGGAGTGATGAGTCTCGTTTTGAAGTTTGTGTTGGGGACAATCGAAGCAGAGTTATTCGTCAGAAAAATGAAGCTTTCATTTTCAGATTGTTTAAAAAAGAAAGTAAAATTTCCTGCTTCAGTTATGGTATGGGGTTCAATGTCTGCTAGAGGTGTTGGGAAACTTCACTTCATTGATGGAATTGTAAACACCAATAAATATTTAGAGATTTAAAAAAAATCGTTACTTCCAACAATGGCAGATGCCTAATAATAATAATTTTGTGTTCCAAAAAGACGGGGCGGCCTGCCATACATCAAGAAAATCTTTAAAATGGCTTTCTGATCATAATGTTCCACTTTTTGAGTGGGTGGCAAACAGTCCCGACTTGTCACCAATAGAAACTCTTTGGCACACAATGAAAACGCTATTACGAATACAACCAGCTAGAAACGTAGTCGAATTAAAACACAAACTTCAAAATATTTGGGATACTTTCACTCAAGATGAGTGTCAAATCTTAGTAAGTACGTTGCCCAAAAGAATTCAAGCTATAATTAAAAATAAAAGCGACGTCACACAGTGGTAAATGTTTTGGATTTTGTATGTTTTCCTTGTTTTTAACAATTAAAAAATAATTTTAAGTTAAATGTTACAATAAAATGTTTTAAATTGTTTAAAATGCTGTTCCAAATGATAATAAAAATAAATATTTAAATTAAATTTACCGAGAATTAGCATAATTTTATTTAAAAAGAAAAAATATTGGTGGGCCAATTGAGATGGGACGGGGCTCGTATAGTAGGGTGGAACGAAAAAGGCAATTTTTTTTTTTTTTTGTAATAGCGTGGAAAAGTAGCTTTTTGTTTGGCGCCCTTAAATTTGTAATTTAAGGCATATATGCACTTCTGGGTTAATGATTGTTATATACGTAAAAATTAGTGTGAAAAGCATTCTAACAAAATAATATTGTTAATACCGTTCTATCGTTTACATAAATATTCTTTATTTATGACAATCACAAAAAATAATTAACATTAAATATTAACTTTTCTAGATTTTACTTTGGCAAAACGCTTTACAATATATTGCACGTCAATTTCATAATCAATTTTGTGTTTAATCGAAATTCTAGCTAAATTAACATAGCCTTTCTTGTAACATTGTGAGTGCGAAGAAAGTTCTTAATTAATTTTAACTTGGAGAAGCTTCTCTCGCCAGTTGCTACAGAGACAGGAAGAGATCAAAAGAATCCGTATTGCAACAGACAAATTAGGCAAATCACTTATCAATTTATTTTTACAGATGTATTGTAGTTTTTCTTACAAAGCGCTTTTAGAACAACAGCGTTGTAATTAGCGCGTTATTTGAATGCATATTTTTATGATAAAAATTTCTTCTTAATATTCTTTCAAAAAATTATTACAAAAAATAATTTTATAGATTACATTTTTCAAAATAAAAAATAAATTCCTAAAAATAACCTGAAATTTTGGTTTCACTAAAAATCTGGCGACCCAGGTACCAGCCTAGCTCCCCTATGTCATCCGCCGGCATTGATTGGAGCAAGTCTTGCGGTGCCACAAGAACGATAAAGTTTGATAAATTAACAGATTTGGCTAGGTTTTTATTTTTTTGTTTAAAGACAATAAATTGTTATTGTAATACCATAAAATAAATGTTAATTGATGTAAAAAAAAAGGCATAAAATTTTTTGAGACAGTGATTATATCATGTCTTGAGGTGCCGAAAGAATGATATAATTTGATAAAAGTTCATTTTTTTACTATTATTTCGAATAATCTATACTATATAATATTTTCCCATAAGTTCCTACTTTGTAATATTAATAATTTTTATATCGTTTTCTTGTCTTATACCACTACATTTTTTACAAATACATGTAGAAGAAAACATTAAAAATATTTTTCAAAATTTTCAAATTTTTAACAATATTAAAGCTCTTTGCGGCAACTTAAAATATGGAAATATGACAACCAAATTTTTGTCCTAACCTATAATTCAAATTTTGTCCATTATTACAAATACAAAATAAAAAAAAAAAATTAAAAAACAGATTAACATAAAAAATTAATAGGTTTTTTGACAATTTTATATTTTATTAACGTATTTTATTAATTTTTGCACAACGTTTCGTCCGTTTCCGGACTTTATCAAGTGCTCAATCAGTTAACACATTAAACGTCTATAAAATAGTGAGACCATCGAGAAAACAATCAGTGTACTATAATATTAGCCAACACATATATTCAACGAGCAATCAATTGAAAACTTAGATCATTAATAAAATACGTTAATAAAATATAAAATTGTCCAAAAAACCTATTAATTTTTTATTTAAATAAAAAATTGACATGAAACAACTGAATTTATAAACAGATTTACATTTATTTAAAGATTTAAACAGAAAACTCATCTTTATGGTTTATATAATAAAATAAACTTTTTTATAAGCCTTGTAGCCCTGAGTTCATCTCGTTTTTTTTTTATTAAGAGACTGGAATAGTATTCTAATAAAATACACTAAAAACAGATCAATAATCTGGAGAGACTTCTTTTGCTGGGGTCCACCTTGTTTTTTTCTCCTCCTTAGAAAACTTTCCTTCTTCTTTAGAGCTATCGATTTTATGTATGAATAATAATTTTTAATTGGTGTAAAACAATTTATTTTTCCTACCTTCTATAGAATACACGATTATGCAAAAGCTATTAAAAATTTTAGCGGAGACGAAAATAAAAGCAATTTATTTTAATTGTGGCTTCAAAAGAATAGAGAAAAAAATAGAGTAGGAGGTATACGGAACATTAAAAAAAAATCTATTCAGAAATGAAAACTGTCTTTGCTTTATACATCATTTATATTATATGTATAAAAAAATAAGAATTAAAGAGAATTTATGAGAGGACATAAAAATTAATAGTACTATATATACCTATATAATATATGTAAATAAGAAAAAAATACTATTAAGTTAATCCTACTCTACTCTACTACGAATCCCGTTGGTTATCTAAAACCGATTTGTCTGTATGGCCATTAGAAATATAACCCGTTAGAGTAAAGAGCATTAATATATTATATTATTTGATGGATAGGACAGAGGTCTAGCCTACAATTACGAGTTGTCGAATACTTATAGAAATTTGACGATAATCGACATCCATTTGAAGTAAGGTAATAATTATAAATCAAAATATTATTACTTAAGAATATTACTGGCATTGAGACCAGACTATAATAAATAATTCAAACGAAAATTGAAATTCATTTTTTTTTTCTTTATTGGTAAATCGTGTTTAGAAATTTCAGTAAAATGGAGAAATAATATTTTCAAACATTTTTTTATGAATAGAAATCAATTAGGGTATCCTATGCTTGTTGCAAATAAACATATATAAATATTTAGGTATATATCAGTGGCCGTTGGGGACTTTTCAACCAGAGGATGTTTCCAAAAAAATACCCTTCATTTTTTGAAATTTTATTTTAATCTTCGCTTTTTTTGCAAATTTCATCGAATACGAGGCATCATTTTCGTTATTTTTCAAATTTAACATTAGATTTTCTAAAAATATATTTTGGGGTTCTCGTCCCAAACGAATACTGCTTTGTGTAAGTGAGGGTAGGAGTCAGAAATTAATTATTGTGACTTAAACTCCACACTCCCTGAGATGGAAATGGACCATCTTCCACAATGAATCAGCCTGACCTATGAGAAAATCTTAAATTTCTCCTAATTCTATTGCTATAATCAAGCTATGACTTGACTAGACCACTCTTAGTTATTTTCGATCTTATTATATTGAGCGTTCTTAGAAATAGATTAGTCCAGAAATTTCTGAATCATCTTTATTTAATCCTTTTTTTGTATTAGTTCTATTTTAATAAATCCTTAGCTCTAACAATTTTTATTCGACTTAAGCTCGTCTGAACTTGTCTTTGACATGCTTGAACTGGAAGATATACCAGGTAGGGAGTTCAAACCTTCTAGCTGCGGCCTTTTCGGAAAATCATTCATTTTAATTGCCCCTTGAAACTATGCAACAATTTTATTTCATTTCAAGGACCAATATACTTTTCAAAACAAAAAAGTTTCATAATGGGAAACAAAGAGGTTGTCCTCTGCTTGATGCAAATAAACATATCTAAAAATATAATTATATCTGTATATATATTATTTATTTGTTTGAGACTATAGTTTCGAAGGCTTGGCCTTCATCACCGGTCTATTTTTAATTATAATATATAATATATAATTAATTCTAGCTGGCTCTAGGCTAAGTAAAGATCAAAAAATTTTCAATATCCATACGAATCTGACCCCATGAAAAATAATATTTATAATTAAAAAAGACTGATGATTAAGGCCAAGCCTTCGAAACTATAGTCTCAAACAAATAAATAATATATATACAGATATATATTTTTGAAATATATGTGTGTATGTTTATTTGCATCAAGCAGAGGACAACCTCTTTGCTTCTCTTTATGAATCAACAACTCTGCTACTCTCCTTTTCAATCAAAAAAATGTTTTTTTATAGAAATATTTGAAATAATGGATAATAATTTGAAAATTTAAAGATGCTCCTGAAATTTTGAAGTCGATGTTTATGAAAATAGTCTAAATGTTTGAAATTTTTTTCCATCTACAGCACGCCACTGGTATATATAATATATAATTTATTTATTAAAGACTATATTTTCGAAGGTTTGACCTTCATCATTAATCTTTTACAGTGAAAACAAAGATTTAAGTATCTTTTTGGGTGTCTTTTTTTGAAAAAAGATGGAAATTATTTCAAAAATCAACCCAGTATATAATATTATTAAATGAATTTTATCTTTAAAGTGGACATCATAGATACTAACTGAAATATTTTTACATTGCCATCAGAGAGGTTCGTCCCTTAGGAATCGAACCCAAGCGATAACTAAGCTTGCCGGGCCAGTAGCCAAACCCTTAAGCTTAGTTAGCGCTTGGAAAAAAAAGGTCTTAAGGGTTTGGCTACTGGCCCGGCAAGCTTAGTTAGCGCTTGGGTTCGATTCCTAAGGGGACGAACCTCTCTGATATGCAATGTAAAAATATTTCAATTAATATCTATGATGTCCTTTAAAGATAAATTCATTTATTAATCTTTTAATTATTATAGATATATTTTAAATGTTATTTCCCATGGGTTGAAATACACAATTGAATATAAGAAAATTCATTTAGATAGAATATTTATAACTAAAAAGACTGCTGATAAAGTCCAAACATTCGAAACTAAAAACCTTAAAGGAAAGGGTCCCAAAATGTGTTTTTAGAGTTTTTCGAAATCTCTTAAACTAGAAAAGATATAGATATGGTTTTAGCATTAAAATACGTTCTATTTGCCCCTGAAAGGGAGTGATAGTCATTTTGGTGTAAATTTTTGAAATTTTTAAAGTGTTCTCGCGTTCTATATACCTATGTATATGTTTATTTGCATCAGAGGACAAACTCAGTGATTTGTTTTAATGAAGTCTGCTAATCTCAGGAAAATAACATATTTTTCCAAAGGTGGTGAAACAACCCTTCTGAAACAATAAAATATAATCCATAAATCACGAATTTAGTAGTAGACCATCTACCTTGAATTTATATAACAATTTTTGAAAGCTACTACTATGCATTTTTTGTCTTTCATATTAAAACATTTTCAATTATGTATAGGTATATATTTTTATCTGTCTATGCCAGGTGTCTGTTAATTTTTTTGTTATATTTGAAGTCATACCTCTACTTATAACTAGTCGGCGTAATTTAAGAACATAAAAAAATATTCTATTTTAAAGACAACGCCAACAAAAACAGTCTCGTACAGATGTTACACTATCAAAATCAACTCCCGTACATATAACGAATATAAATATATTTATAATTTATTTGTTCGAGAATATATTTTGAGAGGTTTGGCCTTCACTATCAGACTTTTTAATTATCAATATTTTATCTTTTATTTCTCATGGGTTTAAATACCTGATTGGTTGTAGGTAAAATCGTTATGATGTAATAGTAAGCTGGTTACTCAACAAACGAATTCTCATCAAACATGATTCTTCTTTATAAATCAACAACTCTGCTACTCACAGTAAACAAAATCTTTTCAAAGAAATGAGTGTCTATTTGAGAAAAAAAGATGAAAATTTTTTCTCAAAATCAACTCGCGATATTTATTCAATTTATTAACGAAAATAAATTTAGATCAAATCAAAGATTTTAATACACTGTGGTTCAAAAAATTGGAATACTTAGAAAAATTTAGTTTTGATGCTCTAATTTGACCAGATCCCGGTCTCCTGGCATTTGTTTCTATATTTTTACCAAACCTTTACCGATACGATCTTCCATCATTTATTAGAGCTACAGCTTGAGCTACTTCTTCGGTCTTTAGAGGCATTATGCTTGGACAATATTTCAAATTAAATTAAATTAATAGATGAGATATTCAAATCGATCTTATAAACATTAAAATATTCAATTTAATTCGATATTAGACGATAATCATTTAATACAATTCAATAAAGGGATCAGATTTCAAACCTGAAAATTTATGTTAATTTAAATAAATTTAATTTTTAAGAGTTTAAATTAAAGTAATACATTGTTTTCACTCCAAAAATGTTTAAAAATATGTGTACAATCGCAGAATGGTTTAAATAAGTTTAAATAAAAGAAAGTTTAAATAAAAAATGTTTTTTCTGAAAATTATTTGAAAAAACTAAATTTTTCTAAGTGTTCCACTTTTTTGCACCGCAGTGTAGATATATTTATATTGTATGTAGGAAAGTCCTGCCCACTTGGGAGTTGAACCCAAGTACGAGTTTGTTTTCCGGGCAACTAGTCAGGCCCTTGAGAGTCTTGAGACAATCCCCCCCCCCCCAAATGGAATCCTCCTACGTGCAATATAAACATGCATTTGCATTTGCATTCCACTTTTAAAATAAAATAAAAAAGGATTAAAAAAGTACTAGATTACTCTAGAGTAAAGTATTGTACTTAAAATATAATTTTACTAAAAACTTTATATAACCTTTTTTTGTAGTCCTCGAGGTACTTAATTATAATATTAAATTTCATCAAAATTGGTTAAGTCATTTTCAAGATATTTAGAAAAACTAAAAAAGTACTGGAATAAAGTACTAATGTTTGTGGATCGATATGTACCAAAAACTAATCAGCGCTTCATTTTGTTAAAAAATAATGGTAGGTTTTCAATTTCATTGCAATTGGTTAAACGGTGTGGAAAAAATCGTGGACAAAAAAAATGGACTATACATCCATCCATCCATAAATGAAAAAAATCGCACTTTTGGCCTCTGGACGAGACCCCATGCAATTTTTGGCAAAACCGCCACTTGCTAAAATTCAACCTAAATTAATACTACAATTTGTGACTTTAATTGAGACCATTGGTTCCGTAGTCTTTACCTGAGGACCCTTTGAAGTCGCATTTGCCGCGAGACCGATTACAATACTTTCCCCATGCTTCGCATTGGATAAAGTAAAAAAATCTTTTATTTTTAAAATTATTAATATTTTCTCTAAAAAGTAGTGAAACTTTTGAAACACCCTATATGCTTTACTTTTCTCTATATTTTATATAGATTTTATAAAACTACATAGCTTGGTTTGTTTTTTTATTTTTACGAGGGTCATATCTATACCTATATTTATCTGTATATAGATACGATTTGAATTTTTTCGCTCGTTTCATGTCGGATAGGTATTAAGCGAATAATTTAGCACTCAGCACCCACTGTTGATGGTAATATTGTCCTGGCCCCATGTATCCGATACCCTATGGCCTGCCGGCTTCCTACCTCAATGTAAAGCCAAGAATATAACTCTTTGCAAGCTTACCAACAGTTGAGGGTGAGAGTGGAGGGGTGAGGGGGTGGTTTTTCAAGCGCTTTAATCCAGCCTCAAGCGAATTTATTAATTGTGAGAACGTAACGAATACTTTATCATACTTAATACAGTTCATTTATTTGCAAACACAAACAGCCCAAGCCTAGGTCGGGGGTTTATGGCTTGGGAATCTATGCCAGGGGGTGGAAAAAAATTGAATGGGCCCTAAAAACGAGTGAGAGAGAATTGAAATTGTTTTTTTTGTTTTTTGTTTTTTACATCCATTCATTCATTCATATAATCATTCTGTCTAATCTCTTTAAATTGAACTAGTTGTTAGTTCAATCGAATAAAAATATCTCTACTGATATCGAATCGCCTTTGTGTGGGAATGTGTATACTGTATATGTGTGTGCTTTTTTGACCTCGACATCTACACAGCCTCAATTCACGATTCATCTAACCATTTCAAATAAAATTTAATTCCATGGTATTTTATTAGCGTTAAAAAAATATTAAAATGATTTTAATATACGTATATATATCTTTCTATCATTTGCTATATTTTCAATGGATATTCTGGTCAAAATAGACGGATATAATCTTTTTTCGCTACAACAATCAATTTTATTGGGATTTAAGCAAATTACTTGGTCTAAGCCGATTCGATGTAAACTAGAATTGGAAGGAAACATCATTGAACAAGTGATTTCATTTAAATTCCTCGAATGTCACATCACCAGCGACCGAAAAATTTATAGAACGAAGTGAAAGAACAAACTATAAAGGGTTCAAAAATATCTGTATATTCACAAAGAGAAACAAAGAGGTTGTCCTCTGCTTGATGCAAATAAACATACACACATATATATATCGAGATGATATATCTGTATATATTATTTATTTGTTTGAGACTGTAGTTTCGAAGACTTGGTCTTCATCATCAGTCTTTCTTCAATTATAAATGTTTTTCATGGAGTCAATATCATATGGATATTGAAAACTTGGTGTTCCTTCGTCACTGCTGGTCGGCTAGGAACTAATAAAAATGTTATTAGTTCCTAGCCGAACAGCAGTGACGAAGGAACACCAAGTTTTCAATATCCAAATGATATTGACTCCATAAAAAACATTTATAATTGAAGAAAGACTGATGATGAAGACCAAGTCTTCGAAACTATAGTCTCAAACAAATAAATAATATATATACAGATATATCATATCGATATATATATGTGTGTATGTTTATTTGCATCAAGCAGAGGACAACCTCTTTGTTTCTCTTTGTGAATCAACAACTCTGCTACTCTCGGCAAAACAAAAACTTTTCAATTATATCTGTATATCTTCGAGATATGGTCTGGAGAAATCCAATCATGACCATAGAATCCAAAATGAAGATATACAAAACTACTGTGAGGCCTATTACAACTTATGGGGCTGAAACTCGAGCTGAAACCGAAAGAACCATGCAGTTGATGAGAACAACAAAAATGAAAACATTAAAATCTGCAATTGGTGTCACATTTTGGGATAGGATGAGAAACAAAGATGTGAGGGACTAGTGCAATTTACAGGACATAAATAAATGGATCCGAGTGCCCCGAAAAGAATGGTCGATAGAGCCAGCGAAGATCGGCTATTAAGAATAGCCAGAGATGGAAAACCATCAGCAGTGAGACCTAGAGGCAGACCGCCGAAGAGGTGGGCTGAGAGCTGGGAATCCCCCTCCACAGAGACCTGAGGCACTGTGAAGAAAAACAGGCTAATAGACTACAATAAAAGAAAAAGAAGACGAAGACTCATTCTAAGAAGATCACAAGAGGGTGTCAATTATTAGATCCGAGATGCAATGGATTATTTTTGATCATATCCCTAGAGTTATCTTTATTCTCTCCATAATCGAACTCGAGTACAATTAATAGTAATCCAGGTCAATTGACTACCCTGTGAGATTAACCCCTCCCTCTAATAATGCGCTAAGTATTTCACAAGATTTAAATTTTCATTTGTAAAAGTGTCTTGGTCTAGTGATTCTGAACTTCTACTCTCATACCTCTAACTTAAAAAAAGATGGTTTGAAATTTTGAATTTCTTCATAATTCGTAGGGAATGGAATAACTTTTTCGAAATGAATATAAGAGTTCAAGTAGTCTATAGAAATAGATTTTAAATTTTTTAAGAAAATCACAAGAGATTGTGATCTATTAGATCCGAGATATTATACTTTTATATCGTGTTCACTTAAGTCAGAGGACCTCACTTCAAAGGACAACCAATTGGCCCGTATTGTTATTATTGGCACTCGGGTTCAATTCCCGTAAATTTAACCCTTCTGGTATATAATTAAAAATCATCCATTTCTTCTCGAATCTAATAGATGACACCATGTTGGGATTTTCTTAGTGAATTTAAAATCGATTTCTATCGGCAAATATACTCTTATAATATTACTTATGCTGTTTTATCTCCTGTGTAAACACTTATTATGATTGAAAATTTCTTTTTGCCGAGAGTAGCAGAATTTTTACAAATTGTAGGAGACAATAAAAGAGTTTGTGTCTCTTCTGCTGGAAAATAAATTTTTAATTTATTTATAACGAGTCCATAGTTTCGAGAGCTTTTCCTCTTCATCAATCTGTTACAATTAATTCACAGGAATTGATGTGTGAAAGTTTGAGAGTTTTACTCACTTTCACGCATCAATTCCAATAGACTGTTGAGAGATGGAAAGGCCCTCGAAACTATAGTCTCGTTATAAATAAATTAAAAATTTATATTTTCCATCAGAAGACACACTCTTTTATTGTCTTCTTCAATTTATAAAAATTCTGCTACTCTCGGTAAAAAGAAACTTCCAATCATAATAATCGGTTTACACTGGAGATAAACAGCCTAGGTAATTTATAAGAGTATATTTGCCGATAGAAATCAATTTTAGATTCACTAAGAAAATCATAATATGGTGTCATCTATTAGATTCGAGAAGGAATGGATGATTTTTAATTATATGTCAGAAGGGTTAAATTTACCCGTTCGGGAATTGAATCCGAGTGCCAATAATACAATACGGACCAATTGTTGTCCTTTGAAGTGAGCTTCGCTGACTTAGTGGGAACGCGATATAAAAGTATAATATCTTGGATCTAATAATTAAAAATTTATTTTTCCAGCAGAAGACACACTCTTTTATTGTTCTCTTCAGGTTATTAAGATACTCTTAATGAAGTACCTACAAAGAAAAGAACACAATAATAATAAATTAATTTTGATGATATAGGTACATGTTTAAATTTTGAAATTCAAAAACACTATAGTTTTAAACACGCCAACTCTAGAAGATGTCTTCTAGACATGGTAAAATCATCTTAAAGAGTTGATATCATCTAGATTCTAAAGATCACCATAATTAAGCGACAAAACAATAATTAATAGAGATTGTGGTGTTGGTGCAAGGTGAAATATCTTTAATAAAGATAAAAGTAAATAAATATTTTATGAAATATTAATTTACTATGAGTTAGGTTTTTCTAGGTCACTTGTTTCATGTTAAAAATTAAAAAATAAAAGAGATAAATTTTTTCAATATATATATATATTTCGGGCTATCAACCCATCTTCAGGAAGTACAGAAAATAAGTTTTAATAGTTATTTTCTGTACTTCCTGAAGATGGGTTGATAGCCCGAAATATATATATTGAAAAAATTTATCTCTTTTATTTTTTTAATTTTTAACGTGAAACAAGTGACCTAGAAAACCTAACTCATAGTAAATTAATATTTCATGGAATATTTATTTACTTTTATCTTTGATAAAACAATAGTTCAAAAATACTTATTTTGAAAATAATTTATAAGTAAGTAAATTATCATTTTCATCTCCTTTTAAAACCGACGACGTATCCGAGATGTTCAAAAATTTTAATATTTTTTTTCCTTTTAATTTAAAAATATTAAAGCCAAAAAAATTTGTTATAAGCTTGAAACGTTGTTTATCTCGTGTTAGAGATTGCAAGTTAAATCGAAAAACACTGAAACTTTACAGCTAGCAATCATGTTTTTCTTTACGGTTTTCTTTGTTTTGTTATTATAGTCTTGTTCTAATTTCATTATCATCATACTGATAAAATTGTTTAATCTCTATTTCATTTCATATAGTATATATATATATATATCAAGTTGTAACTCTGTCCTGTATTTTGTTTGCACTTGTTCAGGCCAGGCACTTTTTTTTTTTTTTTTTTTTTACAACTTGGTATTAAAACCAACCCGTAAAGAAGACGAACGTCGCGTCTCGAAAAGATTTTTTGACATTTGTTTTGTGTGCTAAAAGTTCAAGGTTATTGTTCTTTTTCTTTCTCTTTTTCTCGCCCTTTCGATTAAATGATAAAGGAGGTGATGTTTCGGCGACGAACAACAACAAAAACAAAAAAATGAAGATATATATATAGAAAATGAAAATAAAAGTATAACTGTAGAAAGAATAGATAGAGAAAGAAAAGAACAGGGATTGATAAGAGTGAGTGGGGGTGAACTCGCTCATATAGAGAAAAGAAAAAAGAAAAAAAATGTTTCGATAAGAGGGGCCTGAATGTTATTATCGTTATCATTGTTTATTGCTGCGCCTAAGCATGAGTTTTTGTGTTCATCTGAATCTACCATTTTTTCGTATCCCTTTGAAAAACTTTATCTGTAGAGCAATGCAGAATTCGATCGCCTCCTACCCTTATCAAATCACCCTCCAACCCTCCAAAAATTCACTGAAATTCGTTTTAATCTGAAATCAATTTATTATCCAGATCGTATCATTTTGTATACATATATTCATATACCATCTGCGAAGGCGTCATTCGACGGGCCTATTACTTGCCAGAAGTTTCTACTTCTGCTACTTCTGGTACAAACATTTACATTTTAAAAGTTAAATTTATACCAAATATTAACCCCTGTGCTTACGGAGGGAGAAATCTTAATGAAACCAGATGAAGACGTGATTTTTCCTTCTTTCACTAATTTGAAAGAATCGGAGAAAAAGGAACTCTGTGGAAGAGTCTGAGGAAGAGAAGAGGTCAAATGATGGGGCACACATTGAGACACGGGGGATTGCTTAGGGATATCTTGGAGGGGGAGGTCGGAAAGAAAAGGGGAAGGATTAGAATATTTCGAACAAATGATTAGGGAAATGGGATACGAGATATTTAGCTTTTCTTTAGGTCATAAACCTGGCATGGGACAGAGCCGAGTGGAGACGGGCGGTTCTGTCAAACCAGTCTTAGGACTGTATACTCAATGATGATGATAATTTATGTTGTTTTTTTTAATTGTTTTTCACGAGCACTCTCATCTTAAAAGTAACATACATACCAAGTTTTAAGTTATCAGCACCAGTAGATCCGGAGAGATGGAGATGAATCCATAGCAGGTAGGACTCACAAGTATTTGTGAATCCTACCTAATAATTTATATTTTTAAACTTTTATTTTTATTTTTTTAAATATATTTCACCTAGAACTTACACCATTCTCCAAAAATGAATCGAAGTTAATTTTTACTTTACCATTCAAGGTATGGTCAAGAATTGTAATCGTGCATGAAAAAAGTGTTTTTTTTTGCTTCTTTTTTTTCAAAATATCTCAAAAACGGCTTAAACTATTTTGATTGAAAAAATTGGACGAAACCATGGCATTTCGGTCTGCAAAAAAGCCCTAATAAGAGACATTCGAAAAAATGATACTTTTCGAGATAATAACAGTTTTGTCAAAACGTCTGTTAGTATGTTAGTACGTTACCAAATTTGTGTGGACCCACTAACTAGAAAACTAGTGTGAATATAAAAACCGAATTTCACATGTAGTTTTGGTGCATTGAGATTAAGAGCTTTTCGTGGAACAAAATTGGGGGGGGGGAGGGGGGTTCTAAAAAATTAAACTATCAATATAAGTTGTAGACACTTTAATCGATTTATACGAAATTTCGCATATACACCGTACACAACCTTATGAAAATGACTCATGTGAAATTGAGGGTTGGGGGGGAGGTCAACAATATTTTTAAACAAAAATCGAAGAAAAGTGATATTTCTAATCAAATAGTTTCATAATTAAAAGGAGATATTATTAATTCCTAATGGTGCCAAAATTAAGAGGGGCCCCCCGCGTTCTTTCGTAAATAATTATAAATTATTTTAATTCAATATTAAATATAAGAGAGGACTCAAGTCTATGGTAAAATCATGTGGAAGGCCACATCAGTTGATTTTATTTTTCCTTTTACGGATTATTCTCTTTAAAATTTGAAATATTTAAAAAATATTTGCATAAAGAATTAAGGCTAAAAAGTAAGTGCCTTCCATACCAAATTTCAAGTTATTAGCTTCAGAAATTTAAGAAAAATTATGATGAAACCTTGATTTGGATTTTTTTAACGTTTCTTTCTAGGTTCGCCCTTTTAATAATTGAAATTTTTGAAAACCGTTCTTATTTAGAATCCGGGTCTTAAAAAAATAGCTCCCTTATAAAAATTCAAGTTTATAAAGGCTACTACTGTGTTCCAACCAGAATCGTGGTATCTTAAATTGAAACTGTGTTTTTAAGACATTTTTTCTTCTTTGACCCTTAAAAATGTGCATTTTCAAAATACTTCTTCTTAGCGAGCATCTGTTTTAAAAGTAACCTTTATGCCAAATTTCAAACTATTAGCTTTAGTAATTCCGAAGAAATCTTTATTTTTTAATTTTTCACCCTTTAAATCAGAAGTCATAAAAACATTTTCGAGATAGGTCCACATGTGAACATTGAAAATTATGGGCGGTCCGGATACAACATATTATACGGAAATTAAATTATTAATACTTCTTGATTATATGGCATTAATATTTAATAAGAAATTGTAATGCCTTTTGGTGCATACTGGATATGTTAATTTTTAAGGGGGGATGAATTGAACTCATTTGCTTCTTTCCAGTAATTCTATATTAATTCAAGTGGTTTATACAAATATTTCGAGAGCAACTAGCCCACTAACTCGCTGCTATTCTGGCCCTGCAGATTCCACTGAGGAAGAGATGCTGAAGAGCTCTCGAAATATTCGGATAAACCACTTGAATTAATAAAGAATTACTTAAAAGAAGCACAATTGAATCTAATTCATCCTCCTTTAAAAAATAATATTTAATATAGTGAATATTCGTGAATTAACTCTATAGTAGCCGGATGGAAAAGCTTCGAGGGCCGGATTTTGCCCTCGGGCTGTAGTTTGAGGACCCCTGCCTTAAATAATTGATATTTATTAAAACCATTCTTATCAACCATCTTAAAAGAAACAACCATACAAAATACAAGTTTCTAGTCACAGTAATTTTAGAAATCGTGAAACAATTAAAAACATTCTATGTTTAAATTTCAATTATTAAAAAACACTATCTCCAGCTTAAAGAGGTATCTGCATGGTTTATCTATCTGGTTGATCTACTAAAATATCTTTTTTTATTTCTGCAGAATGACAACTTCTGCCTACTAAATTTTTTAATAAAAAAATAATGAGGTTAAAAAATCTTATTTTTGTTTTGATAATATTAATAAAAAGAATAATGAGATAAATTTTTTCTCATTATAAAAACATTTATTTAACAGAAAAAAGATTTCAAGAAATAGAGTTGGAATTCTACACTAGTGCTTTTGTTATATTCTGTTGGCTGCAAATAACTTTTTATTTTTACATTTATGAATAACTAATTAACTAGACTGTCAAATCTATTGAAAAAATGTATCATTTGATTCATAAAAGTTGAATTATTGATTTGTATAAATTTGTTGAAAATGGTATAATTTGTATAGAAGTTATAGCCCTTTTAAAAGCTCAGTCCATTTACTTCCATGTTAAAAGGACAATTTTCAAAAATTTATTTCTCGGTAATGGGACAGACGATCAACTTCAAATTTCGGGAATAAATATTTAACATCAATATTTCGATGGTAAAAATGTAAGAATTTTATTATGAAAATGATAAACAGTCCCGAACCCCCTTAAAAATAGCCTCGTTACAAATTTTCAAATTTCTAGTTCCAGAGATTATAAAGAAATCGTAATGAATCAAAAATATGTAGTATTTCGATTTTATTTTTAAATATAGATAACACTGAACTTTAAAATTATCTGAAACTATTTTAAAATAAGTATTAAGTATAATCTTTGAAAAAATTCAAAGTTGATTCTAAAAAAATGGCAGCCAAAAATAGATAAATTTTCGTTGAATTTTAAGTATATTAAGTAAAATAAATTTTATTTAAAAATAAGATAATAAATTCAACGAACGCTTTCTTATCTTGCTCAATACCTCAAAACACCCCCCACTCCACTAAAGAATTTCGTTTTTATCTGAAATCAATTTGTTATCCAGATTGTAGCACTTTGTATAAATATATTTATATAAATGCGAGCCTTAAGGGTATCCGATACGATTGCAGACTTTAATAAGTATTTATTACCCTTAGAATGGGAATATTTTTTCTAAAACCGATTAGTGTCAAATTGCGAAGGAAAAACCGTGTTTTTGGTTGAATTTACAAGTTGTGTTGTGAGTTTCAGTAGTTAATTCAGGAGATTAAGCGGATTAGGGAGGCTTTAACCCCTGGCCCTCAATTGCTAGAGGTCTCCTAATATATTCTTAATGACATAAATATTTTCCTCTGGAGGTCGGAAATAAAATGTATTTAAAGAAAAAAAAATCGACCAAAAAGTTGTCAATAATACACGAGGAGGGTGTCCTATGCTTGCTGCAATTAAACATATACCTATACTTTATAAATGTGAATATAAAACTAAATATAAAACTAAATATAAAATTTCCACTTTTTTCAATCACGATTTCACTACTTCCTCCCCATATTTTGTATAGTAAAATAAAATTACAATATTCTCTAAAATAAATACAAAATCTTTATTTATGTTACAGATTTTAGAATATTTTCTTTTTTAGCTTTGATAAGCTGTCTTTTTCTTTCTTT
Organism: Forficula auricularia; assembly: GCA_024734495.1. NCBI lineage: Eukaryota > Metazoa > Arthropoda > Insecta > Dermaptera > Forficulidae > Forficula > Forficula auricularia. Next base: position 30,109,001 of record JALMQS010000099.1, read on the forward strand.
TTTTTAATGATATTAATGTGAGAAGGAGATACACCAAAAAGGTGCATCCCCTAAAGGCCTGGGTTGGCCCCTCCATCGTGAAAAGAAGAAGAAGAGGAGATTTTATGGGCTGGGTAGGAGTTGAAGGTATCCGTGGATGCGGATCTTAAACAGATGAAGGTTATAAGTCGCGGGGAAGGCGGTGGCTGGAAGTGAGTTCCAGTCTCTGGAGGTCATAAAAGAGTTGGCGAAACTCTTCTCATTAATTTCGAATAAAAGAAATAAAAAAATAAAAATTTTAGCTCATATATTAATTAAAAAAAAATTTATAGGGGTATGTTATATAATAGTAATGCAATAAATGAATAAATAAATATATCTAATATTAAAAATAAATATTTTTTTGCTAAACTGAAGAACTCTTCAAATACATACGTACCAGTGGCGGGCGGTGACTTTTTGCTGCCCAAAAATAGACCTATATTTTTTATTTTATTTTATTTTATTCTTTGCCCGTTTTTGCAAAATTTATCTATAACTGCGCCATAGAATTTTTCATTATTTTTTTCAAATTTTACATTAGATTTTTTGTCAAATGATATTTAAACAGTGCGGATAATATATGTATATTCACTTCAGCTTCTTCTGGTGATATAATAATAAAATGTTTCACCTAGAACCAACATAGTTGAAATCTGACTGACGCGCTCGTAGAAGGCATAATATAATAAATCACGCATAAAAATAAATTTTAACTCACTGTGCTTTAGAATGTCTGAAATACGGAGAAAAAATTTGCTCAACTATGATTTTTTTCTCTGGGTATATCTGAATTCTGATACCCACGATAACCCAAGAACGGAAAGTCAAAAAGTTCTTTTGTATCAATACATATACCTACTGATTAGATTTTGTAATATCTGGTTCAAAAGTCGGAAAATATTTTTTGAATTACTCTATTGAGATTTTAAGAGGGTGTTATATATAGTATAGCCATAAATGAATAATTTATATTTAAGTTTATTATCATTGATAAGGCAGCTCCTAGTGTGCCATAGTCCTGAAACAGTATGCAATTTTGTGATTATTTAGTGTTACGGGTGAGCGATTATTTCATGAAATCTTGTCAATGAAAATAATTACAAGGGCACGGTACAGTTGTTCTTTCTCTTAAGGCTTGCCTCGCAAGTGATACAAGTTGCGGAGCTGTTTCAGGCTATTCGAGATTAATTTCTTAATTTCTATATTCTTGTTATGACCTTTCACTAACAAATATGATACCTACTAGTTATATACAGCGAGAATATTCAATTGTAGTTATTAAAGCAAATATATTTGCCCAAGAAGCATATCTTTAGTTCGTCTTTCCCGGTTACATTTTATTGGTGAATTCATAGTATTTTAAATGAAACGACTTCATCTAAATTAATTCGCTTTTTCACCTTATGCGGTCTTGTTTTGCTACAGGATAGCTGAAGTGATTAAAATAGGGAGACTGGAATATTGTTTCATCTTCTTTCAATGTGCCAACGCTAAAAACCGCTCCGTATGATTCCAAAATTAGAAACTCAAAAACTGTTCATCGATTAATTGAAAGGTCTCTAAAATCTACAAATTTTCAAATATAACACGGAATAATGATCATGATATTTTTGAATTTGCGGGATGCGCCGTATTCACAGCATCCATGGTCCTTACGCCACTGATAGCTACCTATATATTTTTAAATATATCGAGATAACGTAATTTGTGAAAAGATGGCAAAGAAATTAAAAACACCCGATATAAAAAGATACAATAGGAAACCGATAAATAATCAGCCCTATATATACTCTAATCTTTTGATGCCCATGCTGAAATAAAGAAACCCTATCGATAACACATAGGTATGTAGCATACAGGCCCAGCTATATGGATCTTTTTAAAGGGTTCCAAGATAAAAGATTTTATGTTCTTTTTGAAAATAACTGACCCTCATATATAGGACGTGGCGATATATATAACTACTAGTATAGTAAGCCCTTTCATTGCATTTATTAATCAAAGAATCCCTATTTGAAAAGATCATTTGATTTGAAAAATTAAATAGAAATGTTTGCTTAGATGTGTCTAAAAAAGTTATTTTAATTGACAAGTACTAAAAATGTAAACAAAATACCAATAATATGAAATCTTAGCCGTGATTCGGGAAAGTTTAATTACAAAAAATTTCTGAGATCGGGCGGGTAAATTTTCACTACTTATAGGGTGTATCTGTAATGCGCGGGGATAATTTAGGGGGTGGTTATATGGATCAAAATAAAGAAAAAAGTTTATTAAAACATATAGGTATGTCCAGAAATACTTCTTTTACCAGCTATCCACCATTTTGTTTGCTTTTGTTACTAAACCATTTATATTACTAGAATGGGTTGACTGATTGATTTGAAATTTTGTACGGAACTAATCAATGTAAAGATCTGGTTTAGGAAAAACAAAATATCAATTTGATCTAATTATCCCCTTTAAAATGACGAGCATTTTCAAAATGTACCGCTTTTGAGTTATTTTCATTTATAAAGTTTAAATGACCGCCATTTTAAAAGGGTTAATTGGATCATATTTATATCGTCTTTAATTTAAATGACATTTTCAAAAAAAAATTCATTACTTGTTAGTTTTGACATTCTATTTCGGAGTCTATGTAAGTTGGGGGCATGAATTTTTTTTAAAGTAATCTCTTATTGACCAGCTATTAGAAAAGAGTCTTTTTAGCACTCAGCGTGCAGTACTTTTTTTTACAATTACCAGTTATTCGTATAAAGTCGGGAAATTAAAAAAAAAATAATACCCCTGATTCATAGGGTCAAATTTATTGGAAATTAGCTATAGGTAGTATAACCCCTTTCAAGATTTCTATCGAATTACCAATAACCAGAATACATAGAATATTTTGTTCAAAGATGTACCAAAGATAAGTTATTACTTTTTATTAATACTAAATATAATTCTGATATTAATAAATAATTATCAACTGTTTCAATGCAATTAAACAAAAGAAATGAACTACTTCTGAATTTAAATTAACCCCAACCCCCACTACGAGATGTTTTTCTACACATACCCATTCTTTGGGGGCTTCTTTGAAATTTTTAAGTGCAAAGAGGGCCACGGACCAACAAGTTTGAGAAGCACACACATATATATAGTTTTCACTTTTTCTTCCAATTTCTAATTTAATTGTTATTATTATGATTATTTTTATGTTAATTAATCTTGGTTGATCATGTTTATTTATTTATTTTTATTATCAAGGTTCTATTGTAAACGAGATGATTAATCAAATCAATTATGAAACAACTCAATAGGTTAAATGAGTGACAGAGTGGCTGTCAAACATCATTGAACTGGTACACGGATATCCATTTTCAATATATCTATATGTCCATATATGCTAGAGATGAAACAATGATCATAAAAAATAAATAGAGAATCAAATATTGGCCGGACATTACGCATTCTATGCATTTCGATAGGGAAATGATATTGAAATCAATTGAATTACACTGAATCTATCAACACTTGTTCAGAAATAAGAGCTGAACCAATTAGGTATTTATTTATATGTATATCGAAGTTACTAAAAAGTTCATAGGGGTTCCCTTCTAATAAATGCGAGCTGTTAGCGATTAAATGAAAATATTTTTTTGCAGAAAGTAGCAGAGTTGTTGATTCATAAAGAGAAATCAATGCGTTTGCGTCCTTTGCTTGATTCGAATAAACCTCTACATGTATATAACGGATATAAATATATATACTTATATATAATTTATTTGTTAGAGACTGTAGATTCGAAGGTTTTAAATTAGGAATCTTTTATCGAATATTTTCATGAGTTGATATGTAGGTAAATTCGTTTTCGTGTAATGAAACTGGTCATTCGATACTACAACAAAACGAATTTATCTACATCCAATCTCCCATGTGAAATAACAGATACAATATTTCTAATTAAAAGATTGATGTTGAAGATCAAACCTACGAATCTATAGTCTCAAACAAATAAATTTCACTGGTCATCGAAAATTTATAAAGTAAACCTATCAATTAATTCCACTCGAGTTTTACACGCTGATTATCATGCAATTTCCCGATTTTTTACAACAGGTCAGAGTTTTGATATATTATCGGTCAAAATGACGAAAAAGGCCATTTTGACCTATTTTCGAGTCCCATTAGATAATAAACAGCAATATTTTGTTGACGTAATAGAAAACAGCTTCCTCTTTGATTTTCAAATCACCACTCGCTTGTAGCTCAATTAGAACTCAAATTTAAACTTAAAAACTAAGAGCATATTTTTTTATCAATGTTTTTATCCTTTGTAATCACGTAGTTTTAGTTTTTTAGTTATAACTCGAGTTCTAATTGAGATACAAACAAGTGGTAATTGAATCAAAGAGAAAGCTGTTTTTTTATAAAAATAATTGAAATAATGGATAAAAATTTGAAAAATTTAAAGATCCTCCTGAAATTATGAAGTTGACCTTATTATTTATAAAAATTCTCTAAATGTTACTAGATGAGAATCAATCGCTATTTTTGATTTTAAGTCGATTCCTCCATGTCTTCAGCAATGGTTACCAATAAAAACCGAAACGTCAAAAATCCAATATAGAATGGTTATTCCTCAAGTACTAGTTGAGAATCAATCGCTATTTTTGATTTTAAGCTCGATTCCTCCATGTCTTCAGCAATGGTTACCAATAAAACCGAAACGTCAAAAATCCAATATAGAATGGTTATTCCTCAAGTACTAGATGAAAATCAATCGCTATTTTTGATTTTAAGTCGAATCCTCTGTGTCTTCAGCAATGGTTACCAATAAAAACCGAAACGTCAAAAATCCAATATAGAATGGTTATTCCTCAAGTACTAGTTGAGAATCAATCGCTATTTTTTATTTTATCTCGATTCCTCTATGTCTTCAGCAATTGTTACCAATAAAAACCGAAACGTCAAAAATCCAATATAGAATGGTTATTCCTCAAGTACTAGATGAGAATCAATGGCTATTTTTGGTTTTAACTCGATTCCTCTATGTCTTCAGCAAAGGTAACGGATAAGAAAACAACGTAGTTGCTATGGTTACTTATAAAATTTCCTGCCAAATTTTTAGCATTTCACAGAGAGAAGCCTATCCATTCTTACTTAAGCAAGGCTAAATGAGCTATATTAAAACTTTCAAATGAATAAATTTTAAAGAATTAAAAAAATTAAAAAAGTACCATCTTACTCTAGAGTAAAGTACTTTAAAATATAATTTTACTAAAAACTTTATTTAACCTTTTTGTGGTCCCTAAGATACTTAATTAGGATATTAAATTTCATTAAAATTGGTTATGTCATTTTCAAGATATTTAGAAAAAACTAAAAAAGTACTGAAATAAAGTACTAATGTTTGTGGGCCGATATGTACCAAAAAGTAATCAGCCCTTCATTTTGTTAAATCTAATTGTAGGTTTTCAATTTCATTTCAATCGGTGCAACGGTGTGGAAAAATCGTGGGCCAAAAAAACGATAACATCCATCCATCCATACATCCATCCATCCATCCATACATCTGCACGCACTAAATAAAAAATCGCACTTTTTGGCCTCTCGACGAGACCCCATGTAATTTTTGGCAAAACCGTCACGTGTTAAAATTCAACCTAATTGAATACTACAATTTGTGACTTTAATTGAGTCCAAGGGTTCCGTAGTCTTTACCTGAGGACTCTGAAGTCGCGTTTGCCGCTAGACCGATTACTTGCTTCGCATTGGATAAAGTAAAAAATGGCACCTTTTGGCCTCTCGGCGTGATTCCAGGTAATTTTTGGCAAAACCGTCACGTGCTAAAATTCAATCTCATTGAATACTTCAATTTGTGACCTTAATTGAGTCCATGGGTTCCGTAGTCTTTACCTGAGGACCCTTTGAAATCGCATTGGATAAAGTAAAAAATATTTTCCAAGTTTCAAGTCTCTATCTCAATTTGAGCCTGTGCCTCAGAGCGATGCAAGTTGCCCATCTAATACACGGGGTTTTTGACATTGAACGATCAATTTTTTATTCCGGCCAAAGTAATATTTCAAAAAATTTAAAACTCTGTAGACTTTACTCTATAATAGTAGCTATTCTTCAGAGTTTTTCAGATTTTTATTTATTATAATTTTGGAGTTACAGCTAGATAAAATACTGCCATATCTTAGTGTTAGTAAGTTATAGACTCCAAAATTATAATAGCTACAAATCTGTAAAAATTCTGAAGGGTAGCTACTATTATAAGGATAAAGTACAGAGTTTCAATTTTTAAACCAATAAAAAATTGATCGTTCAATGCCAAAAACCCCATGTTATTTAGATGGGAAACTTATATCGCTCTGAGGCACAGGTTAAAAATTGAGATAGAGGGTTGAAACTTGGAGGATATTTTTTTTTTAATTTATTTCGAACCATATGAGCCCCTGGGAGCGTAAAAATTCGAAAATACCCAAAATAAGGGCCACCCTACTATACATACTATATTAGACTATATATTTCTGGTTTATCCCCTAGAAGGGTGAATAAATAGCAAGACGATAAGTGAGAGAGTAGACTTGTTTGTCTCAGAGTTTGCCTTGTGGCTAGAAATTGTTTTTTTTTTAAATATTTTTATCGTCTCTGTTTTAGAACGTCATATGTAGAAAATAAGTGAAAAAATATAGCTACATATATATCATTTAATAGTGTTTTAATAACAATAAACCTTTGAAATATATCAACATTTGTAGCATAAAAAAAAAGAATTATTTTCATTTCTCCCTATGTTACATTTTTTTACTCTTTAATAAGAAGATTAAAAGTTTTATTATATACACATTTAGAAGTATATATGTGACGTGTATATACCAAGAGATGAAAATATTCATTGCAAATGTGTGGTAAATGGAAATAAAATAGATAGGAGATTAGATTAAAAAAAAAAAGAAATGGGTCCGGACGATTTAATATCTCGATCAGATGAGAGTTTTCCAGCAAAACATCCACATCTGGTGTATTTTAGAAATGTCAAGATATTTTTTATAAAATAAACTATGTGTATATTAATTTGAGTTTTAGATACTTTTAACAAATTGGAGATACAACAGAGAATTCTAAAAAATATGGATATTTTGCTGAGGAATAGACTCATGAAGGTAGCCCAAACGTCCATTAGCCAATTAAAAAATATAGTTTAATTTAATAACACTCCCATCTTCCTGATTGAAAAAAGAACGTTCGCATTAACAGATATTTCTAAACACGAATAATCAAAAAATATTCAACATTTCTGAATAAATGTTGTTAGAGTTCGTGGCTGTGATCAAACTGTATTAATTGAAAAGTTTTTGTTTTGCCGAGAGTAGCAGAGTTGTTGATTCACAAAGAGAAACAAAGAGGTTGTCCTCTGCTTGATGCAAATAAACATACACAAATATATATGGAAATTATATATCTGTATATATATATATTATTTATTTGTTTAAGACTATAGTTTCGAAGACTTGGCCTTCATCATCAGTCTTTTTTAATTATAAATATTATTTTTCATGGGGTCAATACCTTATGGATATTGAAAATTTTCGTTCTTAACTTAGCTGGGAGCCAGTTAAAATTATATAGTCTCAAACAAATAAATAATATATATACAGATATATAATTTCCATATATATGTGTGTATGTTTATTTTTTTTTTATTTTTTTTTTTTAATGATAATGATGAGAGAAGGAGTTACACCAAAAAGGTGCCACCCCTAAAGGCCTCGGTTGGCCCCTCCATCGTGAAAAGAAGAAGAAAGAATTTTATGGGTTGGGCGGAGGTCGAAGGTATCTGTGGATACGGGTCTTAAATAGCTTAAGGTTATAAGTCGCGGGAAAGATGGTGGCAGGGAGCGAGTTCCAGTCTCTGGAGGTCATAGGAATAAAAGAGTTGGCGAAAGCGCTTGTTCGACTTTTATCCAATTTGACAGCGAAGGGGTGCTGAGCGTTAGAAAACCGCGTGTTTCTCGTAAAGAGGGCATTAGGGGGATAAGAGATTTCAGCTCGACTGAACAGACACCGTGATAGTATCTGTAGTACAGGGAAAGGGCAGAAACGGTTCTTCGGTGAGCCAGGGAGTCGAGTGAGTTGGTTAGAGCCGGGTCTCCTATTAGTTTAATTGCTCGCTTCTGAATTGCATCCAGTGTAGCAAGAGAATGCTTGGATGCACCCCTCCACAGATGAGAGCCATATTCGAGATCAGGGACGAATTTGAGCCTTATACAGCATAAGAAGTTGACTGGGAGTATAACAGCGTCTAGACCTAAATAGGAGACCAAGCTTGCGCGCTGCAGCTTTAGCAGTGGTTGAGATATGGTCATTCCATGAAAGGTCAGACCCTAGAGTTACGCCTAGCATTGAAATTTTATCCCTGAATTCTAGTGAGTTTGAGTCGAATGATGTGTTTGGGAGGTTTCTGTCGACGCGCCTAGAAATAAGGCAACACTGAGTTTTCCCTGCATTGAAGTTAACTAAGTTTTGGGATCCCCAGTTTTTAAGTTTGCACAAGTCTAAATTAATTGAAGAGGCAATGTCTGCACGGTTTTTATGCGATGCAGGGGCGTTATGTATGTATGGATCAAGCAGAGGAAAACAAGCCTTATGAGATTCGGCATGGCGACTAATATTTATTTTTACTTTTTCTCTTTAGATTAATGCGATCTATTAATATTATTTTTAATTTTAAATTAGGTCGATATTTATTTGGAGTCAAAATTCAAAAAAAAAAAAAAAAAAAAGTGAAATAAAATTTATTTTATTTTTGCCAACGTTTTGGCCCCCGCTCCGGCCATCATCGGAAGCAAATTTTTGAACTTAATTGCAATGAAAAATAATATTAATACACACGTAGTTCCTTCTTTGGTCTTTTTAAACCACAAAGAAGGAAGGACGATCCTCTGAATCGTCTAAATTCTTTTATACGGAATTCGTTGTTTTCATTATCCTTAGGCTGTCTTACATTAAGTCAGCTTTGAGTTTATATCACTTCAATAGAAAATAGTACTTGTTTTAATTAATTAAACATGTATTGAGGGTTTTTTATTTTATTATATTTTCTAATTTTAATACATAATAATATTTGTAATGAGCTATTAATTCGTTAAAAAAACTACAAATTAATCAATGGAAATTGAAGAAAAAATTAATTATATATTTTCATTGACACATCCACCTGTGAATAATTAATTTAATAAGGAAACCCCAATCAAATTAAATTTACCCGAAAATGAGACCATGAGAGATCGAATTGTCGACCCCAAAACCCCCTAAGCCATGATTATCTTTGAAATCGTTCCAGTAATTATCCATACAAAAAGAAAAAGATATCCTGAAAAATTACATTTTCAATATACTATTAATATGAAAAAAAAATGAAAATTCAATTTTCCGTAATCGACAAGTTAATTTTCATAAAGTAAAAATAATTAAATCTAAATTGCTTTCAAAAGACGTTAAATAAATTTTCGCCCCCTCAGTATTTTTGTTAAAGTCTCGCCCCCCATTTTATTATAATATTTTCTAGAAAGCATAATAATAAGTCCTCAGCTACCCACACGAGTTCTCTTTTTATAATTCGATATGATAAGAATAAATAAAAATATCGAAGCGAGTGAAAAACATTTCTTGGAATATTCGAAAATTGATAAGCGAGTTGTCCGGGCAAAGCTCGCTCACCTGCTAGCTGGACTCTGAACTCAGTTGGCCAGAGGACTCCTCGCTCTCTGGGCCTGGCTGGCTGGCCTGGTCAACTAACTAGACATGCTCTGCTGCCCTTAAAAAGGTAAACATACTTTCTACATTAATATCATTCAATCTAACTAAACAAATCACCTCTTATTAACTATATAATAAATTATTTGTTGAAACTTTGTGATTTATAGCTATTCAAATTATCAAAAGATTTAGATTTATTATTTTATTTATTTTATTTATAGACGATTTAATTATATGTTTCATTTTTCATGGCATACCATATTCTGAAATCAAATAATGCTATTCACTTAAAAAATAATTTCACAAAAAAGACTAGTAAGATATCTTATTAGATCTTTTTAACTATTTTATCTTTAATGCTATAGTAAAAGAGCATTCATTCATTCATACTCTCAGGATTCTAACTCAAATGTCAAATTGCAACCCAAGCTTTTGGATAACCCTGGAGACGATACTCTGTTAACATAAGAGGACCAACTTTGTATTACAAATTGGAGGGAAATGGTAAAATTTTTTCAAAATTTGGTACGCTCTTCACTTAGAAAAATAATAACTTATTGAAATTTTATTTTCGAATTTACTTGACTTATAATAGATTCACTTTCATATATATATACATTATTTAAATATAAATTATTTATTAATTAATATGTATATATATATATATATAAATTAATTGTTAAATTAATTTAATTATAATTTAATAAATATATTAATATAAACAATTTATGTTTCATAATCAATAAAAATATAATAGTTAATATAAATGATTTATTGAAATTTTATTTTCGAATTTACTTGACTTATAATAGATTCACTTTCTTAACTAATTTTACTTTATTCAATAATTGTAATGAACTATTTTTTTTAATGATCATTTAATTAAATGAAATTTTATTTTCGAATTTACTTGACTTATAATAGATTCACTTTCTTAACTAATTTTACTTTATTCAATAATTGTAATGAACTATTTTTTTTTTTAATGATCATTTAATTAAATGAAATTTTATTTTCGAATTTACTTGACTTATAATAGATTCACTTTTTTAACTAATTTTAATTTATTCAATAATTGTAATAAACTATTATAGTGTTTTTTAATGATCATTTAATTAAATGAAATTGAAACAATATACATGATTATTTATGTCTAAATCAGGACCAAGTCTTAAAATTCAATTGATCCAATCAAAAAGTGATGTTTTCTGCATTTTTAAACCTCAAGTTGTGTAGCTAGGGAGTCAAAATTTTTATATAAACGAACTTTCTATACAATTTTTCGACACAAAATAGTTTAAAAATGATTTTTCTCTAATTTGCTACAGTCCTTGAATAGTCTTTTTAAATTAAATTCAAATTTGTTATTTTCTCCATTAACATCATTCAATCTAACATGATTTTTTTTTTTTTTTTTTTTTTTTTTTGAAAAGAGTATCAATTTGAGAAAGAAAGATTGAATTTTTAATCAAATTCAATCTTTCTTTCTCAAATAGATACTCTTTTCAAAACAAAAATTTGCCTCTGCATTGGTCTTTATTTCAGTTAAGCAGTAATTTTTACTTTTCCAATCTGTTTGAATTGAGTGAAAATACTTGGCTTTAGTTATACATATATTGCATGCTTGGAGGTGATGGTCTCAAGGGTCTGACTAGTTGCTCGGAAAGCGTACTAGTGCTTGGGTTCGACTCCCGAGGGGACAAGACCCTCCTACATGCAATATAAACATATCTATTAAAATCTTTGATAAATGACCTAAATTCATGTTCGTATAATAATTTTTTTGTTAAAACTTAATGTTACAAGTAAGCTAAATAGATTAATTTAACCAATTTTCTTATTTTGGCTATCCAGACAAGAGAAAAAATCTTTCAAGTAATAATATTTAAGAAGCTCTTTTAAAAACTTAATCCTACTACTATTGGCATTTTTGTTTTTTATAACTAGAGCTATTACTATCTCATAAAGTTAAAAAGCCTGTAAAACGCTCATATCTCAGTAACGAAAAGAGTAAGTACCTACAATGAAATTTTAACTTTATCTTGAGTTTCAGTTAGAATGACTTTAACAAGGTTTAGATTTAAATTGGCCTACAGCAGTGATTTCAACCTTTTTGTCTTCACGGGAAACTTTCAATGATTTAAAAATTAATAAATCTTATATTAATTTATTCTTATGTCATTACATTGAAATAATTTATTCATTATATTTCGTATTAAATAAATACAATTCTTTTATAAAACAATCTCAATAGATTAATAAATAAGTTATGAGAAAAATTCTTTATGAATGGAAATTTGGAAAAATAGTTCCTTTAAGATGAAAAAATAAAACCAATAAATATTTTGAAAATCGACAATGATTTTAAGTGTCTTGGCTATGAAATTACAATGAATAGAATAAAATAATTTTTTCTAAAAATTTCTGATAAATATTAGAACATCAATTCATATATCTTACCTTTAGTTAATTGAATGTTTGATGTTTAAACTTTCAATGATTTCTAAAATCAATCTTCTAAAATTTTGGGATTGTGATATAGAAAAAAATTAATTTAATTTAATTTGGATTCTGATAAACGTTTTAAAAAGTTTTACAAAGGAGTTCTATTTATATATTATTATAGCTGTATATATGTATTACTTATATATACAATCTGGTCAAAATTGTACAGAATCATTTCTATTCAAATAAATTATAAGTACTGAAAAACAATTATTTCTTAATTCTTAGTGACTCATTGTCAAAGTCTTAGAATGACTGGCTAGTAAGTAAGTAGATTTTACTTCTAGCATTTTACCAAGATGGACAAACTCGATAGAGGTCATTTGGCAATAGGATTTCAAAGAAGTTTAGGTTTTAAGTGAAAGTCGTGTGGCCCAAACACAACTCTATTTTTAAATATGTTTTAATTATTTTCAAACTTAAAATACACTTGTAATGCAGCGTTTAGAAAATCATTTTCCAAGCCCCTGTATATCGGCAACCCGTAACGCGTTAATTTTAGTTCCAGAAACTCCGCTAGAGGAAATTTATCATCTCTCCTATATAATAATAATAATAATATATGCTCTCATAGTCTCATAGTCCCGAATTAAGCCTGGATCCCAATTTCTTAGCCTCCCTCGTCTCCTTAGGCCCATTCCCTCGTAATATGCGCCTTGGTTCAATTTACCAGGTAATATTCGCTCTACACTTGGCTCAAGAGCAATTAAATTCAAAAGCTAAACTATTTCAGGAAAATTTAATAAATTCTAAGTAAAAATTAAATCCTATACTATGTGCAAATAAAATAGAAAAGTAAACCTGACATTTCATTAGATAAAACAAGAGAGATGATGATTCAATTCGTTTTATGAGTTCGTGAAAGGGAAATGACCAGGAGGGCCAAGCAGGTGGGACACGCCCTCCCGGCCTATCTCCTATCTACAGCCGTTAATGTGTCGCTAAACTAAATGAATGGAAATCCCGGGTGCATCAAAGAAATTGCACTCAGTAAGTGATTAGGAGGCATTTAGATAATTACTCTTTCAAGCCCTTCTCTTGAGTTTTTATTTCTTGCTCTTTTTTTCTTGTTAATTAAATCGAATTGAGTATTCATTTGATAATAAAAATAGTAGATTATATATTAAGGATTTAAATGTATATAAAATTAGAAAAAAATAATTAAAACTCTTATTGTCAAATCCACACTTTGGCATACACCTGTCCTCGCTCTTATATTTAATCGAGGAGTGAACCGCGATTGGAATTAGGTGTACACGTCATTGGAATTATGTGCAATTATTTTGGAATTCATTAGATAATCACCCTTCATCTATTGTCTTCTATTTGGAAATAAAAGTGAAAGTGGAAGTAGGTTCACCCATCGTATTTAATATTTAATAAAATAATTTATTAAATTGAAAGTTTTTGCCGAGAGAAGCAGAATTTTTATATATTGAAGGAGACAATAAAAGAGTGTGTCTTCTGCTGGAATTATAAATTTTATTTATTTATAACGAGACTATAGTTTCGAGGGCTTTGCCCTCTTCATCAGTCTATTACAATGTATTCACAGGAATTAATTTATGAATGAAAGTTTTACATTTTTCATGTGGCAAAGCCCTCGAAACTATAGTCTCGTTATAAATAAATAAAATTTATAATTCCAGCAGAAGACACACTCTTTTATTGTCTCCTTCAAAATAATTTATAATCATTTACGAAAGAGCTCCCCCTCCCATTTGATTTTGGACTCATTAGCAATTTATGATATCTCCTTATAAATAATATTTTTATATGAAAATTTTATTATTTTAAATGATTTTTAACACTCCTCTTTTTGGGTCACTATAAATTTCACATAGTGAGTAATTTTCATAAGGTTATAGGGTGAAAAATGCGAAATTTCGTAGAAATCGATCAAAGAGTCTAGAATTTATATTCGAAGTTCAATTTTTTTTGAATCCCCCTCCCCGCCAAAAACTTTAGCCCCTGAAAAAATAATATCTGAGTTTTGTTCTACAGTAATGTTTCGCTGTTTAAAGTTATGGTGAATTTTAAATAATAAATATCTAAATCGGAAATTCATTTTGATTTAATATTTTCTTACTCAAAAGACCTTTTTCTAGAATGATAGAAATTAAGAAATTAATCTCTAGTAACAGGAGTAACAGGTCTGGACTTGTATTTGGCAACCTTGCAATGCCTTAGCTCTAAAGTAAGAGAGATCATCCACGCTCTTTTTAGTTATTTTCCTTGAATCAAAGAATTTTCACCCGCATACTCGTATTTATTAAATATTAAAGAAATTGAAAAGCTAAATACGCTCTTATAAGTAATTAATAATAATCTTAATAATAAAATATTTTTTTATTTATATCTATATTATATATAACATTGTCTTAAAATCTCAATAAAATCATTCAAAATATTATAATTTTTACATTTTTGAATCAGGAGCTAGCATGCCCAAAATCTTAGCAGTTTATCAGCATTGAAAATACAAATATTTTAGCACAATAAAAACTTTCTACGACTTTTTGTTCTTAGTTGACTTGGTTATGTAAATCCATCCACAGAGTCTCTTCAGACAGAGTTTCAGACATTTTTCAGCACATGAGTAAAAAAAAAAAATAATCAAAAATTTTGCGTGAATTCAATCCTAGGTTCTCCCTGTAGGCAGGCGAAACCGGAGTAAAAATACTAGGTGGTTTTTATCCTGAAATACAGGGTGGGCATAAAGATCTACCACATTTTGAAGAGGTATAAAAAAATGAAAAAATTTAACTAGAAAAAATCTGAATATATTTTTGAAAAGAACATAAAATAATTTTTTAAAATGTGTTTTAAACATTATATCAGACAAAAAAAAAGGGGGGGGGGTCAAATACAAAAATTACTAGCCCTTTCGACCAAACTCAACCACATTTTGTATACATATTCTGTGGACTCCCATAAGGCTAGTAATGTAAAAACTAACCACCCAAAATTGGGGAAGGCTCAAAAATGTAAATTCTAACCCTTTCGACAAAACTCAACCAAATTTTGTATACATAGTTTCGTTGAAAGGGCTAGAATTTTCATTTTTGACCTTTCCCTCCGTTTTGGGTGGATAGTTTTTGCATTTCTAGCCTTCTGGACGTCCACAGAATATGCTATATAAAATTTGGTTGAATTTGGTCGATAGGACCTAGAATTTTCATTTTTGACCTCCCCCTTTTTTTTTGTCTGATACCTAATGTTTAAAACCAAGAAAATAAAAAATTTATGTTCTTTTCAAAAATATATTCAGTTTTTTTTTCTAGTTAAATTTTTTTCATTATTTATACCTCTTCAAAATGTGGTAGATCTTTTTATACCCCACCCTGTATTTCGAGCTTAAATAATATTTGTTTTATTCGTGAAACACCAGCTTTTATATTTTTAAAAAGTTTATACTCGTATTCAATTAATTTTATGAATATTTTTAGTTTGATACATTAATTTATTGGAAGTAACGACTTGTGACTGGCCTTATAAGAAACATTTCGATTGATATACTTTCCAATTGTCATTATTATTGCATTATAATCATAAATAGAGGGGAGATAGAGCGTTTGACTGATTATCGTAACCATTAACTAATCGCAGATGTCACATTTAACTCCCCCCTCGCTAATTTACCATCATTATGGGTGATTTTAGTCAGAATTAAAAAGGAAATTGATATTTATAGCGAGTATAGGTACTATTCTGTTAGCCCCCCGCCCTTTCCCAGGCTTCCATAACGCCCTCGTCTTTTTCGCCCCTTCACCCAATTTCCTTGTTCAAACATAAGTGCATTATGAGAGCCAGCAAGAGGGTAAACATTTCATGCAGAGTCCAAAAAGCTCCTCCTCCTGCTCTTCTCATAACCTATCCATTTATTGATGCTAGTCGAGAAAGTTAACCGGCTCTCTTTCTCTTTCACTTTTTCTTCTTCTACTTACTGAATTAATTTAAGATCAATAGACCGTCAATACTGGATTATATTTGTTTTATTTTATTTTTGCTGTCAAAAGAGTTCTCTTTCTCTCTCGCTCTCTGTTAGTCTACCAATATTTTTCTAGGGCTATTTACATGCCATGAGCCTTATAAAAAAAAACTAGAAAAACAAGAGGTGAATCAATGAATTATTAATGAAGTGACTCTGACCGGCGGCGCTTCCTTCCTTATCAGGTGATGAGTAATTTTAATTTAATGAAAAAAATTAGAGAAATTTAAATGAAGATAATCTGGTGTGCTTGCCACAAGACTTTTACTACTCTAGTAGCATGGAGATCGAAAATATATAGTTACAATATAGTTTCGAACTTTGTGTTACTAGTGTTACAATCTTTCCCTTTTTGGAAGTCATCCTCGTAATTTCCCTCTTTCAAATTAGTCTACCAGAAACCCCCCCCCTACATCCATAAAATAAATAAATAAATAAAAGGATATTTTTGGTTAATCAGTTAAAGCTAAAATTAATATAGTGGGCGGGGCATAAAGATATACAAAATTTTGAAGAGGTATAAAAAAATGAAAAAAATAACTAGAAAAAAACTAAATATATTTTTGAAAAGAATATAAATAATATATTTTTTTTAAATGTGTTTTAAACATTATATTAGAGAAAAAATCCAGGGGGGGGGGGGGAATGAAAATTCACCACTTTCGAATCAAACTCAACCAAATTTATACATATTCTTTGGAGCCCAGAAGGCTAGAAATGCAAACACTAACCAAATTATGTATACATAGTTTGGTCGAGAAGGGCTAGAATATTCATTTTTGACCCCCTTTCCCTCTCCATTTTGGGTGGTTAGTTTTTCCATTTCTAGCCTTCCCCTCTTTTTTCATCTTATATAATGTTTATAACACTTTAAAAAAAAAATATTTTATGTTCTTTTCAAAAATATATTCAGTTTTTTTCTAGTTAAATTTTTTCATTTTAAATACCTCTTCGAAATGTCGTAGATCATGATGCTCCATTCTGTATAGTCTTTCTAGTCGATACACAATTCTCTTCTATTTAGTATTTAACTGAGATATAGGCGTTTTTTAAGTTTTTCAACACGCCTAAAATCAATCAATTTCAATCAAGAATATTATTTTTATGAAAAAATCATTGAAGCTGTCTGTTATCTGCACGTAAACATAATTTGCTTTCCAGTGGTGGGCGGTGACTTTTCAACCAGGGGATGCTGTCCAATAAACCTTCATTTTGTATTTTTTTAATTTAATTTTATTCTTCGCTCTTTTTTGCAAATTTTTTCGAATACGGCATCATAGAACTTTACGTTATTTTTCAAATTTAACAGTAGATTTCTTATGACACGATATGAAAATATGTTTTGAAATTTTGGGGATATGTCGCATCCACAGCATCCCTGGACCGCACGCCACTGATGCTTAACTATATTTTAATGAATTATATATATATATATATATTATATTATATATATGTCATTAGAGGATTTTCGGGTTTCTCCGCGTGGGTTTGAGAGTTTTACTCGACGTTTCGGCTCTCCTTTTCAAGAGAGGGGGTGGGTGGTCTACGTGGTCTTAACCTTGTAGTCCATGGTTCGTTTTGGAGGGTGTCTTCCGAGTGAATTTCTTCAAATGTTGGGCACTATCGATACGTTCACTGTCACTGTTTGTAGTCAATATATACCAAATCAGTTCTGCTTTAAGACTTTCGGGGACCCTAAGACTGTCTTTCTCTGGAGGTTTTTGAATAATTTTTTATAATTTTATTTATAATAATTTATATAATACAACACAATATTCTAGAATCTTATAGAATGTTTCTCGAAATTGCTAGAAGGTTCTAGGAAAATCCATTAGAACCTACTTCCACTTCCACTTTCATTTCCAACTGGAAGACAATAGATGACAATAGATTATCTAATGAATTCGCAACAGACGGTGTACACCTAATTCCAATCGCGGTTCACCCCTCAGCCGAGGCCATTAAATTAAAATAAAAATTTTCAACCCATCCTCAGGTTTAAATTCCTTTTTCCCCAATCTGTCAAAAAGCTCATCTCAAATATAGTCAATAAATTAATAAGTATTTTTTTTTATTTTTACTTGTTCATTCCATCCACGATCCCTTTCAGATTTTTCGCATTTGAGAAACGCTGCCACCTAGCCATAATATTAATAAAAAAAATATTTAAAAAATAAATAAAGAGAAAAACAACAAAATTTAAAATAATGAAATAAATAAAGAAATATAAGATTCCAAAAATACAAAAATGCAAAGAAAATAAGAAAAAAAAATGTGTTTAGATGGCTTTACTCGACTAAATTGATTCATTTAAGTGGAATTGCAATTAAGCCCTTTTTTTCAACAAAAATAATTGAAATTCTTTTAACTATATAGTACTACTTAATTTAAAATTCCATCTACTTTTCTCCATCTTTTTTTTCTTTCTATTTCTCTCAATTCATCACTTTTGAGTTGTTTTTTCCATACATTTAAAGCATTCTTCTTTTTCTACTCTGTTGTTAAGTTTCACTTATTCAAAAGGTTTTTAATTCCCCCCTCCCCCATCCCCCCAAAAAATTCAAGTGGTCTTCGAATTACTGCAACTTTTACTAACTTCTCTTTAATAAAAAAATAAAAAAATAAATAAACTTATATATTTCAATTAGGTATTTAAAAGAAATAATCAGTTTTTTTTTTTCTAAAATAATTAAAATTCATTAAAGTTTGTAAAGATATTCGTAAATGATTTATTGATTGTTTTATAAATATAAGCTAGCTGCAAGACCCCGCCTTCGGCGGCCCTGTTGCTAGTCAGAGGGCTACTCGCCCTGGTCCCCCACCCCCGAAGCCCACCCTCACACCCCACCTTCAAACCCATCCCCTCCCCCTCGCCCCATCTCTGGACCGTACCCCCTACACCCTACCCTCACATCTCACTCCTGCTACCACCCCCGCCTCTCGTACCACCCCCTAAACCCGCCACTTCGCCCAACCCCCGGCCCCCTAGCACTGCACCCGGCACATCCATCCACCCCGCAACGCCACCTCCATCCCAAACCCTATCCCCGTCCCGCACCCAGTTTTTGAATTTCTAGCCTACTAGTAGCCCATAGATTATGTGTACAAAATTTGGTTGAGTTTTCTCCATAGCAAGAATTTACATTTTTTGACCCTCCCCCCTATTCTGGGTGGTTAGTTTTTATATTTCTAGCTCTCTAGAGGCCCACAGATTATGTATTCAAAACTTGGTTGAGTTTGCTCCAAGGACAAGAATTTACATTTTTTGACCCCCCCCCCCTTTTGGGTGGTTTTTTGGGGGAATTTTTTAAACAAACTTTGTCAGAAATCACATACCCAACAACTTTGCTCATAACAAAATTTGCGAGTTATAGTTTAGGAGTTACTTGATAATTTCCATTCCTGCGCCCTCCAAATCCCCTTTTGGTGTCAAAATATCAAAACGTTATATTAATGATTTTAAGTTAGAAGACATTTGATCTAAATATGAAATTTCATAATAATCCCTTTAGCCGTTTTTTCTTGAATCGTGATCAACTTTTCGCGGAAACCACGCAAACATACAGACGGAAATTTTTGAGGGTGTTTTCGTTCATAACTTTGCTTGAAACGTGTGCAACCAAAATTTGGCCTGATTTGGATTAATGTACAGACAAAACCTTAATTTTATATATATAGATAGATAAATGAAGGGTGCCCACATGGGGGAGGGATTAAGAAGCAGAGTTTGCCGTTGAAATTTCTGGGGGGGGAGTAAAATTTTTGCATTTTAGCATTATACTAGTATGAGAAAAATATAAAGCGGCCAAGTTTTATAACTTCAACAAAAGGTAATAAAAACATATTCTAATTCTTTAGAACTGAATAAAATGGGCGGTCGTACTTTTAGGGGGGGGGGGGGGCACCCCTGAATAAATACATTCTTTTATAAAAACAATCTCAAAACTTTTATTAAACGTTTCGGGAGAAATTCTTTTATCAATAGAAATTTGGAATAAATATTTTGAAAATATCCAATACTACCGATTACCTTGAAGATGAATTTATCTTGAATAAAAATAAAAAATTTAAATAAATAATAGATATTGATTCGTAAATGTCGATCCTTCTTTCACTACTACCTACTTAAATGATTATTATATAAATAAAAAATGAAGTATTAATACCTTTTAGTAGCCATATATCTAATCTTTTGCTTATTAAGTGATGAATATATTATCTTTTTTGTGAATGGCGAATTAAAAAAATATCAAATTGGATTATAAATTAGCGCCAGCTGACATTTTTAGTATAGTTTAATAAGAACCTGGGCGACATTGGCACACGAAAGGCTCTTTTTTTTAGTGGGCCTTCTTGTTTCAACTCCGGGCATAAAAACCAGTCATAAGAATAGAAATATTGTCAGTTGGACCGTGAAATTGTCAATTATGAGCCATCTGGAATCTCACCTTGCTCGTGAGCCCCCCCCCCCTGGCCCCCCAAGCGCTCTCTTTCTCAATGAATGCTGCCGTTAAGGTGTGTAGGCCGAGCAGGAGCACCCAAATTGCCTGGGTGTGGTCTCTGGTCGCACAGGGTGACCCATCATTCCAGCAAATAGCTCTTCTCTCTTGCCCCCTGTGTAGTTTATTCGACTCTGGTGGTCCCGTTCAAAATAGAACTAATAATTTTTATAAATTAACCTTTAGAGTGTTCTACAATTTTATCTGTATGCAATGGATGGAATTTTTCTGGACAAATGGACTTTTAGCGAGGCCATGAAAAGAAAAAGAAAAACAAATTACTTTACTTATACATGGTGTCCCGTATCACAACGATAAACCAGGAACAGGAGATATGCCAGTTTATGACGTTCCAGAACCTAAAATTTTTTTTAATGACCGTCTCATAGTTTTCGAGTTATAGGCATTTTTTTGAAAATGGTGAAGGTCGCTACCCTGCCCTAAATATCGAGATGCTGTGGCTACAAATTTACATATTTAATTATTCTAATTTTTGTTACGCAATTCTGAATAATCCTGGTATTGACCAGAATTCAAAATAAAGTCATAAGTACTATACTTTTTGAGAAAAAAAAATATTTTCGCCAGACTTATGTTTTAAAAAATTTTCATCAGCTGACTTTGAATCATCTTTAATGTAAAAAAAGTCTAGTAAACTACAATGGCAAGTTATTTAAAAAATTCCCCCATTTAGTCGAGATTTCAAAATTTTATAGCACTTTGTACTTCCTCTTTAAAAAAACAATATTTGTATTTTTTGGCAAAATTAGCTAATTTAAAAACATATTTTGATAGTGTTTTTTATTTAATACAATAATCAATTATGTTGCATCTTAGTTGAGCTAATCTTTGGGTATTCATGGCAATATTAATAACTATTATAGTATTAATATCTATAATAGTCAAAGATTTAGTTCAATTAAGATGCGACATAATTGATTATTATATTAAATAAAAAAACACTATCAAAATATGTTTTTAAATTAGCTAATTTTGCCAAAAAATAAAAATATTTTTTTTCTAAAGAAGGAAATACTAAAGTGCTTTACCATTTTGAAATCTCGACTAAATAGGCCAATTTTTTAAATAACTTGCCATGGTAGTTTACTAGACTTTTTTACATTAATGATGATTCAATTTAGCTGATGAACATTTTTTAAAACAAAAGTCCGGTGAAAATATTTTTTATCACCAAAAGTATATGACTTATGATTTTATTTTGAATTCTGGTCAATACCTGGATTATTCAGGAATGAGTAAGAAAAATTAGAATAATAAAATATGTAAATTTGTAGCCACAGCATCTTGATATTTAGGGCAGGGATAGCAATTTTCACCATTTTCAAATAAATGCCTATAAATCGAAAACTATGAGACTTTTAATAAAAAAATTTGGGTTCTAGAACGTCATAAACTGGCTTATCTCCTTTTCACGATTTATCATTGTGATACGGGAAACCCTGTATATGTCGCTATTATCAATAATTAATTTTAAAATAAAAATAATTCAAATTTTTTCAAAATTAGCTTCAAAACTTATATTTCAAAAATACAGAAAAAAATGAAGATCGGAAAGTTTTGGAAAGTTCATTCTGATCTTAAATTGTGTGTAATTCTAAAACAAAGAACCTTTTATATTTTGAACTTTCTAGCTTCCGAGATTGAGGATGAAAGATGCAGAAAAATAAAAGAAAACATTTGGGCATCCATCGAACTATAGCTAATAGAATGTAATTTGGTCAAAAGCTCGTATTATTTATTTATTAAACTTCATCTTTAAGCAAAATTTTCAGGTATCTAGCTCAAAGTATTTGCAGACAAAGAATAAACAAATATTAGTAAAAAAAACAGGCTTTCATACCCCTCTATAGGAGGTTGATGAAAACCAAGTTGTTTATTCGATAAGAAATTGAATTAGTTTACATTTGGAGAAATTTTTGAAAATCCGAGTGAGAGTGATTCTCGCGTCAGATTCCCTCTCCTCTGGCTTGATATATGCCAAGAGCCCAGCCTAATCGAGTCAGTTGTTCTCTGACCGTCCAAGTGAAAACATCTAGTGATATATTTACAATAGAATGTCTATTTGGCTAATTCCACCCTTAATTTAATTAGAAATCAACCCCTATCTATACTTCATTGTATTATAATGCATCCCTTAAATTAAAAATCGTTCCGGCCCTTTTGGCAAACTTGATCAGAATTTCCTTAAATTTCATAATTTACTTTTTTATGACATTGCAAGATAAGCTAAACCATTTTTTTCAATTGTTAACCCCCTCTGACAAACATTACCCCTATTTTTTCAAATTTTAGAATAAGGTTTTTTCAAAGTTTTGAATTAATATTCTTAATGTATTCATTTCCGAACTTTATCACAATTTGTTCAGAATATATAAAATCGGATACACAAAAGTGCTTACGACTCTGACCCAATCCATGAAATATATTTCCATACTTTTTCTTCTTTTTTCACGATGCAAAATTATTAATCCTGACTAAACCGGTTGCAACTTTAAGGTACAACATCTCCTCGCATTAAAATCATAAAAAAATCAATTTTTAATTAAAGGGCTGTACTTAAATTACGTAACGTATTTAGAACGACTTTTTAACCCCCCCCCCTATATAACAGATCGTAAAAAATATTTACCCCCAGGCCCTATATTGTACGTAATGTTAGAATTATATCATGTTTAAATTCCTTTCATAATTTTGACTCTATAGTATATACTATATTGGAACAGATTAAATATTGTCATGACAAATTATTTTATTAAATCTAATATATTTTTTATTATTCTTTTCTTAACAAATTATTTAATCATATATTGCTTTTTGATATAATATATCAAAATTTAAAATAAAAAATAACTTATTTTAATTTAAATCTTTTATTAATCACCAGAAAATTTTATATTTATTTCGATAAATTACGTTACAAGCATTGAAGGACCCCCTCCCCCGTACCATAACAATTTTTATTTGAGCCCCCCACCTTTGAATTTGTTACGAAAATTTAAGTACGGCCCCTAAGTAATAACTTACTTTATCCCAAATAAGGGCTTAGCAATGCTACGAAAAGTTCTTAATTAAGTGATTTAATTTTTTTGTTTTAAGTCATAGATGATAAAAAATGAATTAATACTTTGAGTTATCACTGAATATTCCGATTTATAAAACAGCAACAAGTGATAAAAATAATAAATTGCAAGTAAGCAAATAAATTGTATACAAAAATCGTTTTAATATTATTTCCTATCTAAATATAATAGTGTAATAGTATGAATAGTAGTAGAACATTTTCGAAAATGACATTGATCAATCCCAACCGGATTTTCCAATGTTTCAGTCCATTTGAACAACACAAACGGACAGTTAGCGAGAGATGGTTGTAGAGAATTGCCCTAGGGGGGGGGGTTAAAAAGGGGGTTGAAATGAAAAACATGGAATGAGGGGCCCCGGGGTGGGGGTCGATGCATTTCTGCTGCTTTTGTACTTTGAAGTTGCTCACGCGTAATAATAATAAATATTAAGACAAAAAGATTGTGGTGAACAAAAATAAAAAACAACATCACATATACACGCGTGCTCACACACATACACACACACATAGATAGATGGATATATAGGAGAAGAAATAAAAATTCATTGGGCGAAACAGATAAATGACTCCAGACCAGGAGGATGGTATGGAAGAGTTAAAGGGTAGTGTGCTGGAGATGATAAAGGTGCTGCACCCCCACCCCGACCCGCTCTGCTTATTTATTTATTTATTTATCCATCTCCTACTATCTTATAATTTTATTTTGCTTGTAAAATATTAAATTTTAACGAAAATAATTATACCCCACCATGAAACCATGAATGAACACAAATGACTAAAAATAATCTCGAAGAAATGACAAAATCACAAATAAAAAAAGTTACAATTACATTGTGTTATTTATTTTCATTTTATTTTGTGCTACCATTTATAAATAAAATGGAGGCTCTAATAGTGTTGTTACAAATCTGTTTCTCTGTGAAAACTTGGAAAATATAAGCCCGACTTGCACTTGTTCAGCTTATTAGAATAAAACAATATAGACGTGCTTCATCGGCATCTTGCCCACGCGGTAGAGATTGAGATTATAATTCTTATTCATGTGTTCTTTTTTGCAATTTTTTTATCATATTTCAGCTCTATATAATAGATTTTGCATGCAATTTTATTATTAAAATTAAAATATAATTAGCTGTGTTAAAGAGAAGTTGACGCTATTGATAAAACTCATACTATACTTGATTAATAGAAAATTCTTTATTTCGTGTCTGAGCTTGCTTGTTTCAATATCTCCAATGAATATGGACTTGTCTCGACATGTATCCGCGATTATTATAGAAACGCCCAAGCTTATATTTCGCACCCTTTTCTTTCTATACCAGGGTGAGACATTCTAGCTTAATTGCATTTGAGATAATTTATTATTTTTTTAATATTTTTATAAATATTTTCAATGAAATAAGGGAATTTTTTTTTCGAAATTTCTGTACATTTTTTTATTTGCTTTTAAGGAAAGAAAAAATTTATCGAATATATTCTTTTAATTAAATAATTACTTACTAGTATATACAATGAATTTATTTTTATTAGGTAGATTTTTAATCAAATAAATAAGAATTAACAGACATTTATTATGGGGTGTTCATTTTAGAAAAATCAATTCATACGAAATTTGTTTTTAATAAAATTAATCATTTATTTTTTCTAATAAAATTTCCAAATCAAAATAATTAAATTTTTATTTTCGTAAAAAAATTATTTTTCCAATTTTTCAAGTAACTTAAATCCAAAAAATTGAAAATCTCTCTCTCTCTCTCTATCTGCATGTGTGTGTGTGTGACCAAATAAAATACAAATTTTTTGGCACTAGAACAAACTGAACGATTCTGCGTTCTTGTCTAGTGATAAGAAGACAAATTAGAAAGATCGACATTAGATATTATTATGAAACCTGAATGAACTTTCTACGACCTTTCGTTGTTCCGCTATTGTGGGTTTAGAAATCCGAATTAACACATTAACGAATGAAAATTTCTCAACCAAAAATCAAAAGCAAAATATTAATTACTATTTAAAAAAAAATTAATAACTCCTACAGATATTTATTTTTTATTTCTATTTACCATATTTCCAGTAATGAAGCTGCTGGAGCTTTTAATTTTGAGATTAATTTTATTAATGAATTTTTAGTTAAATCTCACATAAATAATTATAATTAATTATGTGTGATTTAACTAAAAATTCAAATATAAGACGCAAAACTGTAATCCCGACATGCACTTGTCCAGGTTATCACAATAAAACAATATAGACGTGTACATCGGCCTCTTGCCCACGCGGTGGACTTTTATTGAAACTCTAAAGGTGGCTACATACGTAAGTACAAACTTGGCAAGTATGCATGATCAATCTTTTTGCACAAGTACGGTAAATTTTCCCGCGTCACCATACGGTACAAGTATGCTTGCACAAGCGCCACTTTGCTCTTGGGCGATGATGAGTTCGGACGTCGATGTCCTGGCTGTGGCTGATTTTTGCCTTGTCCACAAGTGAAAAACGCAAAAGAAGAACCTGATATGTGGTATAAAGAGTGGTTTATCAAAAGAAAAACCTATTCCCATATTAATTTACTGAGTGAATTGAAGATATATCCTCGTGATTGGCATAATTATCATGATACTCTGATGATTTATTTCGCGAAAGACATGGTTGATTTTTATATTCAAGAACTCTTCGAGTAATTCTCGGTTGACTTTCTTCAGATCGCTAGACATGATGATTTGTCTAGAGCTCACTCACGAGTATAGCGTTTACATGTGCAAATCCTAGGTAGACACGGTTCGTTTCAGTTGGGCAAGTTCGTTTTGCACAAGTTTGCACAATTAAAATTCAATCAAGCATCAGGCGACTTCTACAAGTTAAATACTTGCGCAAAATTATCCTACAGACGCCAAAGCATACTTGTGCAAAAAGATTGATCATGCATACTTGTCAAGTTTACAGTTACGTGTGTAGCCAGCTAAGCACACACAGTCGATTTTCAGTCGAGCGATAGTTTAGTTGATGGACATAAATATATTAGGGTTAATGTTGGTGCATACACAACACAACTGCAGATCAAAACGATTGTTTAATCAAAAGGGATCGATGAGCACTTTTGATAAAAATATCGATCTTAGTTAATTAATTAGAGCTAGTTATAAATTGATAATGCATCACGATTTCAAACCAACACAACTAAATTGTTGCGTCGACTGAAAATCGACTGTGTGTGGTTAGCCTAAATCCCTATCAAAAGAGAAGTTTTACCTGAAACCTCTTAGATTAGTATACTGCTTTATCTTTTGAAATTACTTCAAAAGGACTTGAAAATGACCCCAGAATTAGATGTTAAAACGTTGAGTATTTTATTATCTCATTAAAAATATCAAATCTATGTAGTTTGCTGAAACTTCTATTTTGACCAACAACTTAACAACAAAAGAAACAAATCTACAATTTTTCTGCTTACTTCCTATTCTGCCAAGCGACCGACATGGTTTTTGGCCAGGCGTTATCTTGACCCCGTGGACAGCTTTTTGGGATTCCCATTTAAACTTTTACACCCTTTCTACAATTTCCTTCTATTCTGCCAAATTATCTACCGTAATATACCGGGCCGTCCATAAATTACGTCACACAAATTTCAAGATTTTTAGACCCCTTCCCTCCCCCTGTATCACATTCTGTTACATTTCCATTGAACCCACCGTATTGTGACGTCACTATATAACTCTTATACCCTATAATTTAATAATTGTAGAAACTTTTTTATAAATTAAGCACAACTAAATGGATTTAATATATAGGGTCTTTCAAAAGTCGCGTTCGAAGTTCATACATTTCAGCATCAAGTTTATCAATTTCGACCCGAATGTTGTTTTTCAGCTGTGCAATTGTTGTTGACTTATTCACATAGAGTTTACTTTTCAAAAAACCCTAAAGGAAGTAATCTAATAGGGTTAAATCGCACCATTACGTGAAATTAATCGTCCTGGAAAGTTAGACCGCAATAGCTCAATGTAACTTTAATAACTTTAATGCGTTGTTCTAGCGTGAAACTATCCACGGTTAAAATTGTATATGTGTCCACTTCACTAATGTCAAAAATGAAATAAAAAGAAGGTAGCGTTAAGAAATTATTTACTACTGAGATCCTGGTGCGACTTTTGATAGACCCTTTATTTTAAGTTTAATTTTATTTTTATTCAAATCATTTTATACATTATTCACTATTATTACTATATAAACTGAAATCAAAAAAATATATTTGAAGATTGTTTAATTATCACAATTTTTAAGATCCCCGGGCCCCCCTGTCACATTTTGTCACAAATCTTAAATGCCCCCTCTTTACAGTGTGACGTAATTTATGGACTGACCCTAGTCTGAAAAATATTTGAAATAACGAATCGTTTTTCAAAGCTGTAATCTGTAATAAATTCTACATGCAAAATCTTTATTATATTTTCCTAGAAAATTTATTTCTCACTTAAAGTATTTCAAATAGTATTTCAATAATCCTTAAGGTAGTTCGGGACAGCTTATCTATCTGGATTGGTCTTCGAGAAAATCTTTTGTATTTCTGCAGAGTGACAAGGTCTGCCTACTAATTTTTTTATTTTAAAAATTGTTAATAATGAGGTTAATTTCGAATAAAAATCTTTATTTTGATAATATTAATAAAAAGAATATTGAGATAAATTTTTTCTCATTATAAAAACATTTATTTAACACAAAAACGATTTCAAGAAATAGAGTTGGAATTCTACACTAGCTCTTTTGTTATATTCTGTTGGCTGCAAATAACTTTTTATTTTTACATTTATGAATTACTAATTAATTAGAATGTCAAATCTATTGAAAAATGTATCGTTCGATTTATAAAAGTTGATTTATTGATCTGTATAAATTTGTTGAAAATGATATAATTTGTATAAAAGTTATAGCCCTTTTAAAAGCTCTGTTCATTTATTTCCATGTTAAAAGGACAATTTTCAATAGTTTATTTCTCGGTAATGGGACAGACGATCAACTTCAAATTTCGGGAATAAATATTTAAATAGATCAATGATACAATGATCAATATACTGTGCTCGGTGAATTCGTGTTATACGAAAAAATCGAAAGGATTTGATTGTCATCAAATTAGCTGTATTCTAAACTCGTGAGGCAACAAATCATTTTAAATCCCCCCTCCTCCTCTTTCATTCTCTACAGATTTTTATATTTTATCTTGTCATTGAATATTTAATATTACAAAACATGTTAATATAAAATAAAATAATTCCAATGATTTTATTTAATTTTTCATACTGGGCAAAAAGTTTAAAATTATTCCATGAAACACACAAAATAATAAACGGATAATTCAAAAGCCAATCAGAATATCATATAACTCAATTTTTACAATTGAAAATAAATAATACAAAATATCAATCCTCTCTTTAATTATAAATATAACATTTATAAAAAATTAGGCATTAATTTTTGTTATTCATCTCTCGAATATGCTTTTGTTCAAATTTCAAATCTTTTTTTTTAAATAATTAAAATAAAATTAAACATAGCTAGGTACATGGTGTCCCAAAAGTCGCGCGCTATCATTTAAAAACTAAATAACTTATTTGTTATTCACCGGAGAATAGTCACAATCTGTTGCCAAAGATTTATGAGTCGATTTCGAATAATTACGGGCTATTGATTACGAATATGTTGCTAATTTCTTTAGACACCCATCTAATTGATGGCACAAAAAATCAATCATCAAGAGGCTTTCGGCTAAGTCCACTACCTACTGCGAATATGATTTCTTTTCTATCATAATTAGTCTAATTAAGAAATGATTTAATTCGTATTTTTCAAACTTTAAGTGAAACTAGGGTTGCCATCCCTCCCGGAATCTGCTCAAAATTTTGAGTCTTCCGGCTTCAGACTTTAAAACGAGCGCCAAATCATATAAGTAGTAAATGCGGTCATAGTATGATACTACCCTTTTTTGAGAAATCTATAAGGCACTATATAGATAGTTACTATATAGTTTGAAACATTTTGCTACTAGGGAAAGCTTATTTAAAGTAAGAATAGTGTATTTTTACTATTATTAATATTTAATGTGACAAATCAGAGGAAAAAAGGAATAATTAAACACCGTGTTAAAACAGCTACCAATTGCAATGTTTCGCCAATTTATTGTGGCTTCATCAGGCTCTATACAAAAAATAAATACAAATGAATCATTCACAATCATCAAAATCATCATTATTTATTTTAGAGCCTGATGAAGCTACAATAATTAGCGAAACGTTGCAATTGGTCGCATGTTTTAACACGGTGTTTATTGTTCCTTTTTTCCTCTGATTTGTCATATCTAATACTGATAATGGAACTGAATAATAATAATAATAATTAATATTTAATTTTAGAAATTTTATGGATAGTTTATTGTTTTTTGCCAAGCCAAACTGATCTAACGATAACACTTTATGTAAGAAAATTGTTTTTATTGCTCTTTGATTTGATTTTGAATTGATTGCAGTAGCAAATTTGATTGTATTACTACTACTATTTCTAGGTATTTGATTTTAAAGATGTTCTTTGCCAAGGCTGTTAAATTTGTAAAGTGATTCTGCGTTGTATACTTTATTTACCAGTTATTTTTTGCCGAATAAAAAATGTTCTCCGTCATTTTTTTTGCCTAACTTCCAGAATTTCCTTCTACAGAATTGGCAGCTCTATGTGGTACCCATTGTTTGTCTAATTGGACGTCCAAAATATATCTAATAATACTTGTTTTACAAATTCTGTGATTTTTTTTCTTACATACTTAAATATAACAGAAAACTTCAGGATTATAAGCTTTATTAGCATTATAACCATTTAAGAAGCTTCTTAACGAGGAAGTAAAACTATTATTCTTAAGGGAGAAAATATTTTGTTTCCCTGTTAACATTCTAATATACTAGATGTTAGGAATGGTGTATCAGCTGTAAATATTAATTTAATCCTGATTTCACGGTGAAAAATGCTAGTATATTTACTAAAATGAGGCGATTAGTTAAAGTAACACCAATAAAACAAGGTCCTATTATTTTTTCAGAGAGGGCTATTGTAAACGAAATGAATACACGTCGATTTGTCAAGTAAAGTAGGTTTGAATTATTCGGGAGGTAATTTCAATTTAAGAATAGGTTAAATTGGACTGAATTCGATTATTTTAAAATTCAGAGTCTATTCAGGCAAAGTGAATGTAAAATACAAAATCAAAACCAATAAATATTATACTATATAAGCCGATCGTAAACCTTTGCAAACATGATTTTTTATTTACAAAAAAAGCATTTTTCAAATGAAAAGATAATAACATTTGAAAAAATGTTAACCAAAGTATGAAACATGGTATTCCGCAAATAACTATATATGTATTTGTCGCCTCACAAGGGATTTTCTATTACTTAGATGTTTAGATCAGCATGTCAGGTCTCAGAACCCAAATCTCCCTTTGAGAATTTTCCCCTAAATACTAGATATTACAGTGTTTGTCTTTACCAGGTTCTTTAGGTAGTTCCAAAAGAATTGATTTGAAGAAGTTAACCAGAAAAATTGGCTGGTCAGAAATCTGTGATATTAAGATTCCGTACAAACGTAAAACGAGGACCTATTATTTTGAATACAATGTCTTTATGTCCGCTTGTTAGAATATTATAGATTCAAATTTAAAAATTCGACTAATCATTGGAGATTCCAGGGAAGGGAGAAAAGAAGACAAAATGAACTCTACCTTGGCTTTATAGTTCTCAAAACGTTTATAAGAAATCCAAACGTTTCGGAAGAAATTGTCCTTGTCTCAATGAACATTAAAAACAAAATATTGCTTTAAAAAGGAAATATAAAGCAAGTATAAACATATGAATATTTTGAAAATAAACAATGATACAGTTTGCCTTGGTGATGAAATTACCTTGAATAAAAATAAAAAATATAAATTTATCTACTAAAAACTTAGATTTGACCTTAAATTCTTCTTTTTTTTTATTTAGATTAGAAACTTACATCGCTGGGGGCACAGGTTATAATTGAGATAGAGACTTGAAACTTGGGGGATATTTTTTTTAATTATTTCGAACCATGAGCCCTTGTCAGCGTAAAAATTCGAAAATACCCAAAATAAGGACCACCCTAGTATGTATGTTTTTTGGATTTCTAATAAACGTTTTGAGATTGTTTTTAAAAAAAATTGATATATATTCACAACTACCAAAAAATGAGTTAAAAGAGAAATTAAAAAGAATTTTATCATTATTAGGAAGAGTATTTTGAATTTTTTAAATGCTAGCGTATCTTATGGTCCACCTCTGTGTTATATAATCATAATGTTTTCTATTTTTAATAAAAATGATGAACAAACTTTTTACATGGATTATTTATTATTATGTATCATTTCTGTAGAAATCGAGTAGACAAATAACTGAACAACAAAAACAACATTGTTGTTTCATTTCGGATTAAATAAATATTCTATTAAGGCTAATATGGAATTACATTTCAATTGTTCTAAAATTTTACAATTGTTCTGTTATAAAATTATTAACCCTCAAAAGAATAATATTTAATATATTTTTTATTTATTTAGGAATAACTTTGCTCTGAATTTACGATAAAAAGTAAGAATATTTTCCAATGTTCTCTCGGAAATTTCTTTTTGAGTTTCCTAAGCTCAATTATACCAATTTTACTTGCCCTTTTCTAATAATAAGCCAGACAAGTGCGAGTTTGACTGCATACAGAGGGTTCCATAAACTATATCTTCCTAAACATTTGAGATATCAAATTCGTTCTTATTTCTGGTTGATAACAAGAAAATGAGAGAATTAAGAAATTTTTCCATAATTTTAAGCAAAGCCACTTATGAACGTCGATAGGTACAAAACTTTACCTTAAAACTAAAACTACGTGATTATAAAGGATAATAAACATAGATAAAAACATAAGGTCTTAGTTTTTCTAATTGATCTAAAAACAAGTGGCAATTTGAAAACCAAAGAGGAAGCTGTTTTCTATTAAAACAAGAAAATATTTTGATTTCAAATATTGCTGTTTAATATCTAATGGGACTCAAAAATAGGTGAAAATTTTGACCGATAATATCTCAAAACTCTGAAGTGTTGTAAAAAATTGGGAAATTGCATGATAATCAGCGTATGAAATTCTATACTGGAATCCATTGTTAGGTTTACGGGAATTTTTGTTTAATTTTATCGAGCAGTGTTATTAAATTAATGCTATTTTATTCTTCCTCCCATTTTGTTTAAGTTATTTTTGATCTACTTATCCCAAAAGATCATACAGAGTAAATTCTCCAAGATTTTGTATAGGGTGGGCCATCTAACGTTTGGAATTTGAATGGCTATAAAAAAAAAAACTAATGAATATTTTTTCAAAATTATAAGTTTATTAGAAAGATTGGACATTTTCATTTAAGAATGCAACACAACATCATTCAAATGACTGCCATGGCTGGCTTGACAGTACCTCATCCGATCAACTCAATTGAAAATGTACTGAAAAATTGGGTTGATCGGGTGGATACTGTCAAGCCCACCATATACCTATAGGGTGGGCCATCTAACTTTTGGAATTTGAATCGGCTATAAAAAAAAACCAATTAATATTTTTTCAAAATTATGAGTTTGGACATTTTCATTTAAGAATGAAAAACAACATTTTTGTTTCCAAAAATTGAAAAGGGTGACATTTAGTTTCAACAGGACGGGGCGACACAGCCAACGTAACAATCGGTCTTTTGCACACTGTTTTTGGAAATCGAATAATGGTTTTGTGTTTCATTCATAAATGAAAATGTCAATCTTTCTAATAAACTTATAATTTTGAAAAAATATTCATTAGTTTTTTTTATAGCCGATTCAAACTCAAAAGTTAGATGGCCCACCTATACATATCAGCTAGAGAATTGTTTAAACCCAAACCCTTGAACTATTACAATACTTTCCTTTAAAAATAAACGAAATCAGAAAAAAAATTGGATTTCTCTTGAATTCGGCAGAAAATGTATTTGAATTAATAAACGACACTTTAGCGCAAAGTTTCGGCTTTCTCTTAAACCATGTAGCGACAATTTTCAAATTCACAGATAACGTACCGAGTTTTAAAACAATTACTCTTTTTTCTAACCCATCAATTTTAATCTTCCTTTCTCTTTCTCTATTAAATTCACCTACCTAGGTATCATATAATAAATCAATACAGTACGATACGCACCTTATCTAAAAGTTTATTCCCTATATATTATATATATAAAATTTAGTTTAAATATAATATATACGTTTAAGTATTGAATCCCTTTTATGCTTCATAATATTTAACGATCTCAATATAAAATTTATATATACATATGCGTATATATGTACCTATATATCGGATACTTTCGATTTTTGCATAAAAGACAGGATTATCTTCAAATAAAAGCAGCAACAGTAGAGTTTGTTTTGTGCCTTTGTGTTTTGTTATTTATAGCAAAATATTAAAAACCATAAAAAATTCTTTATCTTTATTTAAATTTAATAATAATAAATATCGGCGAATAATGGAGACCTCTTTTTAGAGTTCTGTCCAGAGATCCGATTAGTGTCGTCACAATGTCATTCATATTGTAGGGTAAAAACTTGACATTTAGAAATTATATGTTTTGTATAAATTTAATCAATAAATTATTTCAACTTATTTAAAAATGTCATTTTTTAATGATATTAACCGTTTTGAGGTATTTTTTTTTATATATATATAGAAGAATTTCATTTATTTAATAAAAAATGGTATTAAAATTTTAATCCATTGATTATTTTGGAGAGGATTGAATTTTATGTGGGATCAAAAATAAAAAAAATATCTCTTTATCATAAAATGAGAGATACTTCCTATAAAGATCTTTTTAAGTATAAGTAGGTTTAATTTTTTTAAATTTATTTCAATTTAAAATGACGAGTGTGAGTGCTTAAAAGGGACCATCTTTAGATGTTTTTTGTACCAACTCAATTTCATTCAAATATTTAAACTTAAATTATGAAAAAATACAACAAACTCCCTTATGTATATCCTATTAATTAAGACATTTAAGAATGAATTTGATACATCAATTATTTTGGAAAATATATTCAATCAAAATGAGCTTTTTCGACCAAGCCAGTGAAGCACTGTTGTCCCTGGCAATTTAATGGAAATCACCCTTAAATTTGAAAACATCTGATGTGTCAGGATACAGTATTAAACCTGGGTTTGTGATTATCCATAATAATTTTGGAGTTTTTATAAACGTTTGACTAAATGCACTCTTTCCATTTTGAATGACAATCTAGATTTGTGGATTCAAAATTTTTAAATTTAAAACTTGACTGGATGACGGGTAACCTGGTATTTGGGGGCGGCATTTTGGCTGAAAGTGTGAGAAAAATATGGATTTGTTAAATACCCAATTATTAGAAAATTTCACATAAATTCATATACAAAATATAAATATGTAAAACATGTCAAACAAATAAATTATATATATACATATATGGTATATATGTGTGTATATCAGTGGCGTGCGGTCCATATGCTGCGCATCCCTAAAATTTCAAACCTTTAGAGTAATTTCAGAAATATCGACTTCAAAATTTCAGGAGGACCTTTAAATTTTCAAATTATTATCCGTAATTTCAAATATTTCTATAGAAAACATTTTTTTCGAAATGAAATAAAATTGTTGCATAGTTTCAAAGTTTTAAGGGACAATTAAAACGATTCATTTTTCCGAAAAGGGTGCATATAGAAGGTTGGAAGCCCCTGCCTGGTAAATATATCTTCCAGTTCAAGCATGTCAACGATAAACCCAGGCGAGCTTTAGTCGAATAAAAATTGTTCTCGGAGGAACTATTAAAATAGAAATAATACAAAAAAGGAATAAATAAAGATGTTTCGAAAATCTTTGGACTAATCCATTTTTAAGAACTCTCCATATATAAGATCGGAAATATCTAAGAGTGCTCTAGACAAGTCTTAGCTTGCTTATTGCAATAAAATTAGGAGAAATTTAAGATTTTCTTTAAAGATAGGCTGACTATCGATTTCCATCTCAGGGCTTGTGGAGTTTAAGTCCCAAGATTTAATTTCTGACTCCTACCCTCGCTCACACAAAACAATATTCGTTTGGGGCCAAGGTCCCAAAATATATTTTTTAAAAATCTAATATTAATTAAGTGGATGTCGATGAGGCAGTCCAAAAAAGAAGAAGATAATTTACACTATCTTTTTATTCATAAAACCGACGTTTCGGAGGCTATTCCATCCTTCTTCAGGGTTTTGAAAAGTCAGTGAAGGAAATCTAATGCGACATTCCCCTCTGTCTCCTCTTTCAGTTTTTGGACTGCCTCATCGATACCCACTTAATTCACTTATCAGCCCGTCTCCAAAAATTACTCCAATCTTATCTAATGTTAAATTTGAAAAATAATCAAATGTATACGATATGATATATACCGTATTCGATAAAATTTGAAAAAAAGCGAAAATTAAAATAAAATTTATTTCAAAAAATGACGAGTACTTTTTTTGGACAGCATCCCCTGGTTGAAAAGTCACCAACCGCTTGAACTTTGAATGAAGCAGAAGACATTAATTTCTCTTTATTGAATACCCTAGCTGTTACACAAAGATACTTAATTGTGGAAAAGTTAAAATGAAAGCTTTTGTAATTTTATTCAAGCCCCAAAATTTCCATTTAGATATTGAAAAACCATCAATACAATACTAAAGAATAAAAGCTATAAGCCATTAGACAGTTTTCAATACAAACCCTCACCCTAAAAGCGCTACATGTCGCTTTCGGGGATCAAATAAAAATGCTTCCAACATGCCAAGGCCGTTGGCTTCAAGGGAGATTAATCTATTACAATATTAAATATTAATATTATAAATCGTTTGGTATAATCTTTTAACATTGATAATGCTATTCATTAGTTTAAAAAAATGTAAAGTGTTTCATTTATTAAATTCGAGTAATCATTCATTTTGGGATCTTCCCTCTTTTTCGCTCAGTCAGTTTTTTCACCCGCCTCGCGAGCAGGAAAAGCTACATTCTAAATTGAAAACGGAATATTAATTAAAATATGCATCTAATTTAGATGTTGCGATTAATTTGTCTCTCAGTTCATTAATCATTGCCTTGAGCTGGGTGGCTGTGATGCAATAAGCACCGACTCCTGTCAATCCTTATTTGATCCTTTCAATTATTACTGAATTTATTATTAACATGTTTTTTTTTATTTTATCTACTTATACAGGGTGAACCAACAGTAGGTGGACAGTAAATGATAATATTTATTTTGAGATTACATATTGTCAAAATTGATTTCTCTTTATTAAACAAGGGTGTATTCACTAATGAATATTTTATATCAGGGGTGTCTAACCTTATGGCTTACACGGGCCAGATTTGAAGAAAAAAATTGTCTCGGACCGCGGATAAAATATTATAATTCTATTGATATTTGATTTTCAAAAAATATACTTAATAATATAGAAATAAGAACTTTATTATTTTTTTAACTCATTAAATTTTATACTTGAAAATGGCTTCTCGTATATATAAATACAAACCTACATTCTTACAAAAAGTGATGTTATGTATTAATATTTGTTTATATTTTTCCCTGGCTAGATAATTAATATAAAATTCTAATAAAGAGACAATATTCAATTTTTCTTTCAGATCGGTATCTAATTGTTGTTCTAGATTCTAGAACATTTAATCAGAAAGTTTGCAAGTAGAAAATTTATTTCTAATGAAAATGGAATCTAAAATAGACCAAAATGATGATTATTTTTTCGGAAATGTTGAAATCTTGTTCCAGATTCAAAATTTAAAATTAGCAGTTTTATTTTTCGAAAAATTCACAGTAGATTTTCAGATTTCTTATTTTAGAGAGAAAAAAAATTATCAGGCCAAATTGTTGAGTGTTTTCAAGTATCAGCATAGGTATTTTTTCAATTCTCTAGGACCTTCTGATCCCAAATATACTAAAATTTCTATAATTTCGATATTCAAGTTTTTTGTCAAAATAAGAAATTTCAGAAGGCTATAGCTTTGCCATTTTTTCGTTTTTCGACAGAATTTTTTTTTTTGGAGATATTTCCATTAAAATATAGGTATAAATCTCAATGTTTTAAGGAATTTCATGACTTTATATTGGCGCACGGCTTGGACAGCCCTGGTTTAAATCGAATGGGATTAAAGAAAGATATGAGGAATGATAATTTATTTTTTAAAAAGGTCACGGATATAATAATCCCTGACTATCCATTATCTATTGACATGTAAGAACATGCAAACATCTAAAAGACAAGCCTGACAAGTTTTAGTCCCGGGGAGAAATTATCAATTAATTGTGATTGTTCTAGAAAATCCCAATCCTTGTCTTCTTGTACTAGAATGTTAACTACTCTTAGCATATAAATTACTGAAATAATAAATATTTTAGAAAATGAAAATATGAGAAGAAGAAGAATTTTTAAATATTCGAAACTTCATTATTTTTTCTATGTTAAGTATATAGTTGAGCTTATAATTTTGATTTTGGTGAATTTGATTCTTGAAAAACTATTCACGTATTCTACAAATGTACATTCATATAACGAAAAAGGGTATAAATATATTTCTACATATAAATCTCAATGTTTTAAGGTAGTTTATGATTTTTTATTGGGCCACAGTCATTGCAGTGCTGGGCCGCATATGGACAGCCGTATTTTATATAATGTTTTTTTTTAGGTTCTATGTTCATTAATAGTTGTCTTATATTCATTGGCTTACCTGGATTAAAGAATCTTTACTCTCTCTAACATATTCTCTCTTAGATAATATTGAATTTCCGTTTTTCCCATTTTTAAAATTAAAAAAAAATTTAATACATAGTGGTACGTGAAAGCCATTTGCCACCCACGAAATATTATTTTTTCTTTCGGTCATTTTAATTATTACCTCTTACTGGATAAATGGCTGTGCTCCAATAAATGGGGAGTCCAGTCAACAATCCTTATTTGATCATTGCAATTATTATTAACCATGTTTATACATATCCACACCCACATTATATATATTTTTTGAACATTTTCTTAAAGTATTTAAGATAAGATCGAAACATGCGGGGGCGGATCAAACCACTGCCCATGTAATTATCCCCACTTTCTCTCCTCTCTGAATATTTTTCCAGCATTTGCATCAAATGGCTTGTTAAAAAATCCAAAGAGAGGAAAAAAGAATCGAGATAAGCATCGAAATGTTTCTAAGACATAAAATATAAAACCGAAAACTTTTTTTCTTTTTTAATTATTTTTCTTTTAAGAGAAAACAGAAAGCATTGAAAAATATAGTAACATATATTCATATTTGTATATTCTTAATAAATTCTCTAAATGAAAAGAGATGAGGAAGATTAATTTATTTGAAATGATTTCTATGTAATTATATATTATATATTATATATTAAATATTCATTGTATATACTTACCTCGTAAAATTAACATATTTTTTTAGTTGAAATTCTCAATAAATTTGATAAGGGTCCCTCTTTGTGTCAAACTGACTTTTATTAGAGGGTTAAAATTTTTTTTTTCGAGATATTTAAACGAAAATATATATTTTAATCTCTTTATAAAATATCCTATTTAAAATGAGTTTATTTTTTTGAAAATTAAGATTTTTTTTCGTATAAATTCTCATTTAAGTTGATAAGGGTCCCCCGTTGTATCAAACTGACTTTTATCAAAGGGTTAAAAATTTATTTTTTTCTAGATATTCAAACGGAAATATATATTTTAATCTCTTTCTAAAATATTCTATTTAAAATGAGTTTATTTTTTTGAAAATTAAGATTTATTTTCGTCGAAATTCTCAATTAAGTTGATAAGGGACCCCCTTTGTATCAAATTGACTTTTATCAAAGGGTTAAAAATTTATTTTTTTCGAGATATTCAAACGGAAATATATATTTTAATCTCTTTCTAAAATATCCTATTTAATATGAGTTTATTTTTTTGAAAATTAAGATTTTTTTTCGTCTAAATTCTCAATTAAGTTGATAAGGGTCCCCCCTTTGTATAAACCTGACTTTTATCAGAGGGTTAAAAATTAATTTTTTTCGAGATATTTAAACGAAAATATATATTTTAATCTCTTTATAAAATATCCTATTTAAAATGATTTATTTTTTGAAAATTAAGTTTTTTTTAAGTAGAATTCTCAATAAAGTTGATAAGGGTCTTCCCCCTTTGTATCAAACTGACTTTTAACAGAGGGTTAAAAATTCAATTTTTTCGAGATATTTAAACGAAAATATATATTTTAATCTCTTATAAATTACTTCACACAGTAAGGGGGAGAAGACATCTCAGATTTTATGACAAAATGTGACAGGAGGCCCGGGGATCTTAAAAATTTTGATGTCACAAAATAATTTAAATGTTACGTTTAATTAATTTGGTTTGTGATATCGAACATCAATGAAATACATCAATTCGGACTTTTTCATATTAAATTCAAGATTTTAAAAATCAAATGCGGACTTTTCCATTTTAAATTCAGGATTTTAAAAATCAAAATAAACTTTTTCAAACAAATTGAAAATGTATTAATAAACAGTTGAAAAAAATAGAAAAAAATTATAGTTAAGAAAAAGTTTTAATTTAATTTAACTCTCGGGAAACTTTTTCAGGTAATGAGCAAAAATTTGGTGCATTGTAAGAAATTTGCGTATTAATTTTCAGCTCATCTACCAAAACGTTTCAAGATTGCCATTTTGTACTTCCAGAAAACGTTTTCAGGTAAAAAGCTAAAATTTGGTGCATTCTAATATATTTCTGTACCAATTTTCAGCTAATTAACCAAAATATTTCAAGATTAGCATTTTGTACTCTCAGGATACGTTTTCAGGCATAAAGCTATCATTCAATATCTAAGATATGCATGGTTTTATAGAAATTCTGAATTCGATTTGAAAATGTCTGATTTTGATTTTTGAAATCCTGAATTTGATATGGAAAGTTCTCATTTGAAGTTAAAACCCTATTGCGACCTAGGTAGCAAGTCTTGAAAATCTTTTCTTTTTTTCTTTCAATTTTATTAAGTGAA
Organism: Forficula auricularia; assembly: GCA_024734495.1. Classification (NCBI taxonomy): domain Eukaryota; kingdom Metazoa; phylum Arthropoda; class Insecta; order Dermaptera; family Forficulidae; genus Forficula; species Forficula auricularia. Next base: position 30,150,034 of record JALMQS010000099.1, read on the forward strand.
ATTTAAAATTTGTTATGTATCCATATCCCAGGGGATGAATCGCGTTTTGGATAATTTTCAATTTGCCCATTGAATGCCAGCCAGCCAGCCAGCGGCAGCGCTAATAATTCATTCTGCTCATTAGCTGGTACAAGTTGAGCCTTTCTCTATCTCCACGGAGATGTTTATTTAATCATCTAGCAGTCGTGGAATTATCTAGACCCCTTTAATCATTTAAACATAGATTAGTTAAGTTATGTTTAAGAGTTCGCGAAGGAAACAACGCAACACAAGGACCCATTCGAGAAAGGCGACAAGAGAAAGCACAGAAATGATAAATATTCCCAGAATGAGCAAATTTTAATTCGATACTATATCAATCAAACGGCTTATTCATAACAGTTCCCCTCACCATCATAGAGTGTACAGTGTTAAATAATTTTTATAAAAAAAAAATAAAACCGACTTCAAAAAAATTAAATGCAACAAATAAAATAATGAGAACTCAAAAATAAAATAAAATACACTAAAAGGTATAAAATAATTATCTAATTTAGTTACAACTAAACGGCGATAATATTAACATGAAATCACTTTTTGAAGTCGGTGCCAAACATATACATTTTATGAATTGCACTCGATGGATCTTACTTAGTACGTTTGGCGGGTACGCTCGCTTATATAGTTTGTTTAGCACCGACTTCAAAAAGTAATTTCACGTTAATATTTCGTCATTTAGTTGTAACTAAATTAGATCATTATTTTATACCTTTTAGTGCATTTTATTTGATTTTTGAGTTCTCATTATTTTATTTGTTGCATTTATTTTTTTTGAAGTCGGTTTTATTTTTTTTTTTATAAAAATTATTTTTATTTTTCTCTTTTTAGTGTTGTTATTAATAGTGACTTAATATAATAGTTTGTATGCATCTCGTAAGAGAAAGCGTCGGGCAAATAAATCAGAAAATGATAATAAAATTCAATTCATAAATAAATAAATTTTTTCGAAACGTTTGCGGGTTTTAAATGAATGTTTTAAAAAATTTTAAAAGATTTTATTTATTATAATTTCGATTATTTGCTCATTGGAGACTTATGTTATTTCGTCATTGATCATATTATCAGAACTGGGACCACCCCCAAGGTACCTTCTTTCCAATATAAAAAGAATCCTCAAAATCGGTCCACGTGGCTGAACATACATAAAATAAATAAATAGTTACATATCTTGACTATCTTGGAGCTATACTGATCCAAATTCAGAAAGAATCATTAAAATCGGTTCATAAACAAAGAAGTTATGCCTGAACAAACACAACAAAAAAGTTCCAATACCAATGAAAAACAAACGGGACCAATCGGGAACGAGACTGAACCCACATCATTAAAATCGGTTCACAATTGGCGAAGAAATCGAATAACGTAGGTACAAAAAAAATTCAGTCGAATTGATAACTTCCTCCTTTTTTGAAGTCGGTTAAAGACTGGTTTGATGTAACGCACGCCTCCATTTGATTTTATCCAGTGGTGGATTTCGGTTTTTTTTTTTTAAATAACCAAGTGTTCTGTGAAATAGAAAAAGGTACGTAACCACGTAAATATAGACATATTTTTAGTTTATACCAGTGTTTCTCAATCTGGGTTTCGTGGAACCCCAGGGTTCCACAAAGGGAGGTTTGGAGTTCAATAAAAGAAAAAATAGAAAAACAAAAATAGTAGTTAGTAGTATCACACTTCATAAAATTTGTCACGTAAAGAAAAAAATACTAAATTTAAAGTCTAATTATTACCTTATAGTCAAATAAAACCATTGATACTTAAGAATGGAGTGAACATCACTATTATTGTCTCAGTAATACCATTTTTGTTGCTCTAAAGTTCCTTAACTTTCTTATAATACAACGATTACATTACATTAGTAACAAATTGAAAAGATCATTTAAATTGTTTTATTATTATTTGTTATTAATGACATTTGAAATAATATTGCTTTCGAAATAGATGAGAATATTATTTATGAGTATACATTGAATATGTAAAAAAACCTGTCCGATTCGAAAAGGGCATATGGGTATCCCAATGACATTACAAAAAAATTTAAAATCTTTAAACGTCTCTATCTCTGTAAAGAATGGTCTGAGAGCCTTAAAACAATCGAATTTATAAGATTTTTTAAAAATTTCTGACTAACCAAGTGGATCCGACTTGAGACATCCGGGTAAAAATCTGACCCCGGGGGTAGAAACAAATTTGAAAAAAATAAATAGTATCGTAAATTGGCTTATAGCTAGAAAGGCTTGAAAATCTTTAAACGTCTCTATCTCCGTAAATAATTGTCTGAGAGCCTTAAAACAATCTTATTTATAAGATTTTTTAAAAATTTCTGAAATTTTTTTGTCTTTTAAATCTGTAAACGTCTCCATCTCCGTAAACAACGGTCTGAGAGCCTTAAAACAATCAAAATGATATGATTTTAAAAATATTTCTGAAAAAAATGTTGTCTTTAAAATCTTTAAACGTCTCTATCTCCTTAAATAATGGTCTGAGAGCCTTAAAACAATCGAATTTATAAGATTTTTTTAAAATTTCTGAATTTTTTTTGTCTTTAATAATAATATTATTATTCATGAAAATAAAAATGTAAGGTATTGTAATTTAAAATCCACGTTTTTTGTTCTCAATTTCCCCAAAATCTAGCATATTTTTTTTTTTTTTTTTTTTGGGCTTTTCGGCCTTTTTAGCCATAATTCACTTTACGATACTATATATTTATTTTTCAAATTTGTCTCTACTCCCGGGGTCAGATTTTAGCTGGATGCCTCGAGTCGGATTCGAACCCGGGTCTCCTGGTTAGCTCGCTGTCATGCTACCGCCTAGCCTATCTGACCCCCCAGCATATTTTTAAAATGTGGCAACACCGTCATCGGCGGCGGTATGTTAATATTTGGAAGCTATAATGATGTTGATATTTTTAATAAAAATTAAATATCTCATATTTTAGTGCTAGAAATAAATATGGGTACTCTACAAAAGGTTGAGAAATACTTATTTACCTATACTATTAAATGAGCAATTTGTGTGTGTGTAATTTAAATAGAATGGGATACTCGAAATTGCGATGAAAATCATTGCTTTGGGTGTTTTTGGATTAGCAAATCTATCTATTAGTGTCTCTACTTCAGGTAACTTTAATTTGATAGTTTTTTCTCTATTTAAGTAATTATTAACTGGTGGGTGTGTCAATAAACATTTATTATTACATTTTTTTATCATTTTTTTTTTTATAAATTAATTGATGTTTTGATCTTTTTTTTAATATAAATATACGAATTTTTATTCAATCAATCACAAGTATTTACAAATAATCAATTTGATATTTTCTTTATAAATACATTTGAATAAAAAAATTCAATTACCATAACCCTTATGGGTTTTTAGTTTAGTTTCTTGTCTCTTCAGCTTTTCTATCTTCTTTATCTTCTCCAATGGTCTGTCGTCTATTGCACCCCTGATGTTTCGATCTTAAAACCTACTAATAGTTCATTGCAAATAAAATTATATATTAAAATTAAGAGATTTAACTAATTAATTATCTATCGAAGACGTAGTGGTAGAATCTAGGGGTGAACCTAGACTTAATATCGTGTACACCTACTTCCACTTTCATTTCCAAGTAGAAGACAATAGATCTAATGAATTCCAAAATAATTTCACATAATTCCAAAGACGGTGTACAGCTAATTCCAATCGCGGTTCACCCCTCGGATAGAACTCAATGCTGAATTGATTCAAAAGACGGAACAAGGCAAAAATCTCGAATAAAATATAACAATATTTTCATCTTGTTAAAAAAATGATTCGGAGTATCATCCCTCCTTCTTTTAAAAGGGTCAACACGAATGAACCTTTGTGTATATTAATATTATGTTATTTTTAATTGCAATTAATTCTTAAACTTTGTGTCTTGATGATAGCCGGAGCTAGTCAAAACGTTGGCAAAAATATAAATTCAATTTTATTTCACTTTTATTTAATTCTAGTTGCAAATAAAAATCGACCTTTTTACCTGAATTTAAAATTCAAAATAATATTAAAATATCTCTATATTTAAGGTAGTTCTTTCACAAATGCAAAAGATCAAGAAGTCTTCAAAACTTGTAATATACGTCATTAAAAGCATAATAAACACACTATTAAAATTTGTAGACGATTTAGAATACCAAACATGAATTAATTGCAATTAAAAATGGAATTTTGTGCATATGGTACCATGGGGATGAGTGGGAAAATGATCATTATTATTTAAAGGCACGAAAATATGAAATAATTAAAAGTTTTAAACAAAATACTTAGAAACTTTATTGGATAATAATTATTGGCATAAAATAACATGAAAAAATAGTGTGGGAAGTACAGACATTTAAAAAAAAAACATAACCAAAAATTTTAGTACCGTTCATATGTATAGAGGGGTTACGAGTCTAAAACTTTGTGTGTGGATTGTCGCGAAAAAACTACCTTATCTAATTCAAAGCATGGTCCGCCAGATACTTTACTATAAGCAGTTTTTTTAAGTATTTGGTCACCTGAGTTATAAAAAAACCGTCTTCAAAAAAATTAAATGCAACTAATAAAATAATAATAACTCAAAAATAAAATAAAATGTACCAAAAGGTATAAAATAATTATCTTATTTAGTTACAACTAAACGATGAAATTTTTACATGAAATCACTTTTTGAAGCCGGTGCCAAACATATACATTTTATGAATCGCACTCGACGGATCTTAGTACGTTTGGCGGGTAATGAAGACAACATTGCCTAAGCTCGCTTATATAGTTTATTTGGCACCGACTTCAAAAAGTGATTTCATGTAACAATTTCATCGTTTAGTTATAACTAATTAAGACAATTATTTTATACCTTTTAGTTTATTTTGTTTTTTTATAAAAAAGGTCCGATGCCAATGAAAAAAAAAACGGGACCAATCGGAAACTAATCTAAACCCAATGCAAAAAAAATCATCGAAATCGGTTCACATGATAAAGAGAAATCGACAAACAAACATTATCAAAACTTGACCAAATTAATATGTGACTACCCCTAAGGTATCCTCTTTCCAATAAAAAAAGAATCATCGAAATCGGTCCATAAACAAAGTAGTTAAGTGTGAACATACATAACAAAAAAGATGCAATACCAATGAAAAAAAACCGGACCAATCAGGTACGAGACTGAGCCCAATGCAAAAAAAATCATCCAAATCGGTCAACATGGTAAAGAGAAATAAATGTTCAAACACAAAAAAAAAGAAAGAAACAGACATTCCGTTGAATTGATAACCTCCTCATTTTTTCAAAGTCGGTCAAAAAGATTTCCTACACTTAATATAAACGTTACCTACCTTTGATTTATAAATTTAACGATGTATAAAATAAAAGCCCGGGCCCATTGTCTCTAACAATGTATTATTTATTCTTCGTCTGTCCGTTTCGCAAACGTTAAGTTTCAAGCCGCAACTGATAAACACCCCCCCCCTGCAACCCCTATTTCGCCCCCATCAGCCGGCGACCTCGGTCCCCCATTGGTGCTCGTGTTGGCATGTAAACACTCATGTTAACCACCCCTTGGCTGGTTTGTAAATAATATATCATAATTGGGACTATTTGACTCGAAACAAAAGGGAAAAAGAAAGAACCTGCTGCTGACTTCACCCCCCAACCCCTACCCTGAATTCTCCCAAGGACGGCCATTTTTTCAACACCGCCTATTATATATATCAAGGAGCACAAATGCACGTGATCCTTTTGCGGCTTTTATTTCAGAATAAATGTCCTTCTATCATGAGCCTAGGGTCCTTAAAGCGAAACATTACATCTATTTTTATACTAGTCCATTCATCTTTTGGGGTGCTCTGGATTATATATATGGGAAGGCAAAGAAGAAAAGCTCTTTAAAAGACGATATTATATTCCAGAAATATATTATATATAAAAACTGAAATATATTTATATATTATTCTTTAAAACATGATTTGAAATTTTTATATGATACCCGTTTTTCTTTAGAATGGGTGTTTAAGTCATACTTGTGACTCAACAAGACATAAATGGCTTGGTCTATTTGAATCTTAAAACTTTATCAAGGCTTGTTGATAGCGATGAATTTTCTCAGGATGAATCTTTCCTGCGATGAATTTTCCTAAAACCCCTGGCAAAGTTTCAGCTTTCTTTGATTAAACATTTCTCTAGCTCAGAGGTTCTCAACCTTTTTCTTCCAATGAACCCCTTCTGCAATTTTATTAGAATTCCATTCCCCACTTTCCAGGATTTTCTAAATCAAAATTTTATTCCAAATAATATGCTTTTAATAATGAAAATGCGGGATATCATGTTTTAAGTACCTGGAACACCGCTCGCTAATTTTTTGATTTAGTTAAAAGCGATATATTAATATTATTTTTAATTTTAAATTTACGTAAAAAGGTCGATTTTTAAGGCAGTTCTTTCACAAATGCAAAAATTCAAGAAGTCTTCGAAACTTGGAATATAAATCATTAAAAGCATAATACACATACTGTTAAAATTTGAAGACGATTTACCACATCAAACATGAAATAATTGCATTTTTCATTGAAGGACTTTTATCATCTTGATGAAAAACTAATATTTGTTAGAATAATATATTCTGAGTAATTTAAAAAAAATATATAAATTATTTACGTAGTTTTGATAAAAAACAAAAAAAACATATTTGGGCGATTATTTTTAGTGGAGTGGATATAAGCACAATGGCTTGGAAACGATCCGGCAAGTATGCATGTATCCATTTAGAGATTTCGTAGTGTGAGTGTTACAGTCACGTTAAAAAAATATAACCTAAAATTTTAGTTCCGTTCATATTAGACCGTCGTGAGACAGGTTAGTTTTACCCTACTGATGACATGTTTTTGCGATAGTAATCCTGCTTAGTACGAGAGGAACCGCAGGTTTGGACATTTGGTTCACGCACTCAGTCGATCGGCCGTTGGTGCGAAGCTACCATCCGTGGGATTAAGCCTGAACGCCTCTAAGGCCGAATCCCTTCTAGACAATTTGTATTGAGCAATAATAAAACTCGGGAGACCCGTTGTGTCGAAAGGCACTATAACTATGTAACTTTCTTAGATGAATACGTTCAATCGTGTTTATCGTATAAGCCTTTTTTGCCGTTACTTGTAAACTATGTTATAGACGAAATTCTTTTCGATTCTATAATTTTACTTGAAGCGGTCAACTATGGGTATATATTCGATGTCGGGACTCAGGAATCGTTTGTGGTTACGAGGCTAAAACTTTTTGTGTGGATTGTCGCGAAAGAACCTCCTTAATCACAGCCAAAATAAAATAAAATGAAATAAAATTGAAATAAAAGTTAATTTATAATTTTACCAACGTTTTCGCCCGCTATGGCCATCATCAAGACATATCACACTGGCCACAAAGATTTGAAAGTAATTGCAATTAAAAATAATATTAATATACCCGAGCTGCTTTCATTGACCCTTTTAAATCCTGGAGAAGGAGGTAAGATCCTTCGAATTGTCTGATTTTTTAAGAGAATGAAATTGATATTCTAAAAATTTAGTTTATAGAAAAATACATACCTTTAATTAATTAAATTGGCAAATTCTAATATATAATAATATTTGTAATAATCTATTAGTAGAATTAAAAAAAAAAAAATTATTAAACGAAAATTGAAAAAAATGTAATTATAAATTTTTATTCAAACTGTGAATAATTATTTCAATTGACAAAAAGCGCATCAAAAACAACTTAGCCGAAGATGAGACCGTGGCAGATCGAATTGTCAACCCAAAAACCCCCTAACCCGTGAATTTCATCCAAATCGAGAAACATATTCTATATAACATATATAGGTATATCTATATAGAAGAATTGCTCTTTTAATATTATAAGATAAGATCAGAGATAAAGATAAGTAATATTTACCTGATGAGAAAGCTGATGAGGCTTTTTTGCCAGTTCTTTAAAACTTTTGAAATTTTTACTCCTTGAAATAATAAAATTTCCGTTTTGATGGGGGGGGGGGGTCCCATAACGGTTGAGAACCCCTGCTTTAGCAAATTATACTTGACACTCGACAAGACATGGCTTGGTCTGTTTGAATCTTAAAACTTTACCAAGGTTCGCTACGTAATGAATTTTCCCCTGTGTGGAATTTTCCCACCATGAATTTTAAGCCCCTTGGCCAAATTTCAGCTTTCTTTGATTAAAAACATCTCTAAATATAGCCAAATGATCAGAATTCCCAGATTCATGCTTATTAAAAGTCTTGAAAAAAACATCACTTTTTCTCCATTTCTCATTTAATTTTGAGCGTTTGAGCTCAAACAAATCTACCAAATCAGTTAAATTCCAATTTATCAAAAGGTAAATGAATGAAAAAAATAATTGAAATTCGTATATTTCTGATTTGACTTGATTATCTCTTTTTTTCTATCTCTTTCTTTTTTATCTATTAAAAAATCCGAATCCTCTTTATTGCTGTAATCCAATTGTTCATTGAAAGGAAGATGAGAATCATTTGATTGGTCTTAAACAAATAAATTCCCTCGGCGGATTCTCTACATCCTCTTTTTCCTTTTTTGTATCCTTCATTTTATCCCCCTTTATACGTCATTCATCGTTTTAAATAATAATTTCTAATGAAAATGTTTTATTTTTGTTTCATTCTCTCTTTCTCTTTTATTATTTTTTCTACTAAAGGACGGACGGACAAACTGATAAATGAATGTTTTCCGGCACTTGCTTTTCGGCTTTTTAATTGAACCCAGAGCTAAAGTTTCATTTTATTCTGATTGATTCATTAAAAATGCCAGCCACTATAAGGAAATTAATATAAAATAAACTGCAACGGATCGTTGCTAAACTTTATCCAAATTCATTTGAAATATTAATATGTTTGTTCCTTTATTATTAATCAGATATCACTTGCAATTTGTAGTTCATATTGACATTAATTCAAAAATAATTCTCATTTAATAGTTGAGGAATAACCATTCTACATTTGATTTTTGACATTTCGGTTATTATTGTAACCATTGCTGAAGACATGGAGGAATCGACTTAAAATCAAAAATAGCCATCGATTCTCATCTAATACTTGAGGAATAACAATTCTACATTAGATTTTTGACGTTTCGATTATTATTGGTAACCATTGCTGAAGGCATGGAGGAATCGACTTAAAATCAAAAATAACGATCGATTCTCATCTAATACTAGAGGAATAACCTTATTGCATTCCATTTTTGATGTTTTGACTATTAATGGCAACCTCTACTGAAAACGTGGAAGAATAGACTTAAAATCAAAAAGACTAAATTCTTTTATGGCAAACAACTCAAGCTTGAGTTGTTTACCAAAAAAGATTTTAGTCTTTTTGATTTTAAGTCTATTCTTCCACGTTTTCAGTAGAGGTTGCCATTAATAGTCAAAACATCAAAAATGGAATGCAATAAGGTTATTCCTCTAGTATTAGATAAGAATCGATCGTTATTTTTGATTTTAAGTCGATTCCTCCATGTCTTCAGCAATGGTTACCAATAATAATCGAAACGTCAAAACCTAATGTAGAATTGTTATTCCTCAAGTATTAGATGAGAATCGATGGCTATTTTTGATTTTAAGTCGATTCCTCCATGTCTTCAGCAATGGTTACCAATAAAAACCGAAACGTCAAAAATCCAATATAGAATGGTTATTCCTCAAGTACTAGATGAGAATCAATCGCTATTTTTGGTTTAAAGTTGATATCTCTATGTCTTCAGCAATGGTTACCAATAAAAACCGAAACGTCAAAAATCCAATATAGAATGGTTATTCCTCAAGTATTTGATGAGACTCAATCGCTATTTTTGGTTTAAAGTCGATTCCTCTATGTCTTCAGAAATGGTGACCAATAAAAACCGAAACGTCAAAAATCCAATATAGAATGGTTATTCCTCAAGTACTAGATGAGAATCAATCGCTATTTTTGGTTTAAAGTTGATATCTCTATGTCTTCAGCAATGGTTACCAATAAAAACCGAAACGTCAAAAATCCAATATAGAATGGTTATTCCTCAAGTATTTGATGAGACTCAATCGCTATTTTTGGTTTAAAGTCGATTCCTCTATGTCTTCAGAAATGGTGACCAATAAAAACCGAAACGTCAAAAATCCAATATAGAATGGTTATTCCTCAAGTACTAGATGAGAATCAATCGCTATTTTTGGTTTAAAGTCGATTCCTCTATGTCTTCAGCAATGGTCACCAATAAAAACCGAAACGTCAAAAATCCAATATAGAATGGTTATTCCTCAAGTATTTGATGAGAATCAATCGCTATTTTTGGTTTAAAGTCGATTCCTCTATGTCTTCAGCAATGGTCACCAATAAAAACCGAAACGTCAAAAATCCAATATAGAATGGTTATTCCTCAAGTACTAGATGAGAATCAATCGCTATTTTTGGTTTAAAGTCGATTCCTCTATGTCTTCTGCAAAGGTAAGGGATAAGAAAACAACGCAGTTGCTATGGTTACTTACAAAATTTCCTCCCAAATTTTTAGCATTTCACAGAGAGAAGCCTATCCATTCTTATTTAAGCAAGGCTAAATGAGCTATATTAAAAGGTTCAAATGAATAAATTTTAAAGAATTTAAAAAATTAAAAAAGTACTCTCTTACTCTAGAGTAAAGTACTTTAAAATATAATTTTACTAAAAACTTTATTTATCCTTTTTTTGTGGTCCCCAAGGTACTTAATTAGGATATTAAATTTCATCAAAATTGGTTAAGTCATTTTCAAGATATTTAGAAAAAACTAAAAAAGTACTGAAATAAAGTACTAATGTTTGTGGGTCGATATGTACCAAAAACTAATCAGCGCTTCATTTTGTTCAAAGAATGCTAGGTTTTCAATTTCATTTCAATCGGTGCAACGGTGTGGAAAAAATCGTGGGCCAAAAAAGCGATAACATACATCCATCCATACATACATACATACATCCGCACGCACTAAATGAAAAAATGGCACTTTTTGGCCTCTCGACGAGACCCCATGTAATTTTTGGCAAAACCGTCACGTGCTAAAATTCAACCTAATTGAATACTACAATTTGTGACTTTAATTGAGTCCATGGGTTCCGTAGTCTTTACCTGAGGACCCTTTGAAGCCACGCTTGCCCCGAGAGCGATTGCAATACTTTACCCATGCTTTGCATTGGATAAAGTAAAAAAAAAAAATAGAAATTGAATACAATTTATATTGAAATCTGAAGTTCTATTACATAAATTCAACCCTTAAGTACGTGCGGTCCACAGATTCATTTGACATATTTTCGTTTGATTATTTGAAAATGCTTTGGGCAGATTTAGATGGTTAAACAGACGAGTGTCTAACTTACAGCTGTTCTCAAGGTATGGGTCCCGAGAAGAACAGCGACTTAAATAAAAATATATGAAATTTATCAGCTTTAAAATTTTTTATATAATATCAACATAATATACCGTATATCAGTGGCGGTTGGTGACTTTTCAGCCTGCCGTCCAAAAAAGTACCCATCATTTTTTGAAATTCTATTTTATTCTTCCCTTTTTTTGGACATTTCATCGAATACGGCATCATTTTCGTGATTTTACAAATATATTTTGGGACCTTCGCCCATACGGATACTGTTTTGTGTGAGTGAGGGTAAGAGTCAGAAATTAAATCTTGGGACTTAAACTCCACACTCCCTGAGATGAAAATAGAGAATCTTCCACAATGAATCAGCCTCTCCTGACTTAAACTCCAGAGTCCCTGATATGGAAATCGACAATATTCCATAGTAAATCAGCCTATCCTATAAGAAAATCTTCTAATTCTATTGCTATAAGCAAGCTATCCCTTGTCAATAGTAGGTACTCTTAGTTATTTCCGATCTTATATATTGAAAGTTCTTAGAAATGAATTAGTCCACAGATTCTCAAATCACCTTTATTTATTCCTTTTTTGTATTATTACTATTTTAATAGTACCAACAATTTTTATTCGATTAAAACTCGTCTGAACTTGACATTGGCATGCTTGAACTTGAAGATATACCATGCAGGGATTTCAAACCTTCTATCCGCACGCTTTTCGGAAAAATAATTTATTTTAATTGCTCCATGAAACTATGCAACAATTTTATTCCATTTCGAGATTCAATATACTTTTAAAAACAAAAATTATTTTTTATAGTAATAAATAAATAATGGATAATAAATAATGTGAAAATTTAAAGATCCTCCTGAAATTATGAAGTTGTCCTTATTATTTAATGCAATACTCTAAATGTTTGAAATTTTAGGGATGCGTCGCATCCAGAGCATCCATGGACCGCGGCCAAATCCAGACCTGTTTCTCGATATTAAAGATTAATTTCTTAATTATTCATTCTAGGAATGGTCTTTTGCACTCGGACCAAAAAGATAGATAGAATATTGATTTGGAGTTCATTAAAATTCAGATAAAAATGTTAAAGAGAAATTACTTGGTATGGTTCTAGCTGGCAAGCGTACCTATAGTCTTGAAAAAAGTTTTTACTTTTTTCTCAAATTTTTTCATCTTGTAATTTTTATCAAGATTCCTTCCAATCAATATTATAACATATATTTCACGTATAGAGAGGTGTATTTAAAATATCGCAAATATGAGAGAAAAGTTGTTTCTGTTATGCATCATTTATTTATTTGTTTATTTTAATTAATCTATATTATTGTAATTAAACAAATTATATATCTGTCATAATGATTGATATTTATTCACTTGAAATGATGGATATAAACGACGGGGTGGTTCGACATCGAATGTGCTTTTCTTTTCATTATCAAACATTCCAATTATATAATATTTTTTTGAATAAATACAATTCATGTAGTATTATAAACAAATATATCAAATCATACAAAATGACAAAATTATTATTAGTACTATTTTTAGCGCGGGTTTGTCATCGTTTTTATTTTAACTTTTATAATTTAGTACACAATAAATATTGGACTAGATTAAAATATTCAAATTTCAATCTGAAATATCCCTAGTAGCACAATGTTTCAAACTATATAGTAAGTATATAGAGGCTGTATAGATTCTCGAAATCGTATTCTTTTTGAGTTTCCCTTAAAGTTTGGTCTGGGAAAGTCGTGTGGCATTCATAAGTCACTCCTCATTTATTTTCACATACAAATAGAATGTTAAAGACATATATATTAATTTAAATATTTTCTTTTTGTTTCAGGTGAGTTCTCTCTACTGACTAAATATCTATTCTATGAATTGATTGAGGTAGGACAAAACTACTTATCTTTTTTAATCAGAAACAATTATTTTATATTCGTTATTATTTATTAATGAGTCATTTTTTTTGCGATTCAGACTTTTCTTTTACCCCAGTCGTCCACTGGAAGCGACAATGCGTTACGGAGATGAAGCGCGGGAATTAGGAAATGGAGTAGAGTATAGTATTAATAGTCCACAAAGAGAAACAAAGAGGTTGTCCACTGCTTGATGCAAATAAACATACACACATATATATCGAGATAATATATCTGTATATATATTATTTATTTGTTTAAGACTATAGTTTCGAAGACTTGGTCTTCATCATCAGTCTTTTTTTAATTATATGTTTTTCATGGAGTCAATATCGTATGGATATTGAAAATTTGGTGTTCCTTCTTCACTGGTGGTCATCTTAGAACTAAAGAACATTCTTTTTGTTCACATTAAAATATAACAATATAACAATATATTTATATGTATATTTGCTGTCTCAAACAAATAAATAATATATATACAGATATATCATCTCGATATATATATATGTGTATGTTTATTTGCATCAAGCAGAGGGCAACCTCTTTGTTTCTCTTTGTGAATCAACAACTCTGCTACTCTCGGCAAAACAAAAACTTTTCAATTAAGTATTAATAGTAGTATTTAGTAGATATTATAGATAGAGTATTGGCTCATTTTCGAGCTCCATCTCAGTAGCGCGTTATCACTTCCAATGGACGACCAGTTGTCCTCTGCTTGATACAAATAAAAATATACAATATACAATATATTACATATATTGTAAAAACATATAAAGCCACAAAACTGAAAACCTAAGGTATGAGACTTAAATTTTTATAAAATCTAAAAATTAAAACTACAGATTTTTGGTAGCAACTTTTTTTAAGGGTGCTTTTATTTATTAATTAATAATTTCATTTTTTTTTGTGATTCTGACTTTTTTTAAGCCTAAGGGAACAGTTGCTTGCATCAAACTCATAAATAAAACTATATACGTCTACATTATTATTATTTTTTATTTATTCTTTATTTATAAAAGCGGAAATATACTTGAAATCATTTAATTTAATTTTTCTATAATCGAAAATAATCACATGAATTATTTTTGAGCCTCTAGGACATCAAAATCTCGAAAATAAATTAAAAGCGAAATGTAATTTTTTTCCTTTTTTTTGAATTTTTCAAATAAATCTTTATCTATACTATATATAAAGTGCTTATGCTGTCATTCGCGATCCACTCATTTAAAACCCACAAATAGTTTATGTCAAAATTATTAAAATTATAAAATTTAAATTAATATTTTAAAACCCTCGAATGATTAGGGTCAAAAAAACCAAGAAGCAAAGGCCAAAGGCGGGGTTCGCAGCTAGTAATAAGTAGATTTATAAAATAACTGAGTATTTTTCTAAAAAATGATGAAACAATTATAATAATACTGACAAAAATAGACTTTAAAACTGTTGCCCCTTGGTTTTATGCAACCGTTTTGACACGTCGACTTGCCTTACGCCTACCCTACAGAAATTGTTCTTTGTTTTATATGTCGAAGATAGTTTAGTCGGTAGACCCGGGTTGCTTTTACTCCCCTTGGGGATTGAACCCGAGTCCAAAAATTAGGATTTCGGTACATTTGCGTATCCTGTGATGTAAACCCCTCTTACAAAAGTAAACGCGCTAAATATTTCACTTAAAGATTTAAATCTTCATTTGTAAAATTTCGAAATCTAGTGATACTAAATTTAAACACATAGCCATGCTATATAGCTTAAAAAACATTGTTGAGTGTTTTAAATTTTGGATTTCTTCAAAATTCGATGGCCAATGAAATGACATTTCCAAATTGAATAAAAGAGTTCAGATTGACATAAACACTCTGCTATCTTTTTAGTTATTACTAGCTGCAAGGCCGCCTTTGATGGGCCTCTTGCTAGCCAAGGAGAAGCGCCCCCTGGGCCCCCGTCACTTCAACACTCCCTCCCCTCCATCTCCAAACACTGACCCTATCCCCAAACCCGTATACTTATATAGGTACAGACACAGGCACAAATGCCCTTCAGTAGCCCTCTGGACCCCCACCCCCTGATTATGCACCCCTGGACCCCAACCCTCCATTCCTTTAGTATTATGTGATAATATAGGTACAGACACAGGCACAAATACCCCTTAGGATCCCGCACGGCCTGGGCCCCCACTCCCAACCCCTGGGGGGGGGGGGGACATAGAGAGTTACAACAAACAGAGACTGGCTCAAATGCCCTTTAGTAGTATGTGATATGGCAAGGCTATGTGCTTTAATTTAGCATCACTATACCGCGAAATGATTTACATTTTTGAATTATTGAGTGCAATTTTTAGCGCGATAGATATATCACCATACCAATTGGCCCAGATTAGTAATTTCGGCATTCGGTTTCGGTACCTGAGGGAGTAAAACCTTTCCTTCTTACATTTAATTAAAAATAATCTATTCCAACTCGGATCTAATATATGACAACCTCATATGATTTTAAAATTTATTTATTTTTGTTATTTTATTAGATATTATTAGTACAAAAATATTTCTTTAATAAATAAAGAGTGTTTTCTTTTTGAATATAAAACCCTCAATTGAATTGAATTTGTAAATCAGTAAGGTGGAATTGATGATATTATGCAAAAAGAAAGGAAAAATAACAGAATATGAAAGAATTCGAATAAGATTCATTCTCGTATTCTTCTGTGGCTGTACTTACTTACTTTTGACTATATTGAAGAAAAGAAAAAAAGGCCGAATGGTAAAACTCTTCAATATATATTTATTCCTTGTTTGACAAGAATCAGCTGCCAATACGAAACAAACAAAATAAACAACAGAACAACAACAAGAACAACAACATCAAGTTAACTAAAAGCTTTGAGACAATATGTACTTACTTTCCTCTTTCTTTTTTCTTTTGTATCGTCATTTGATATTTATTAAAGTGGTTTATTGTCTCTAAGAAGTAGTCGATAGTATGTAAGGATCAACTTAAAGAGGAAACGAGTAACTTTTTTATTTTACTTATATTATTAAATAATAAAAGTTACCAGGAGTAAGTGGAAATAAAATAAAATTAAGTTCCATAGGTACGTAAAGAATCTCTATTGCAGCTTAACCATTGTCTATCCCAGGCATGCCCCATAATATCTTCCCCGCGACTCAAAATTGTTTTACGACTTATTTATCTGATTACACAAGTCTGCGATAAAATTTTGTTTAAATAATTTTATCCGATTAATAAAGGTTTTTGACTTCTGCACAGTGTCGTAGCTTTTCCTAAACTGGCCCTGTATCAAAATTTGTCTGGAGGCCCTTCTACCCGACTGTGGCAAATATTTGCTTACACTCTTTAGCCCGAGAACCCCATATCATTGATACGCCCGATACGGCGGTAGCTTCGCCCCTGCTTCTGAATCCGAAAATCAATTCTTTATTACGTCACAGCACTATTTTTTACAAAACAAGAATTAATGACGTTAAAAGGTATATAAGTGTGATAATTCTTTTTTAGCCTGTAAACATATTACTATATGATTTTTACTTTACCATACAGAGTATGGTCGAGTATTATAATCCTGCATTAAAACAGTGTTTTTTGTTCCTTTTTTTCGAAATATCTCAAAAACGTCTCAAACTATTTTAATAAAAAAAAACTTGCTACAAGAAAGCCTTATATAGTGAACTTGGAAAAAACATTATATTTTACGAGATATTAATTATTTTTTTCAAAATATCTGTTAGTACGCGAGTACGTTGCCTAATTTTGTGTAACCTCTAGCTTAAAACCTAGTATTAATATTAAAATGAAATTTCACAGGTGTTCTTTTGTATTGTGACTAAGAACTACTTAGATTTTGGTTGAAATCGAACCCAAACTAAAGGCAAGGGGGAGGGGGTCTTAAATAACTAAAATTATAAAGAAGTGAATTTAATTTCATTTTGGAACGAATCAAAAATTTTAGTAGAAATATTTTTACATTGCATATCAGAGGGTTTCGTCCCCTCGGGAATCGAACCCAAGCGCTAACTAGCTTGCCGGGCCGTTAGACGAAACTCTCTGATATGGAATGTAAAAATATTTCTACCAAAATCTTTGATTCGTTCCTAAATGAAATTAAATTCACTTCTTAATATTATAATTGGGTTGATATTTGAAAAAATTCCATCTTTTTTCAAAAAAGAAACTTAAAAAAGATGCTTAAATCTTTACATTAATTATTAAAATTATAAAATTTTCAAACTAAAAATACCAACAAAAATTGAATTTACTATATACATAAGGATCCTATAATAAAAAAAAAGAGTCATTATTTCTTTAGGGGGCCAAAATGGGGGGGAGAGGTGTTCAAAAAATAGTTCGAACCATCAACATCAATATGAGTTTTAAGTCCTTTGATCGATTTACGAACTTTCGTATATGGACTCTATATGATCTTATGAAACCACTGTATGTGAAGTTCGGAAATAATTTAAAATAGTACAATTTTCAAACAGAAATCGAAGAAAACTGATATTTACAATATTAAGAGTCTAATATTTAATTTTAGGTTAAAAATAAAATGAGAGAGTCTTCTGTTTTTTAAATAAAATGATTTTTAATTATTTCTAGAGACTATAGTTTCAAATTTAAATTTAATCTATTCACAAAATTCCCAAATTAAAGATCTGCCAAAACTAATATTACCATATTATGGTAAGATGTCCGAAAAAATAAAGCATAAATTAAAATCTTTAGGGTACGCGACAATCTTTAGATCACCATATACATTAGGAAGTGAATTAAGTCAAATTAAAGATAAAATTCCGGAAAATGAAAAATCCGGTGTATATAAATTGACATGCCAAGATTGCAATGCAACTTATATAGGAAAAACAGAAAGAAATTTATCCATTAGGATCAATGAACACAAGAGGGCCTACAAATTAAAATATGAAAATTATGCATTTGCAGAGCATTTAAATGCTAATAATCATAGTTTTCCAGATCAATCCAAAATTAAATTGATCAAAGAAGTCAATGACCCCTGAATTCTTTCTTTAAAAGAATCCATTGAAATTTTAAAATCCTTGGAAAAAAGCCCAATTGAATCTTTAAATGAAAAACTAGAAATTATCAATGACCCTTTTTTAAAAACATTCCATTCATTCAGGTAAAACTCTTTAGAAAAAGCCTAAACAAAAAGTAACCCAGATATTGCTCCAGTTACATTCTAATCTCCCAAGAGGAAACGTGAAGAAAAAGACATTATATATTTTTCAAAATTTTCAATGTATAAATCTTAATTTGTAACTAATTTGAAATATTTGTGATAGACTGATGATTAAGGCAATTACTTTGAAACTATAGTCTCTAGAAATAATTAAAAATTATTTTATTTTAAAAACAGAAGACTCTCCCTTTTTATTTTTAACCTAAAATAAAAACAATTCTGTTACCATCGACAGTGAAATCTTTTATTCAACTAATATTTAAATATTTATAAGCGACGATGAAGCCAAAATGGAGGGGAGGGGGATCTCTTATAAAATTAAATCATAAAATTTTCAATCAAAAAAACGAAGTTGGCCTAAACTTACTTTGAAAAGTCCTATAATAAAAAAGAAAAAAAAATGTCTATTCTTTAGTGAACCAAAATATATGAGAGTAGGCAGATGTATAGTAAAGTTATGTGAATGGCTACATTACTTTTTTTACTCAAATCTATTTATTGGCATATTGATGAATCAAATGAAAATTCCAAAGTCTAAATTTTTTTATTATGTTTTAGTTATTTCAAAGGTAAAAAACGAATAGAAATTCAGCTCCATTTATTTTGGATTATAGAAATACCTGTATTTTTAAAATACTAAAATGTAATTTATCAAAATTCATGGTGTTCGAAATGAATAAAAAAGTGAGAAATAATTGAAAATTTCACACTGTTCTAAAAAAATGTGAATTTTTTTAGGTAGGCATTTTAACCCCATTTCTATATTTTCGAATTTTTACCCTCCTTTTTTTTATAAGTCACTTTCCTCATATTGCAGTAAAAACCCCTTTTTTAGTATGAACGGGTCCGTACTAGTTAAAACGCGTTTCACTGAACACCTTTGTGGCAATTAGAATTTACTGATGTTGGTTGAGTTTGGTTCAAAGATCTAGAATCTCCATTTTTGACCTTCCGCCTCATTTTGGATGTCTATTTAAAAAAGTTTTTAAAAGAAAATGTCAAAAATTAGAAGCAAAGTTGTAGAGGATGTAATTTTTGACATTTTGTTTAAAATTTTTTTAAAATAAACACTCTAAATGAGGCGGAAGGTCAAAAATGAAGATTCTAGACCTTTGGACCAAACTCAACCAACATCAGTAAACTCTAGTTGCCACAAAAGTATTCAGTGAAACGCGTTTTATCTAGTAAGAACGGGTTCTTACTAAAAACGGGATTTTTCTTCAACATATACATATATTCTCTTCCCTGTATGGAATTTGTGGTTGTGTACATATACAATATGTAATTTGTTAATCAATATCGTAATAAGGCAAGCAACATTAAGTTAATCCTCTAGGTTAGTATTCTATTAGAACTATTCCAAAAGCATATGAGACAATTGCATTATACCTCCCTGATTAAATCATAAAGGGTCTCTGGCTGCCTAGCGGGTGCGTGGGTGGGTTTAATTTAATATTAAGGGTTTCAGCTCTCTTTCTCTGTTCTCGCAACGGCACATTGCCATTGAATAAATCGGTTAAGACAATACAACTAATGATTATTTAAGTGGGACTAGAACTACAAATGAATAGAGCTAGCTGATGTTGTATTAGGGGGTGATAATGAATTTGGCATGGGAGTCGCAAATTCTAGCTACTCTGTCTATATTGAACTTAAACTGGCTCTAGTAGATCCGAATGAAAGCCTAACTAACGAGTTGGCCAGTTGCACAAAAACTTGAACAGGATTCAAAATAGATTTAAAAATATTTTTCATCTAAAGGAGAATCAGGGGATAAAGGACCAAACAATGATGAATTTTTATTACTTTTTACTATTTTTCAATCGCAACGTTTTATCCGTTCAATCGGACTTCTTCAGGCTTCTTAGATTCTTTTTTAAACATAAAATTCGAATCGTTTTACAAAATTCACAAAGAGAAACAAAGAGGTTGTCCTCTGCTTGAGGCAAATAAACATACACACATATATATCGAAAATATATATCTGTATATATATCATTTATTTGTTTGAGACTATAGTTTTGAAGACTAGGTCTTCATCATCAGACTTTTTTTAATTATAAATATTATTCATGGAGTCAATACCGTATGGATATTGAAAATTTTCCATCTTTACTTAGCTAGGACCAAGTTAAAACTGTTTTAAAGGTAATGACTACATGAATAATATTTATAATTAAAAAAAGACTGATGATGAAGACCAAGTCTTCGAAACTATAGTCTCAAGCAAATAAATTATATATATATATATATATAATTTCGATATGTATATGTGTGTATCTTTATTTGTATCAAGCAGAGGACAACCTCTTTGTTTCTCTTTGTGAATCAACAACTCTGCTACTCTCGGCAAAACAAAAACTTTTCAGTTTTACAAAATGTCCAGCCAACATCATAAATTTACTATTATTATCATTTATTTAATTTATCCTTTATATAAGCATTTATTTATATTTATTTATTCAACTCTAAAATAGCTCACACAATTCATAAAATTAATTATTTTTGAATTGAAACTTTTTTAGCGACATAGTTATTTCATATTTTTGTTATAATAGAGGGGAAATGACTTAATAGAAGGGGAAATAATAGAAAGCCTCGAATTTAATATCATCATTTAGATTTCCTAATTTTAATAAATTTTATTTGTCAAGATCTGATGTACTATTAGTGGGATTCAACATAATAATTTAAATTTCCTAATTTTAATAAATTTTATTTGTAATGAACTATTAGTGGATTTTATTTGTCATGAAGTATTAGTGGGTTTTAAAATTAAAGTTTCACTCAACCCGTTATCTTATGTGGATGAGATTCACACATTGCTTTATAATTGTTTGTGTGAGTTTTTGAAGTTGCATAAATGATAATAGTAAATATATGATGTTAGCTATGCATTTTGTAAAACGATACGAATTTTAAGCTTACAAAAAAATCCAAGAAGCCTTAGAAAATCCGATAAACGTTGCGATCTGTAGGAAAAATAGTAAAATTCATGATTATTTTGTTCTTTATATCCCGATTCTCATTTTGATTTTTAATCATGAATCTGAACCAAGCTAATATTTTTAATGATTTTTCCCTCCTAATCAAATTTCTTATATTTATAATACCATTTTTTGACTTTTTCATCATTTAAATAAATAAATAATATGTCAGAAAAATTAAATTATAAAAAAAAGTATATGATGTGACCATTTCATGATTTTACCATACACCGAGGGGTGAACCGCGACTTAATATGTTGTACACCTACTTCCACTTGTACTTCCAAATATTTCCAAGTACTTCCAAATATTTCCAAGTAATTCCAAATATTTCCAAGTAATTCCAAATATTTCCAAGTAATTCCAAATATTTCCAATTAATTCCAAATATTTCCAAGTACTTCTAAATATTTCCAAGTACTTCCAAATATTTCCAAGTACTTCCAAATATTTCCAAGCTCTTCTAAATATTTCCAAGTACTTCCAAAGATTCCCAAGTGCTTCCAAATATTTCCAAGTACTTTCAAATATTTCCAAGCACTTCCATATATTTCCAAGTACTGCCAAAATACTTCCAAAGAGGTGTACACCTACTTCCAATCGCGGATCACCCCTCGCCATACACCCTCGACCATTTTCGGAAGCCGATTTTTGTATTAAAGGCTCAAAGGATAAATTTAAAATTTTGTCCAAATCGGACAAAAAGTTCAAATTTACCCCCCCCCCCCCTAATGTTGTCCAATTTTGACCAAAATCTAATCACATCTTAGATTTAATATAAAATATCTATTTATTGATTAAAAAAAAAACAAGACGAAACAGTTTGGGATCCCCTGTACGCCAAGCAATAAATAAACAATTTCATACAATAGATTCTCCATATATTAAAAACTTTTATTTTATTTTTTACTCGGTATACCTAGCAGGCTGGGCGAAACTTGTATTGAATTCACGCGAGAATTTTCAAATTGATTTTTTTGCTCATTTTGTGTTTAAAAATGTCTAAAACGCCGGAAAAATCATTTTCAACCATGTTTTGTTGTTGTTGTTGTGCCTGTCTGGATTCAAATACCCATGGTAACTTAAGAATGATAAGTCGTGTAAAGTTATTTGTTGCTATTAATAATTTAAAATACAATGAAGCATTGATTATCCCAAACATTTCGGGAATGGGTGTGTTCGGATAACTTATTTTCCTGATAACTGATCATTTGCGATAAATCTAAAGAAATACATTAAAGTAGTCCTACAGTCATTGGCTTGGTAGTTAAGGAATTTTCCTAGAATGGGCAGCCTGACAGCTAATTAGCCATCACAAGTTTTCAATTTCGGTAATCCGATTAGAGATCAACTAAATTTTTTGTAGATGAAATGACAAATTTCGGAAGTAACAAAATAATTTAATGGGAAATACTTAAGTGATGCCTTTTAATAATGGAGTTTCGATTTTTCTAGGGGAGGAAGGCAATGAGTTTCATTCACTTCATAGCTGTCTCAGGACAGTGAAAAGCCGAATGGAACGCTTTCGGTTGATCGGTACTTGGATAACCGATGATCTACTTTAATGAGATACCTATAAGTATATTAGATATTGAACTCTCGGTATGTCAGCTCGACTCGCACTTGTCAGAGTTTTTAATTAATTATTACTCCAGCCTTGCATAAATTGTTCGTAAAACTTTCTTAGCAGGTTCTAAAGGGTCCTTGAACTGTGAAACGGTATGGTCTCTATTCTATTTAAAAACCATGAATCTATCATCTTTAAAATGAAGCCAGCCTGCATTTAATTAGCTCAACAGGGTGGATTAAGTTTAAGAGCGAGGGGCCGCATGGCTATTGACCCTTTCATTCGCGGTCTCGAGAGATTCCGTCCCGGGAATGCCGTTCTTTTTTCCCTCAAGTCTCAAGGGCTCTTCAACACCTCCTTGGCTCCTTGGCTGGTTCGTTTCCTCACTCACTATTCGCCCTTACATTTTGCCCCCCCCCTAACTTTCTTTAATTGAATCAATTGATTAATTAATAATTGAAAAATCTTTAGAGAGAGAGAATTTGGCTGAATTGATTAAATATTAAATGAAAACCAATGCGAGGAATTTTATTTTTCATTCTCAAGTATTTAGTACGTAAGTATTTATTTAACTTGAACTCTCAGTTTCACTTGAAAGTACATTTCAATTACAAATACAACTACATTAAAATATCTTCAATTATTTAGAATGTTAGTTTTTGAACTCTCTAGTGAGTCTCCGAGAGGAACTTGGGGCGGTTGACGGTTGGCGGTTGCTTGGTTACTATTTACTCTGCAAATATTTGACAAATTCAAAGAGAAACCAACTTATGTTTTTATCATTTTAATGTATTATTTATATAAATAATTACTTAGTTTTTTTTAACAATTTATTTGTTTACTTTAACTCTATAAGTTTTGAGTAATATAATTGAAAATAAAAATATATATTGTTGCTAACTACATGCAGATAAGTTAAATATCAGGGTTGCCAACATACAAATATCAAGATTGATAACTTCATGTAGATAATATAAACGATCTAGGCCTACCTTGTATTATAAAATCCAAAAGTTAAATATCAGGGTTGCCAACATACAAATATCAAGATTGATAACTTCATGTAGATAATATAAACGATCTAGGCCTACCTTGTATTATAAAATCCAACTATGTAAACTATAATATTCTTGATATGTGGATTACTTGTTATTTATTATTGTTATTATTATTAGATTAAAAATTCAGTTTATTGGACAAAGTTTTTTATTGAAGTTCTTCTTCAATTTTTGTACAACGTTTCGTCTCTCTCGAGACTTTTTCAAGTACTCAATTGGCTAGAACAACATTGGTTGAAATAAAGATAAAAATAACTGAGACATAGTAGAATTTTTTCTTTCTAGATTGATACCATAAAACAATATAAGTATAGATGTAATTGACAGGTCATAGATATAAACATAGATAAAAGATATATGTTGTTCTAGCCAATTGGGTACTTGAAGGAGTCTCGAGAGAGACGAAACGTTGTACAAAAATTGAAGAAGAACTTCAATAAAAAAACTTTGTCCAATAAACTGAATTTTTAATCTACTAATCATAATGGACATTAATCAACATAAGTTATTATTATTATCATTTAATTTGTCAATATTTTTCACTTTATGGTTTCTAAAAACATGTAATGCTCAGTCCGACAGGGGGCGCTTAGGTCGTCAGTGTTCGTTTTTTGACTGGACTGTACATGGAGTCTATAAAGCCTGACCGACACGTGATTGGCTCAGTTAACCTATAATCGTAGTGGGTGCTCATACTTGAGAATGATCGCAGAATAAGTCGATCGAAACGTAGTTTTATTATATTATTTGTTCTTATTCAATAAATAATTATAATTAATTATATGTGATTTTTGCTTCCCATAATCAAGAGGATAGACAATGCGCGGTACCAGACCTATGGCCAGTTCAATCACAGTCGTTAGATTAATCATTCTAGGATCCTTTAGGAATCGGATTAGCCGAGAGCTTAAAGACACTAGCCTTCTAAGCAGGAGTCCCGGGTTCGAGTCCGAGTCCCTGCATTGATATTTGACCGGCTATAATCTGATTCCTAGTCACCAATCCGTCTGGCAAGCGTGGTGACTTAATGCCAACCCCTTCCATTTGATGGAAGAGGCCTATATTCAGCAGTGGATTGTCGCTAGCGACAGGCTGATGATGATGATGATGATGATATGTGATTTAAATAAAAATTCAAATTTTAATCAAATTAATCACAAAAAATAAAAGCTTCAACAGCTTCATTACTAATAATTGAAAAGATTCAAAATTTCATAAAAACGTTTTCGGAAAACAGCAGAGATGCATCATGTTTAGTCATTAAAAAAATTCAATGAGGCTGTCCTTTGATTGGTGCAAATAAAAATATACATATCAAGGTCTTATTGTAAAACACATAAAGCCACAAAACTGGAAACCTAAGATATGAGACTTTTACATTTAAAAAAACTCTAAAAATTTAATACTACAGAATTTTGGTAGCAACTCTTTTTAATTGTGATTTTTTAAGATTCATAGCAGCTATGGTTGGATAAAAGGCAAAGAATGAATCATATTAAAAAAAGTGTTTTATTAAAAATCTTGTTGCTTGCCATGTTATTACAATAAGCTACCTTCGTATTATATAATGAATTTATCATCACTAGAAACCAATTTTGCTGTATATCGAAAATTACGAATACCACTTTTATAGATGTATCATTAGAATCAGAAAAAACTGCCTCCAGTGATTTCATCTGGAACAATTATTTTGTATTCGTTATTATTTATCAATTATTAATTTCATTTTTGTTTTGAGATTATGACTTTTTTTAAGCCTAAGGGATCAGTTGCTTAAATCAACCTAATAAATAAAACTATCTACGTCTACATTATTATTATTATTTATTTATTTTTTATTTATAGAAGCGGAAATATTCTTAAAATCATTTAATTTAATTTTTCCATAGTCTAAAATAATTACATGAATTATTTTTGAGCCTGGACATAAAAATTTCGAAAATAATTTAAAAGTGAAATCCTATTTTTTTCTCACATTTTTTTTTTTTTTTTGAATTTCTCAAATAAATAATAAATAAGTAGATTTATTAAACAACTGATTAGGTACTTTACTAAAAAATGATTAAACAGTGATAACAGACAAAAATACTTAAATCTGTTGCCCCTTAGTTTTATGCAATCAAATTGACAGGTCCACTTGCCTTACGCCTACCCTACAGATATTGTACTTTATTTTATTTGTTGAAGGGAGTTTACTCGGGAAAATTGGCTAAATATTAAATTAATTAAAAACTTAAAAAAAACTAAAAATTAAATATTACAGATTTTTGTTAGCAACTCTTTTTAATGTGTGTTTTTTTATGAAAGATATTAATTTGCCGATGGTAATAGATTCAAATTTACAAGAAATCATAAGTTGGTGTCATCTATTAAATTCGATGGAATTGAATATTTTTAATTATATCAGGGGTTGTTTTTCATTCCTCGGGAATCGAACTCGAGTGCCAGTAACAGCAATCCTAGCCAGGTGTCCCGGATTGCTGTTACTGGCACTTGGGTTCGATTCCCGAGGGAATGAAAAACAACCCCTCTGACATATAATTAAAAATATTCAATTCCATCGAATTTAATAGATGACACCAACTTATGATTTCTTTTTTTTCGATTCATAGCAGCTATGGTTGGATAAAAGGCAAAGATTGAAGCATATTTTTACAAAAAAAAATGTTTTATTAAAAATCTTGTTGCTTTTTTAACGATTTTAATGTGAGAAGGAGATACACCAAAAAAGTGCATCCCCTTGGATTATCCTGTCCATCATGAAAAGAAGGAGAAAAGGAGGTTTTATGGGCCGGGTGGGAGTTGAAGGTCTCTGTGGATGCGGATCTTAAACATCTGAAGGTTATAAGTCGAGGGGAAGCCGGTGACTGGAAGTGAGTTCCAGTCTCTGGAGGTCATAGGCATAAAAGAGTTGGCGAAATCGTTGGTTCGGCTTATCACGCTATTTCAATAACTCCTTCATATAATTATATAATGAATTTATCGACACTACCAGCATTTTCGCTGTATCTCGAAAAATACGAATACCACTTTTATGTTGGTAGGTATCATTTGAAGGCATCAGAAAAAAATAGTGACTAGTGATTTGGGTCTCGTTCCCCTAGAATAGATTTTTATTTAGATATGACGTTCGAAATTTTAAAATTTTTTAAAAGTAGATATGATAAATGTTGGAAAAAAATCTGCTACTTTCCGGAATTAAATAAATATGTCAAAAATATGAGTTTTATTTTAAGACTGATGGACTCTCAAAAATTACTCCTCTCAACCTCTTTTAGTTTAAGGATTATTAAAATTTTACATTTGAAGCGTCTTATATTTAAAATGAAATATAATCAATTGATAATGGACCGAAATAAGGGGATGAAACTCCTAAATGATTATAAAATATTTTATTATACAGGGTGGGGCATAAAGATCTACCATATTTTGAAGAGGTATAAAAAATGAAAAATTTTAACTAGTAAAAAATTGAATATATTTTTGAAAAGAACATAAAATATATATTTTTTTTAATCTGTTTTAAACTATATATCAGACAACAAAAGAGGGGGGGGGCAAAATTGAAAATTCTAGCCTTTGGACCAAACTCAACTAAATTTTGTATACATATTCTGTAGACGCCCAGAAGGCTAGAAATGCCAAAACCAACCACCCAAAATGGGAGTAGGGCCAAAAATGAAAATCCTAGTCTTTTCGGCCAAACTCAACAAAATTTTGTATAGATATAGTTTGGTCGAAAGAGATAAAATTTTCATTTTTCATCCCCCTTCCCCCCATTTTGGGTGGTTGGTTTTTGAATTTATAGCCTTCTGGGGCTCCACAGAATATGTATACAAAATTTGGTTGCGTTTGGTCGAAAGGGCTAGAATTTTCATTTTTGACCACCGCCAAAATGATATAATGTTTAAAACACATTTAAAAGAAAATTATTTTATGTTCTTTTCAAAAATATATCAGTTTTTTTCTAGTTAAATTTTTTCATTTTCAAAATGTGGGAGATCATTATGCCCCACCCTGTATATTAAATATAAGGGGGTGAAGTTAGTAAAGTTATGTGGATGACCACATCAGTTTATTTATTATTATATTTGTTCGTTTGAAAGAATTCGTTAAAAACGACCATGACTCAACAATGGCATATTTCTTGTTCTCTACAAAAAATTGAGGTGTTTTATATATTTAGTATGTGTGTGTGAGTGACTAGAGCTTTTTCCATGCTCTACATGCGCACATTTGAAATATTTTCTATATTCACGGAATAAATATTTACTTGAACTTGTGGATTGTAGAAAGGGTGTGGACGGAGGATGGGGGGGGGGGGTCTTTGACTCAGTTACTTCTTTTGCTTTTTCCCCCTTCCCAGCCCCCGTTGCAACTCAGTCAATGCAACCCCCACCCCCTGTTGGTTTCGGTTGCTTGGCCTCACTCTCTCACACTTTCGGATGCCAATGGACCAGCCAGCAAAAAGTTGGCCTTAAGCCAGAAAAGAATAAAAAATAAATAAATAAAAATAAAAAAAATAGAAGAAAGAGAATAAAAATCCGCGAAAGAATTCTTTAAAATGACATAACTGGGTGGGGGATTTATCGATTGACATTGAAATTCTGAACAATATCTAGGTTTGTGCTTTTTTGGAGCACCCCTGGGGGTGGAGGGGCTTCCACCCCCGATATCTACCCTCTCGCTTGCACATCTTGAGCACACAAAATCTCTTTCGCTTTCTTCTTTAATTCTTAAATTAGAAATGGATGAGATTCAAAAGCATTTTCTTTCTTTCCGCAAGAGAGACGAGAGAAATTGAAAAAAATTATACCTATAGATATAAACCAAAAAGTAAAAAAAAAGATTATTTAATTTTAATTTTTTGTTTCCCAATATATAGATATATTATTTGTTTTCCTTGAATTCATTGAATAAGTAATCACTGATTTTTTGCTTCTTTTTAGAAAGAGATTAATTCATTTTTTCCGTTCTTCTAATTCCAATCAAATTAATTTGATTTTTAATTTATTTTACTTTCAATTATATTAATATCATTATTATATACGTACACTTATTAAGTGAAATCCATCTGTTTGTTACAAATAAACATATACATATAGCACATTTAGGGAACGCGGTGTTGGTTTATAGTGAAACATTGTTAAAATTAAATTAGGTTGGAGTTGGTTGTGTTTCACAAGGAGAAAAATTAAAATACAAAGATTTTTTTTAGTTTACTCTATATATTTCGATTATTTGTTTGACCACAACCATTCACCTTCATCGACCAACCCCCTCCCTTTACATTATATTTCCAAAAGCAGGAAATTGGATTTATTGGAGTCAGCTGAAATTAAAAAGTCCATACACCTTAATCAAAACATCTTGAACAATCAAACAGACATCAAAACTTCACCAATAATTGACATCTTAATCAATGGTATTTAATTTGAATTGGAGTGCGATGAGAGTGTATGGTTGGTTTATTTTTAATTTTTTAATTTTTATTTATTTTTTTTTTAATAGAAAATAAGGGATGAAATTTTCGCTATGCACCCTCATTGCATTCCATAGTTTATTGCCATCCTTTATAACACATACATAATTTTCGGCAACTTCCAAGTATAAATATCTTTTCTTTATTCCAGCCCTTTGTCCCCTACATCTGTTCTTTCGGCTCTAAGGCCATCCCATCCCTCTGATAATTATTTCATATTTACACTAAGTCATAAATAACTGTCCATCATATTAAAATAAAAATAAATTCTGTTCATTATTTCATGTTATCTTTAGTCAATGTTCTCCTGACGATGAGTTAAGAGCTCGAAATATATAGAGTAAACTAAAAAAAAATCTTTGTATTTTAATTTTTATCCTTGTGAAACACCACCAACTCCAACCTAATTTAATATACATATAGATTCGGGAGAATTTTTGCATTTATCAGAAGAATAATTTTAAAAAAGAAAAAAGTTGCTTTATAAATTCTATATAATAAAAATGAATTTCTGTTTCTTTGTAAGTGCAGATCTCTCAAATGCTTAGACCGATTTAGCTAATTTTTTTTAAATGTTCGTAATAGGCCAATTCAGGTTAATACGTAAAAAAAAATTGGAAAAGTTGCCCAGAAAATTGGAAAATTCAGGAAAAACTAAAAAAAAATCAGGTTACCCAACATAGCTTGCCAGACAATAAAAGAACTAAACGACAAAAAAAACAAGTGTTGGCGGCCCTTTTTTGAGTGTCATTCATTCTAACCACATTATCGTTGAAGAAGAATTTAATAATGCAACAAAAATTAAAAAAAAACTATCTATTTTTTTTAAAGTACATTTAAAAACAAAAATTAAAAAAATAAACTGCATCGGATCGTTGCTAATGATATTAATATGTTTATTTCTTTATTATTAATCAGATATCACTTGCTATTTGCAGTTCATGTTGACTTTAATTCAAAAATAATGATCGATTCTCTTTTAACAGTCGAGGAATAACCATTCTACATTCGATTTTTATTGGTAGCCATTGCTGGGGACATGGAGGAATCGACTTAAAATCAAAAATAACGATCGATTCTTATCTAATACTAGAGGAATAATCTTATTGCATTCCATTTTTGATGTTTTGACTATTAATGGCAACCTCTACTGAAAACGTGGAAGAATCGACTTAAAATAAAAAGACTAAATTCTTTTATGGCAAACAACTCAAGCTTGAGAATAAGATAATTTTTTATAAATAGATTGTATATACTTTTGTGTCTAACAAAATGAATAATAATTGTAATTTTCAAGTCTTCTTATCTATCTATCTATCCCCTTAATGATAACAAGTGGATTTTTAATACCTTTTAAATATTTGATTTTCATCTTATTTGTTATTAGTGTATATTGCAGTTAAATAGAATCTTAAATTATATCTATTTAAGACTTTATAATAAAACAATTATATTTATTCTCTGTAACTAATAAAACATCAATAAATCAGCCAAGTGGGGGTCCAGGGGGCGAAGCCCCCTTGTTAGCACAAAAGGCCCGCCTTGGGCGGGCCTTGAAGCTAGTTAAATATAAAACAAGACAAATAAATATTTTGAATATATTTTTTTAGGAATTTGGTGTAGGTTCTAGTTGAAACATTTTAAATAAGTCAAATTTAGGGAACGCGGTGTTGGTTTTTAGTGAAACATTGTTAAATAGTCAATGTTCTCCTGACGATGAGTTAAGAGCTCGAAATATATAGAGTAAACTAAAAAATATTTTAATTTTTTTTCATTGTGAAACACCGCCAACTCCAACCTAATTTAATTTTAAATAAGAGCGGATTAAACTATACTACGTAGATTTCACATAAATAAAGCAAAATAATATATTTTCGATAATTTTTTTTTGTTGTGATAGTAAGCTGGTCACTTTCCAAAAGACTTGTGCATTCCGATGAAAATATTTAATTAAAATTATATAAACTAGTTGGTTTAAATTTATATTTGATAAACATTTTAAACAGACCAAAAGATCAAAGTACAATATAATTCTTTTTATATGGTATTAATTTTCCCATAGCAGAATAAAGGATTATAGAAAATAAGAAGAAAAAAAACAGTTTGCACACTTGCTCTAATTGTAATTGAAAACAGTTGAAATGCTTTATTTATTTTATTTAGCCATTTGAAAATGCAATTGGGATTGTTCCTTGTGTCGTTGAGTAGGCGTAGCTGCCAACTGATCAAATCCCTTAGGGAAGAAAGAAAGGGAATGAAATAAAAAAAAAAAAAAAAAAAGAAAGATTCCCGAGAGCCACTTTGCTCGCAATCCAGAGTGGATGAAAAGGGCAAGGGCAAGGGTTGGTTGGCTAGTCTGTCGCTCTGCTATCACTTCACGTTGCTTAACTCCATCCATTGGAAAACGGTGTATATATATATATATATATATATATATATATATATATATATATATATATATATATATATATATGTGTGTGTGTGTGTGTGTGTGTGTGTGTGGTTTTAGTAGGCAAAACGTTCTCTTTTTCAAAAAAACGTGGATTGAATAAACACCAAAACACCCAGGGCTTATCATCGATCTCTATCTCTCTCTTTTTTGGTTTATTTATTTATATTTTTATTCATTGGTATTTCTTTTGGAACTCTAAACCTTGCCAGTGCTGACTGGCTTACTGGATAAAAGTACTAAGTAGAAACGACGATTTTTTTGGAAATATAATAAAACCAAAGTTAGTCCAAGCGAGTTAGATACGTGATTTAAGGGCATTCAGGGAATTCAAAGTATTTTAACAAAACTAGATTATAAAAAACCGACTTCAAAAAAATTAAATGCAACAAATAAAAAGTTAAAAATAAAATAAAATACACTAAAAGGTATAAAATAATTATTATCTTATTTAGTTTCAACTAAACGACTAAATATTAAGATGAAATTACTTTTTGAAGTCGGTGCCAAACAAACTATACGTATAAGCGAGCGTACCCGCCAAACGTACTAAGTAAGATCCGTCGAGTGGGATTCATAAAATATATATGTTTGGCACCGACTTTAAAAAGTAATTCCATGTTAATATTTCGTCGTTTAGTTGTAACTAAATAAGATAATAATTATTTTATAGTTTTAAGTGTATTTTATTTTATTTTTAAGTTATTATTATTTTAATTTTTGCATTTAATTTTTTTGAAGTCGGTTTTATTTTTTTTATAAAAATTATTTTTATTTTTCGATTTTTAGTGATGCTATTAATAGTGACTTAATATAATACCTTGCATGCATCTCGTAAGAGAAAGCGTCAGGCGAATGAATCAGTAAATGATAATAAAATTCAATTCATAAATATAGAAATTCTCTCGAAACGTTTAAATGAATGTTTTAAGATTTTTTTTATAAAATATTTTATTTATTATAATTTCGATTATTTGGTCATAAGAATTGGAGATTTTTATTGGCATAAAATAACATGAAAAAATAGTTTGGGAAGTACAGACATTTAAAAAAAAAACATAACCTAAAATTTTAGTACCGTTCATATGTATAGAGTGGTTACGAGTCTAAAACTTTTTGGATTGTCGCGAAAAAACTACCTTATCTAATTCAAAGCATGGTCCGCCAGATACTTTACTATAAGCAGTTTTTTTTAAGTATTTGGTCACCTGAGTTATAAAAAAACCGTCTTCAAAAAAATTAAATGCAACTAATAAAATAATAATAACTCAAAAATAAAATAAAATGTACCAAAAGGTATAAAATAATTATCTTATTTAGTTACAACTAAACGATGAAATTTTTACATGAAATCACTTTTTGAAGCCGGTGCCAAACATATACATTTTATGAATCGCACTCGACGGATCTTAGTACGTTTGGCGGGTAATGAAGACAACATCGCCTAAGCTCGCTTATATAGTTTATTTGGCACCGACTTCAAAAAGTGATTTCATGTAACAATTTCATCGTTTAGTTATAACTAATTAAGACAATTATTTTATACCTTTTAGTCTATTTTGTTTTTTTATAAAAAAGGTCCGATGCCAATGAAATTTATACGGGACCAATCGGAAACTATTCTGAACTCAATGGAAAAAAAATTATCGAAATCGGTCCACATGATAAAGAGAAATCGACAAACATCATCAGAACTTGACCAAATTAATATGGTAGCACCCCTAAGGTACCCTCTTTCCAATAAAAAAAGAATCATTAAAATCGGTTAATAAACAAAGAAGTTATGCATGAACAAACATATCAAAAGAGGTCAAATACCAATGAAAAAAAATCGGGACCAATCGGAAGCTAGAGTGAACCCAATGCAAAACAATCAACAAAATCTGTTCACAATTGGAGGAGATATGAGGTAACATAGAAAAAAAAATCAGTCGAATAGAGAATCTCCTCCTTTTTTGAAGTCGGTTAAAAAGAAATCAGGTTTTCCATGATGCAAATAAACATATGCATCTGCCACATATATGGTATAAATACCATTGACGGTTGGTGACTTTTCAACTAGGGATGCTGTCCAAAAAAGTACCCTTCATTTTTTAAAATTTTATTTTAATAAATAAAAGATTCACATGTTTTTGGACAATTTTTTTATTAGTGTTAAATATCAATTTACGTACGACGTTTCGTCCCTTTTCATGAGTTTTTCAAGTACTCAATTACTTAAATGTGTGTTATTATTTCGTAGACATGACTAGACAAAAGAAATTTTCTCTATGATTTAAGATTGTTTTTTGAAAATTGGTTGTTAACTTATTGTAGGATGAATATTATGAATACACTATTTATTGTCTCAATGGTTTCACTATTTTATCAACTATTAATGTTTTAAGTAATTGAAAACTTGAAAAAGTCTTGAAAAAGAACGAAACGTACGAAAATTGATATATATAATAACATAAATAAAAAAATAAAAAATGTCCAAAAACCCGTGAATCCTTTATTTATTATTAAAATGGACATGAACCAACTAAATTTTATTTTAATCTTCACCTTTTTTCCAAATTTCATTGAATACGGCATCATTTTCGTTCTTTTCCAAATTTAACATTAAATATATTTTCGGTCCTTCACCCCTAACGGATACTGCTTTGTATGAGGAGGGTAGGAGTCAGAAATTAAATCTTGTGACTTAAACACCGAAGTCTCTGAGATGGAAATCGACTATATTCCACAATGATTCAGCCTATCCCATAAGAAAATCTTAAATTTTCTTCTAATTTTATTGCTATAAGCAAGCTATGACTTGTCTATAGCGCTCTTAGTTATTTCCCATCTTATGTATTGAGAGTTCTTAGAAATGGATTAGTCCAGAAATTCTCGAAACATCTTTATTTCTTCCTTTTTTGTATTATTTCTATTTTAATAGTTCCTCCGAGAACGATTTTTATTCGACAAAAACTCGCCTGGGTTTATCGTTGACATGCTTGAACTGGAAGATATATTTACCAGACAGGGGCTTCCAACCTTCTATACGCACCCTTTTCAGAAAAATGAATCATTTTAATTGCCCCTTTAAACTATGCAACAATTTTATTTCATTTTGAGAACCAATATACTTTTCAAAAGTTGTTTATAGAAATTTTTGAAATAACGGGTAATATTTTTGAAAATTTTAAAGATTCTCCTGTAATTTGAAGTCGACCTTATA
Source organism: Forficula auricularia (assembly GCA_024734495.1). Lineage (NCBI taxonomy): Eukaryota > Metazoa > Arthropoda > Insecta > Dermaptera > Forficulidae > Forficula > Forficula auricularia. The sequence continues at coordinate 30,185,364 of JALMQS010000099.1, forward strand.
TATTTATGAAAATACTCTAAATTTGGGTTGTTACTCTAAATGTTTGAAATTTTAGAGATGCAACGCATCCACAGCATCCATCCATTGACCGCACGCCTCTGATATATAGGTATATATTAGGGTGACCCATTTTTACCTACTTATTCATTTTATTTATTTATTTAATTTTTCGTATGAAAATTTATTCGTATTTCATGTCTTAAGAATCTTCTCCAAATTTTATCTCTATAAAAAATTTTTTAGAGGTCGGTTAAGTATTTATAAAATTTTAAAAATATGGACAAATATAAAATATGAAAAGTAGGGTTCCATATTTATCGTTGTCTAAGGGATTGGTAACACCAAGTAGCCTATTCAATAGGAATGGAAATTGAATTTGTTTGCTAGATATGCATTTTGATAGATTTTTAATATCCGAGTGATTCTCGCGCCATATTCCCTCTCCCTTGGTTTGATATAAGGCAAGAGCCCAAGCCAATTGAGTCAGTTGTTCTCTGACCCTCAAAGTGTAAACATCTATAGATATCTTTACAATAGAATGTCTTTTTGGCTAATTTCACGATAAATTAACTAGAAATCAACCCCCTGTCGATTCTTTAATGCTTTATAATTCATCCCTTGAATTAAAAATCATTCCCGCCCTTTTGGCAAACTTGATCAGAATTTCTTTAGATTTTAGATGTCACTTTTTTACAACGTTTCGAGTTAAATTAAGTTAATTTTTCATTAAAAATCCTTGCCCCTTTTGGCACACTTCTTCGTCAAATTTCTTTAATTTTTATAATTTACTTTTTTATATTTCGAGTCAAACAAAAAATAATTCTTTCTTTAAAAATCGTTAATGTCTTCTTCTCAAACATCATCTAAATTTTCTCAAATTTTAGAATTTACTTTTTTAAAACGTTTTCAATTAAATTAAATATTTTCTGTCACTAATAATCGTTAAGGCCATTATGACATACTTGACCATAATTTGATGAAATTTTATACTTTACCTCTTTACAACGGTTAGAGTCAAACTAAGTATTTTTATTTCAATATAAATAATCGCTCTTATGCCAAACTTGATAAATTTCTTCAGATTATATTATATAATTTGCTTTTTATGTAATTTCTCAATCTAAGTCAATTTTTCAATAAATTTCTCATTAAAAACTTCACTTCATAGAACTTTGCTATATCACAAGGTTTTTACAGGAATTTTAATTTAAAAAGTTATAGTGTAGTTTCACAAGTAAAAATAAAATTAAAAAAAAATTTAATTATATTTTTGGAGTTTTATTTTAAATACTCTATACATATTTCGGGTTTTTAGCCCATCATCAGGAGTTTGAGTTTACAAAAGACGCGTATTTAAAATAAAACTCCAAAAATATAATTTAAAATTTTTTTTTAATTTTTATTTATACTTGTAAAACACCTCTATAACCTTTTATTTCCTCTTTGTGAAACACCACTATAATCCGTCAAATAATTCCTGTGTTTAATATGTTTCACTATAAACCAAAACCGCTTTCCCTAAATGTTATTAAAACTTTTAATATCTACAAAAAATAATCCACAAATTATTTTATATTTATTTTTTATTTGTTTTTTAATATTCAAAATACTTTTGGATAAAGTCTAACTTCTGTTGTTGCCACTTTATTTTTGATGGAGTTATAGATCCCCCTCTATTTCTCTCATATTATATGTATATACCAGTGGCAGTTCGTGATTTTTCAACCAGGGATGCTGTCCAAAAAGTAAGTACTCTTCATTTGTTGAAATTTTATTTTAATTTTCTATTTTTTTTTTTTTTTTTTTTTGAAATTTCATCGAATCATTTGCGTTTTTTTTTTCAAATTCAAAATTAAATTTTCTTCGGTCCAAACGGATACTTCTTTGTGTGAGTGAGGGTAGGAGTCAGAAATTAAATCTTGTAACTTAAACTCCACACTCCCTGAGATGATAATTGACCATCTTCGACAATGATTTATCCTGTCCTATAAGAAAATCTTAAATATCTCCTAATTAAATTGTTATAAGCAAGCTATGACTTGTTTATACCACTCTTAGTTATTTCCGATCTTATATATTGAAAGTTCATAGAAATGGATTAGTCCAGAAATTCTCGAATCATCTTTATTTATTCCTTTTATTATTATTCCTATTTTAATAGTTCCTCAGCGAAAACAATTTTTATTCGACTTAAACTCGTCTGAACTTGTCTTTGATATGCTTGAACTGGAAGATATACCAGGCAGGAACTTCTATTGGCACCCTTTTTGGAAAATCATTCATTTAGATTGCCCCTTGAAATTATGCAACAATTTTATTTCATTTCGATAACCAATATACTTTTAATAACAAAAATTGTTTTTTATAGAAATAATTGAAATAATGGATAATTTGAAAATCTTATACTAAATATGTATACTGTAAATACTCTATTTTATGTAATTGGATACAATGAAACGAATGTACGAATTAATTATAATAGGATCATTCAGAATGCCTACGATACATGCGCTCAGCTTCAATATAAATTTGAAAATCGTAATAAAAATTATTTAATAAAATATATTGACATACAAATGTTTCTAATAGTTACTCAGACTTATTATCTACTTGTATGCGAAGTTTTAAGAGATTCAGTTCTGTCGTTTCTGAGATTAGTTTGTTCACCCTATTTAGACCCGCCAATTTTATTTATATGTATAGACATAAGCTTAAGCCTCTGCTAATCTTTTAAATAGAGGGCTTAGCTTCCTCCAGCCCTGGTCTGATTTTTTTATAACGAAGATATTTTTTGAAAAAAACCCTCTAAAATACATATATTAAATATTAATTTTTTGCTCACTATTATTATAGAAATTTATTTATTCATTAATAAGAGTTTTAAAAATAAATTATATTAAATACACCGTCATATATACATCTGAATAAACAAATGTGTTCATGACCCTAACCCTTATGGGCTTTTGGTTTCTTAGTGTCTTGCTCTCGTTTCTTTAATCTTTCTCTGGACCCTCGTTGTTTTTTGTAATTTTATCTCTTTTAAAAAGTATTTATTTATATGGTTATATTTTTTTTAATATTTAATAGCGTTTTTCTATTATTATACAATAAAAAATAATGTTTATAAAAAAATAAAACCGACTTCAAAAAACTTAAATTCAACAAATAAAATAATAATAACTTAAAAATAAAATAAAATCCACTAAAAGGTATAAAATAATTATCTTATTTAGTTACAACTAAAAGACGAAATATTAACATGTAATTACTTTTTGAAGTCGGTGCCAAACAAAATATGCCTATAAGCGAGCGTACCCGCCAAACGTACTAAGTAAGGTTCGTCAAGTGCGATTCAAAAAATGTATATGTTTGGCACCGACTTCAAAAAGTGATTTCATGTTAATATTTCGTCGTTTAGTTGTAACTAAATAAGAAAATTATTTTATTCCTTTTAGTGGATTTTATTTTATTTTTAAGTTATTATTATCTTATTTGTTGCATTTAAGTTTTTTGAAGTCAGTTTTTTTTTTTATAAAAATTATTTTTATTTTTCTCTTTTTAGTGATGTTATTAATAGTGACTTAATATAATACCTTGCATGAATCTCGTAAGAGAAAGCGTCAGGCGAATGAATCAGAAAATGATAATAAAATTAAATTCATAAATATAGAAATTCTCTCGAAACGTTTGCGGGTTTTAAATGAATGTTATAAGATTTTTTTATAAAAGATTTTATTTATCATAATTTCGATTATTTGCTTATAAGAATTGGAGATTTACGTTATTTCGTCGTTGATCATATCATCAGAACTTGACCAAATTAATATGGCACCATTCCTAAGATACCCCCTATCCAATAAAAAAAGAATCATCGAAATCGGTTCATAAACAAAGAAGTTAGGCTGAACAAACCTAACAAAAAAGCTCTAATACCAATGAAAAAAAAACGGGACCAATCGAAAGCTAGACTGAGCTCAATGCAAAAAAAAATTTCAAAATCGGTTCACAATTGGCGAAGATATGAGGTAATATAGACACAAAAAAAAAAAAAAAAATCAGTCGAATAGAGAACCTCCTCCTTTTTTCAAGTCGGATAATTATTTAAAATATAATCATTTTTTTTTTAGTGATAAAAAACTGTAAGGAATTTAGATATTTGGGATCTGTCTTTAGCGAGGAGCCAAACTGTGAGAGGGATATTAAAAATAAAATCTGTCAAGGTCGAAGAGCTATTGGGCAACTGAATGGGGTCTGGTGGAGCAAAGAGATCCAACAGGACACAAAAAAATATATATATCGGTCCATATTGGAAGGCATAGCCCTATACAATTCAGAAACATGGGACATGAATAAGAAAAACGAAAAAAAATTACAAGCGCTCGAAATGGATGCGATGAGAAGGAGTTGCAGAGTGTCGAGATTGGAGCATATCCCAAATACAACTATAAGGGACAAAATGAAAATGGAAAACGACATAATAGATAGAATAGAAAGGAAGAGATTAATATGGTATGGACACCTCAAAAGAATGCCGGAAGATAGGTGGCCTCATAAAATATGGACCTGGATGCCCACGGAAAGACGGAGGAGAAGAGGAAGACCGAGACGAACGTGGAAGCAGGGAGTAGATGAGACAATGACCAGTAGGCAACTACAAGAGCAAGACATTCTGGATAGAGAGAATTGGCGTGTTGGATGCGGGAAACGGCGCATGCTGTAGAACAAACCGCTTTATTATTATTATCATATTTTTGCTTTGGAGAAACGGACTAGTATAACTTTAATGGAGAATAGATGGAAAGCAGCAGCCCTAGGATAATGAAAAAAATAAAATTCCTAATAAAATAAATTTATTGAAAAACCATTTGCATCCTCTTAAAACCAGAGGATCTTGACTCCTTCTTCAGGGATCCTTTTAAACCCTGAAGAATGAGGAAAGATCCTCCGGTTTTAAGAGGATTGTATTTTTCTCATTATCCTTGGACTGATTTTCATCTATTTTCAATTATATTTATTTTTATTAAAGTTTTTCAGGTCTACTTTGTGAATACATAATATTTTAATAAAAATTTGAAACATTTCGATCACTTTTTTTTCTCTCAGCCCCCTCCCCCCACCCAAAAACAAAATCAAACTCCGGCGCCTATGTGTATGGATTTATAGATTGAAATTTAAAAAAAACGATTTGGAAGGTTTTTTCGGTTAAAACCAATTCTAATTTCAATTCTATTTATAATTCAGGAATGGTTTATTTAAATATTAATGGAAATAAATAAATAAAAATCATATCATATATGATAATATCCTCATGAGTGAAAGAAAGAAAAAACTAGAGCACCCCCCCCTACCCTCACCCCTTTCTGATTTATTATAATCCATTCGCATATTAGAAAGAGAGAGACAGACTAATGTTTTTCCATTGATCATTTTTACTGGCATTTTATTCAAAATAGAGGCAAACAAATGGCCAAATGAAATTCTTTTAATGGCGAAAAACGACAAAAATTATTACTTCAAGATGACTTATAAACTTATTCAGAAGAAGAAAAAAATGAAAAATATATATATTAGTACTATATAGGTTTTTTTAGCAGCTTCTTCTTCTTCACCTATTTCTAAAGGGAAATTCATATCTCTCTCTTTCGCTTAAATAATTATTATTATGTTTTAATTCATATTAATGTGATAATAAATCAAAAACATTAATATTATAGGGGCTATTTATTTCAAGTAAAACTTATTTACAGAGCCGGGTAAAGAAACGGGAAAATTTAGAAGGGGTATAGATAAAAATTTGAAAACTTTATTCAATTAATTTCAATTACACTAAAATAATATGTTATATTTTGACTTACCATACATAGCTGTTTAAAAGTATAAGGCCCCGGGTTCCAAATCAGTTTTTAATTTTCTCCCGGTTATTTGGAACAAATTAAAAAGTTCCTAAGAGATCAAAATGTGCAGCCTTTGAAAATGGCAATTAGACAAAGCGAAAACCCCACGAATTTATAAATATTTCCACATTTAGTATTCGAGTTTTGTGAATTTGTTTTATTGTGCTACAAAGTTCATTGTGAATTAAATTATAGTGAATATTTCCAAGCAATTAAAAATTATAAGGGTTTTTAAAGAAAGTTTGAAAATGCTAGTGAAAAATATTAATAATTTTGTAATAAAAAATGAATATAGGCTGAGGCGCGATCACTTCCTTATTTTAAAAATTCATAACACAAAAATTATTGCCAGTATCGATTTACTTTTTTTTCTGTACACGGGGTACATTTAAAGTTTTTTTTCAATAGCTTTTAAAAAAGACATCTCAAAGGTGGCCACCGTCCTCGTCAATACACTGAGAATTTTGAAATTTCTGTCAACTTTTTCAAGCATATCTGTGCCTATGCCGGCAATAGCAGCACGTATATTGTCCTTCAGCTGACGAAGGGTCTTTGGACGATTTTTGTAAACCAAAGATTTAAGGTAGCCCATAAGAAATAGTCCCAGTGGGGTAAATCTGGCGATCGCGCTAGCCACTGAAGATCGGCCCTAAGAGGGATGAGCCATTCGAGAAGTGTTCCCGCAAGAGATTCATGGAAGTTGTGATCTGTGGCGCCATCCTTTTGGAACCACACATCTCCCACATCCATTTCTTTGAGTTTTTTTTATGAAAATGATGAGAGAAGGAGTTACATCAAAAAGGTTCAACCCCTAAAGGCCTGGGTTGGCCCCTCCATCGTGAAAAGAAGAAGAAAGAATTTTATTGGCTGGGCGGGGGTCGAAGGTATCTGTGGATACGGGTCTTAAATAGCTGAGGGTTATAAGTCGCGGGAAAGATGGTGGCAGGGAGCGAGTTCCAGTCTCTGGAGGTCATAGGGATAAAAGAGTTGGCGAAAGCGCTTGTTCCACTTTTATCCAATTTGACAGCGAAGGGTTGCTGAGCGTTCGAAAACCGCCTGTTTCTCGTAAACGGGGTTTTAGGGGGGATAATTGATTTTGTTTGTGTAAAAAAACTCCTCAATCAAAAAAGTGGACAGAAATTTCAAAATTTGGCTATCTCAGTGTATTGACGAGGCGGTGGCCACCTTCGAGATGTCGTTTTTAAACCCTAATGAAAAAAACTTTAAAAGTACCCCGTATACAGAAAAAGACTTAAATCGATACTGCCAATACTTTTTGTGTTATCATTTTTTAAAATAAGGAAGTGACCGCGTCCCACCCTGTATTTAAACAAAATCGTATTTAGTGTCCATAATATGTGATGGTACAAGGGAAAATTTCCTCTGATAAAATAAAATGAAAAATTACCGAGTCCTGTTCTCCAAAGACTCCAATTTCTACATCTAAATTAATTATTTTTATATAAAAAAATAAAAATCATATTTTTTTAATCTCATCTATACAGGAACCTCATACAATATTTAAAAATAGATAATACGAATTTCCAAGCTTATACCTCTTGAATATGTTGTAGTTATTATGCGAATAAACTAGGTCCAGCAGGAGGATATATAGGTATATAATGTATATTTAATAAATAAACACAGGATTCAAAGCAATGAGCGAAATCTCTGCCTATTACAAATTCATTAACAAATTAAAAATGCTCAACCCCATACCCCTAAGCCTATTCAAAAGCTTCCACATCCGTTATTCCCGTTAATCTTGCAACCAACTGTTGTATAAGGAATTAAACAAACAAACGCAAAGGATATAGAAATGTATAGATGTATATATTCTGTGGGATATATTAATATTTGAAAATCTCACTCTCCTCTCTCTCTCTCACTTTGGAAATACTAATGCAAATACTTCTAGCTATAATGTTTGTATCCGATTTAATACGAATCGAGTGCAATTATTAGTCGACAAATGATTTATGCATTTGTCGATATTTTTCCCTTATTGTAGACAGAGCAGATTTAACTTAGATGCTCTATCTCTTCATTCACACACACTCTATTATACAGGGTGGCTGAGAATAAATGCTATAGGTTCATTAAAGCAGCGCATCTTAAACTTTTTTTATTTTTATCCCCATTCTGACTAGGAAATGTTTCGCGACCCCATATATTATATAGATATATGACTTAAACCAGGGGTGTCCATCTCATGGCGGACTTATTTGCGGCCCGCGGTCATATATGACGAATTCTGTTTGGTATCATGTATTTCAAATTAAATATAAATAGCGTTAAAATAATTTAAAAAAATAAGGTTCCCTATAATGTCGCCGATTTCTAGGTGCATCGCTGTGGCAAATAAGCATGATTATTTTAAAGGCATTTGAGCCGCGAAAGGTAAATAATTTAATCAATAATTTCTTATGTTAATTCTACATTTAGAAAATTATTATAGGAAATTATTAAGATGATGGATGAATTTTAGCTTTGGCTCGAAGGGTTAGCTAGAAGGATATTCGCCGGGCTTGGATGGGAGATCTTCAGAGATTAAAATCTCTTTTGGCGGCATGAAGCCAGAAAATGCTATTTTAAAATAAGAATTTGCACAAAGTCAGTAGAAATTTGCTATAATAAAATAATGGCACAAAGCCCGCATTTATTGTCTTTTCGTTACAATTTCTTGGCAAGCTTTAAACACAACGTGTATAAAATTATTTCTTCGCTACATAGAGACAAGCTGTCTCTCTATTAAATCTTTCCCAGGCAATCATCTCGGAGAGTTGACCCCTTCGATGAGGTTCAGCAACTGATTTTGCGTCGAGAGGCTTGCTGCCTTTATAAGACTGGCTGCTCTAATTAGCAATTAACTGAATGGTTAATTGGTCGCGGCATTGCAGGTGACGTATGCGTAAATATTCGCGCCTCGCCGGCCGTAATTATAAAAGGGGCGTGTCTCCGCTGTTCACCTGTAAGTCGATCGGAAGATCCCGACCGGCAAACACCAAGCACCCTTCCCAAGGCGAAAATGAATCTTGATTTCTAAAAAGCATTTCACATTGAAAGGATTAGAGAATAAAATCCCACATTATTTAATTATTTTTTGAAAAGAATAAATGAATTGAGCATCCGACGGGATTCGAACCCGTGTCTCTCTCCTTTACGCGAATAGCGGCTTTCCAACTAGCCCATGGATGATCCCGTCAGATAAGCTCTTTAGATTGAATGCCATTTTTCCTTTTCCCGGCTTTTTTCTATTTAAAGTATAGTTTATAATTTTTTTTTAATTTTATTTCCTCTTTGTGAAACACCACTATAATCCGTCAAATAATTCCTGTGTTTAATATGTTTCACTATAAACCAACGCCGCTTTCCCTAAACATTATTAATAATTTCTTATGTTAATTCTACATTTAGAAAATTATTTTATTATTTTTTGAAAAGGAAAAATGATTTGAGCATCCGGCGGGATTCGAACCCGTGTCTCTCTCTCCTTTGATGATCATTTTGTTGATTTCTTCTGGAGGAATGGGTCAGGCACGTCCTTGATGCCAGATGGCCTTCAGATTTAATTTTAATTTATTTATTTTATTTATTTATTTTTCTTTCTATCCCAGTAACTTTTTATTTATTATTATTTTTTTTTACTTATATTTATTCTTTTGTCTCAGTGAACGGAATTATTATTGCTATTTTTTTATTGATTTTCAACCCACTGAACTCGATTTATAATTGAGCAGTGGTAATTTGAAAATCAAAGAAGAAGCTGTTTTCTATTACTTCGGCAAAATATTGTAATTTTAAATATTGCTGTTTAATATCTAATGGGATTCGAAAATAGGTCAAAATGGCCCTTTGTGTTGTTTTGACCGGTAATATCTCCAAAACAAAAGCTAATCAGTAATTTTTATACAGTAAAGAAAATTTTAAGAATCTTTTTAAAATTTAAAAAATAAAAAAACTATTTTTCAACATTTTCTTTACTGTATTTAAAATGTTTCGCCAAGAACCCACACCATTCACCATTCCCTTAACAAAAAAATGGTAATTTATATGGTGATTTTTGAATTCAGCAGGTGGAAATACATACGGATCAGCTATTTTTGAGCCAGGAACATTTTCATTGTTATCATCAAATTTTAACTATGTACTTGCAAAATGTTTAATTTGTACATAACTTAATGATTTTTGATTTACAGAAAAATAATACATATCTTATCTTATCTTATTATATTAATTGAGCAATTCTTGTATATATAGAATTAGTTTCTCGAAAAAGGCTTTAACGATTTGGATGAAATTCACGAGTTAGGATTTTTTTGGGTTGACATTTTGATCTGTCACGGTCTCATCATCGGCTAAGTTGTTTTTGATGTTTTTTTTTTGAAAATTCAAATAATTATGGTGTTTGTTATTATTACATTTTTATTCAATTTCCTTTTAATAATTAATTGTTTTTTAATTTTTATATCCCACTTATAATTCATTATAAATATTATTATATATTAGAATTTGCCAATTTGATTAATTGGATTGTAATAATTTATCTCAAAGACTGGAAATTAAAGACAAATCCAATAAAATGTGAAGCAATTTTATTTACAAAAAAAGCGAAAACACCTCGGAACTACTCTAAAAATTAATGATTTTCACTTAAAATGGCAGTCTAAAGCCAAATACCTTGGTGTCCTATTAGATCGAAGAGCTAATTGGGCTGCTCAAATGACTTTGATAAGAGAAAAAGCACTAAGGGCTATCAAAATTATTTGGCCTTAAATTCGTCCTGGAAGTTCACTTTCACTTGAAGGTAAATTAACATTATATAAAATGTTAGTGAAACCTATTTTCGCATATGAGGTACCTGCCTGGTTACCTTATGCCTCAAGATCAAATCTAGAGGCATTGGAAAGAGTGCAATCTAGGACACTACGCATCATTACACTACTCCCACCCAGAACATCCAACGAAATTATCCTAGTCGGTCTAGGAATGCAGAGATTGTTGGACAACCTAAGCGATATAACCAATCGGCTCAAACAAAAGACCCAAACTAGTCTAAACCCCCTAATACTTGAACTCTACACGACCTAACCCTCATCTTTCATCATAGAATCATCATTTTTCTCCGATTCTTTCCTTTCTTTTATAAATAACGGCAAAGGGGTTTTTTAATTCGTCAATTTTTCCTCTTATTAAAAACACGGACTAAAAACATTATCGCAACCACGAGAAGATCAAGAACACTCGATGGTGGGGATGTAATCTCCGAAGTCGAAGCTCAAATAAAATGTATACGTTAATCCATGTAAAATAATTGATTCAATAAAATTTATTATTATTATTATTATATTGATTAATTGGAGGTAAGTATTTTAATTGAATATTAAATTATTAAAATAAAGCAAAAAATTACCGAGCATCGCTCGGTATTCCAGGTACTATGTATATTATCATTTCTAAATTTCAAGTCATCTCCTTTTTCTTTTTAAACGTAACCTCTCCCCCCCTCACAAAAATAAATAAATAAAATAAAAAAGTATCGTGTAAGCAACTTTAAAAATAAACTTTCATCCTATAGGATAAGTGAGTGTATACGTGCAAGTGTAGAGGCAGATCCGTCAGCAAAATCAGTCCCTAGAAATTCATCCGTGCCACGAAATCTCCTTTGGGAAACGAACGAGCGAACGGACGAATAGTTCCCTTTTGGATCGGCGAGGTTAAGCCGACCCGGGGGGCGTTGTACCGGGGATTAACATTGCACAACCCCCGACACACTCACTGTTCTCCGAACTAAAAGGGCGTAAACCAACATTTCTTTCGTTTTTTTCTACTATTCCTACTAAAAGATTATATCTCTGCTCACGAGGAAAAATACCTCAGATTGTTATTTTTTTCTATCATTCCGCGTTTGTTCTATTTATTTTTTTATGATTTCATGGAGTTTTGATTGTTTGTTTCTCAGCAGTGAAATTATTATTACTCCACCCCTCTCCTTCATATATATATCGTGACATTTAGAAATTGTTGTTTGATAAGATTGTCGGATAGCGTGACAATAAAAATCTTATTTAGACTATTGACACGTTTATGTTCTTTATTATTTTTGTTTCATGTTTTCATTTATTTTCTTCTTCGCCCTTCAATTTAGCCTCTTTCGTTTCTTTGTCATATATTTGATTCACAAAGGTAATTTTAGGAAAATAGAAGAATTAGGGAACAAAAACACTTGAGACATATAATTGGAAAGAATTTGTTTTGTTGAGAGTAGCAGAGATGTTGATTCATAAAGAGAAATCAACGAGGTTGTCCTCTGCTTGATGTAAATAAAAACATACCTACAAAATATAGGTATAATATGAATATAAACATATATAATATAAAATTTATTTTTTAGATATGGTTTCGAAGGTTTGGCCTTCATCATCAGTCTAGACTTGAAACTTAGGTGATGTTTTTTTATTTCGAACCATATGAGCCACCGGCAGCATAAAAATTTGAAAATACCCAAAATAAGGACCACGCTAATGGCACATAATATATCAAACAGTTTTGATTCCAGAAATCGATATGTAAGTAACTGATATTTTTCGTATATATAACAAATTTATAATCTTTATATATTAGTATAATTATTGACTTTTACTTTTTTCAAAGGTAGAGATATATCTTAGATTAAAAATTAATTGGGGAGACGGGTTGTCCGAGCTAGCTAAGGCGCTGGGCCCGGTTCAGCATTGTAGGTGACGATGTTCAAGCGGGAGACCCGGCTTCGAGCCTTGCTAGCATGTAGAATTTCGATCGTCTAAAAACTCGGCTCCCTCACTAACACTACTAACACTTTGCTGTCTAAATGGGCTGTGTTCCCGGTGACAATAAATAAATAAAAATTTGTTTATTTTTTCAATTTAAAAATGCAGAAAATTATAAATAACTATTATATGAGGAGCTATTGAATGACTGTGTCTAATAAACTAAAATTTGGTACATAAATGTGTATACAATACTGCACTTTTCTGCCATATTTTATACCTTCTACCTCTAACCTTTCGGTAACCAAATATTGTCAAAATCCCCGGAAATCGTATATTGAGTCTTGAAAAACTTTCATTTTTCCTTTTTAATTCATATAAATTGTCAAGTTTGCGAAAAATATATAAAATTCCTTAACAAATCTACTAAAAAAGAAAAATCAATAAAATATATATTTTTTTTTATTTGTATTGGATAAATACAAGTACGGAACACGTCCCCGAAAATGTTTCTAGGCTGCCTTAGGCTACACGAGGTTTTTTATTCATCCGATTAATAATAATTTTTATCTCTCATTTTTTTAAATATATATTTTTAATGATTTAATAAATCAATAGTTTTGAAACTTTTTTCCGGTATATTTTTTTCTCTCGAAGTCATTCGGTGACCAATGATCTGGAACAAAACAGGCTATGTAATAATAATAAATAGGGAATGACCTGAAAATATCGGAATTCAAGTTAAAGACGAACCAAGAGGGAAAGAAAAAGAGCCAGCCAGGGCTTAGAGAGGCCAGACAAAGGAGAAAGTTGTCCTCCACTCTCTCTTTCTCTTTATGGTGGCCTATAATTTTCAATTCATTTCACCCTGGCCGCAAAAATATTAGAATCATATTATTTTTATGGGGAAGCTAAAAGGTGCAATCCTGATAAAAAGTTGACTTGGCTTTTTGAAGTTTATATTTCAACATAAAATTTGATTTTACAAAACTTTACATGATTTCAAATCATTTGGTGGACAAAAATGCAAGATATTTTAATAATAAAAATAATAGAAATAGCAATGATACCTACTAATGATTATAAAGATAAAAGACAAATGCTGATAGTACTAGGGTTAAAATTTATGTAGAAATTCAAGAGAGATATTCAACTGCTAAATCTGAGCTGTAATTGATTATTATTTTTATTATGTCAGAAGGGTTCTTTCCTCCCGAATGCCAAAAAAGCAATCCGGACACTTTGCATGTTGTAATCACATCTGAGATAGAGCATGCGTAAAATGTTTTCTTGCAAAATTTAGCACTCACTTCATTCTAAATCTTGACAGACAGGCAAAGGCTTTATTTTGATTAGAATATTTTGAGGGTTTCAATACACCCATCCCTCGATTTATACGGTTTTTAATATGACCTCCTATCCCTTGATTTACACGGTTTCAGTTTGCACGATGCGAATATGGGGCTACATTTTGACTGTTTACGCTGAGGAGTTATGGACCTATTTTGCAAACTTCAATCGCAAAGTGTACATATGACTAGTGTAGCCAGCTTAGGGGTTTCCCCTCCAAATAAAAAAATTGCTGTTATTTTAGGGGCTAGAAAATTGTTATTTAATTCCAACTTGATCAGTCATATTATTATTAAAAAGAAATACTATATATATATTATATATATATTTTTGAAATACTATAAAATGAATAATTAGTTATTAAAATAATAATTTCAGTGATAGCAACAATATTACAATATAACCTACTTATTTCGATTACCAGTCCGTCTTTCTAAGAAAATAAATTAAAATTAAATAATATATAATTTTTATATTACATATTTCAGTGGCAGCACCCCCCCTCCCCCCAGTTTTAAGAAAAATAATATACATTTAGTAGAAAAATCCCCGTTTTCCATTAATATCTTTGCCTCAATTTACTGGTTACTATGAATATATCTAAGCTTTTTCTATATATCCTTTGTTTCAATTTACACGTTTTTGAATTTAGTTGAACATATCCTCCATTTTTAACCGACTTCAAAAAGGGAGGAGTTTCTCAATTCATATATGCATTCTCTATCTCGTTTTTAATGGTTTCTCCTAGAACGTATCTACCATGTAAATCGAGGGATGGGTGTATTAGAAAATAAAAATTTTCAAATATCGAATGGTATTGGAACGACCATTTTTATTTTGAATATAAAAGACTAATGCCTCTAGTAGTAACGTAGAAAACCAAGAGAGATGGTCAACTACTAAATCCAAGGTGTTGTAGATTAATTTCTATAATCTCAGATGTGGTTGAACGTTGCACCTCGGTAGGCAAGCCAAATTACGGGATTGCATTTTTTGGTATTCGGGTTCAATTCTCAAAGGGTTAAAATAACCCTTTTGATTAATCGAAAATAATCTTAAAACCTCGAATTAAGTAATTGACCATTTCTTGATTTTCTATATATAGTACCTATCAGTGGCGGGCGGTGACTTTTCAATCAGGGAATGATGTCCAAAAAGCACCCTTTATTTTTTTAAATTTTATTTTATTCTTCGCTTTATCTTGAAATTTTCATCGAATTTTGTCTTCATAGGATTTTTTGTAATTTTTCAAATTTAACATTAAATTTTTTATGACACGTTTTGAAAATACTCTAAATTTTTTGAAATTTTAGTGATGCGCAAAAATATCTATACTTTTAATAGAAAAGGCGCCTATAAGGAGAAAGGAGCCGTCCATAAATCACATGGTAAGAGGGGAGGAGGCATCTGAGATTTGTGGCAAAATGTGACAGAGGGGCCTTGGGATCTTAAAAATTGTGATGTCACAAAAGTCAAATTAAATTATTTTTTTTAATTTTCAATTATATTTTTTAGTTTTCAGTTTAATATTAGGTATTCCAACCTGAAAATGTTGGTAAAATAAATCTAGAAAAAAATTGTAAGCAAGCAATAAGGATATAAAAGTTATAGTGTGACGTCACAATACAGGGGGTTCTCAATGAAAATGTGAGACAATGAGACACGTAGGAGAGGGAAATCTTGAAATTCGTGTGACGTGATTAATGGACGGCCCAAATGGCATTCCATATTGGCAGAGAAGAGCCCGTAGTCTACTATGTGTAGTTGGTAAGTCTTGGGCTATACAGGAGGAATGGCAGGTACTCATTTTATCTTCTCCTTTTTTCAAAAATAATTAAATAATTTCTATATTTTTAGAATTAACAGTCAGAATTATTTAAATTATTTGACTTGAAAGGTTCATTCACAAACTTTTTCTTTTTTTCTTTTTTAATGTATAAATCTTGTAGTCCACTCTACTTTTTCACTCTTTTTCATCATAGATGTAATTAATATCTTCGAATTAAGAGTGCATGACTCTTTATAGGCCATTAGTAGATTTATAGCCGATACAATCGACACCAGAGGCGGTTGATTAAACCCATACAGCATTCAAATGGGCGTCTTTCAGTGTCTGTGTGTGACTGTATTTTCAACAACATCTCTATTTTCAATCTTATCTTAATTAAACGACCTTCCTCTCTTGCCCCCTGGCACTCCTGGTTCACTCCTAGCACTCCTTACTCCTTTCCTTGAACAGCCCGCTTTTAATTTATCTCCACTTCTTCAAGTAATTAATCGTTTGATCATAATGGTTTAAATTTATTATATAATCTTGTAACAAATTTTCATAGTTTACTTACTCTAAAACGAACATTTTCATAAAGATAAATGGAGTGTGTGTTAAGAAAATAAAATGCCATTAAAGTGTTTGCGGAAGAAATTGTCAGAAAAGAGAACAGGAAAAAAAGAATGAGGCTACCTAAGCAGGCATTCTACACATTTTCCAATTTTATTTCTGAAAATATCAAGTTAATTTCAGAAAATCCTAATTATATTTGAGAATCCTCAATTGAATAATAGAAAATTATAATTGTATTTTAGAAATTTCAATTCATTATCAGAAAATATCACTTGTATTCAGAAAATGTCGATTGTTTTCAGAAAATAAACATAACATTAACAACTAAGCAAATGACATTAGTATTCTGAAATAGATTTGAGGTTTTCTGAAATTAAATTGAGATTTCTGAAAAACATGTGTGGTTTTCCAATTTTCAATTCAGAATTCTGAAATACAATTGGTGTTTTCTGAATTACAATTGGTGTTTTCTGAATTACATATGGAAAATCTGTTGAGGTAGCTTATATTAAGTCAAGTAGGATTTAATTTTTAATAAGAGGTTCCGAAATCCTATTCTATTTCTTATTATTATTTTAATTAATTTAAGATATATTGGATAATTCAAATATTAGAAAAAAATACTATTACAGAAAAGGCCCTTGTATTTTGATAAAAAACTAATTTGGCTTCGACAAGTTAATTTGAACTCAATTAAGAATATTACTTAGCCCTATTGCAAATGGGATGATTTTCATAAAATATTTATTTTTCCTGAAGAGAAAACAATAAGTTGTCTTCTGCCTGATGCAAATCAAAATATAAAAATTTCCTTGGATAGGTATATATTTAAATAATTAGTGAAAACCAGTGAGTCTTATGAATTTTTGAATATTTTTGAAAATACAGGGGTTGGAGAAAATTAATATGAACACCTGACATATACCATACACAATATTTATTATGTTCACATTTTTTGTTCACCACCTCTATATACGGAGTGTTCAGTATCACAAAGATAAACCGTGAACAGGAGATAGGCCAGTTTATGACGGTCTAGAACCTAAAATTTTTTTAATAAAAGTTTCATAGTTTTCGAGTTATAGGCATTTTTTTGAAAATGGTGAAAATCGCTACCCTACCCTAAATATCGAGATGCTGTGGCTACAAATTTACATATTTTATTATTCTAATTTTTGTTACGTAATCCTGAATAATCCTACTATTGACCAGAATTCAAAATGAAACCATAAGTACCTACTATACTTTTGAAGAAAAAAAATATTTTTACCGGACTTATGTTTGAATCATCTTTAATGTAAAAAGTCTAGTATACTAGCATGGCAAGTTATTTAAAAAATTGACCTATTTAGTCGAAATTTCAAAATGATATAGCACTTTGTATTTCCTTCTTTAGAAAAAAAAATATTTGGATTTTCCTAGTCTACCCTAGACTTTTTTTACATTAAATATTATTCAAAGTTGGCTGATCAAAATTCAAAAAATGCCTTTAGCTCGAAAACTATGAGACTTGTTAAAAAAATTTTAGGTTCCAGACCGTCATAAATTGACCAATCTCCTGTTCACGGTTTATCGTTGTGATACGCGACACCCTGTATATATAGGGGTGAACAAAAAATGTTAACATAATAAATATTATTGTGATTTTACTGGTAAACTCCTTCGTATACAAATGATAAAACAAATTAATTAATATTCAAATCATTTTTATCAAAGTTTAATAATAAATATTTTTGTTAGAGTTCGTGGCTGTGATGGAACTTTATTAGACTAAGGAGGAGGTATATAATAAATATTGTGTATATATCAGGTGTTCATATTATTTTCTCCAACCCCTGTGGATAGAATTTTTCAAAATTTCAACATAGAGAGTCTCAATCCTCATATTATTGATTTATAAATCTAGAAAAGGGTAAATTGATGAACTATTTTATTTTTGTATCTTAGTACATACACCTACTTGTTTTACAATATTAGAAGATTTCGCCCATTCAGAAGTTCGTAGTTATACCTGATACTTCATAGTTTTCTTAGAAAATCAAAAGATGGTGTCATCTATTAAGTCCGATGGAATGGAATATTTTTAATTATATGTCAGAGGGATTGTTTTTCACCTCCTCGGAAATCGAACCCGAGTGCCAGTAACAGCATTCCAGACCATCTGGCTCACCTGCGAGGTGCGAACTTCTCTGACATATGTAAACGAGCTAAATATTTTACTCAAAGATTGTTATCTTAATTTGTAAAATTTCGCAATCTAGTGATTCTAAATTTAAACATATAGCCATGCCATATAATTTAAATAAAGGTCGTCACTCGTCAACACCCAACGACCTTTATTTAAATTATATGGTATGTCACTGAATATATATATGTAGTAGAAGAGAAATAAATAAAGGTCGTTGAGGCTATATGTTTAAATTTACTGATTTCTGTTACTGGCACTCGGGTTCGATTCCCGAGGGAATGAAAAACAACCCCGCTGACATATAATTAAAAATATTTCATTCCATTGGATTTAATAGATGACACCATCATATGATTTTCTAAGAAAATTTGAATCTATAACCATCGCCAAATTGAAATCTTTCAACTTTATAGTTTATTATATTTAATTTATATAGTAGGAAGGCTTCAACCCTATTTAGCTCACCTCCATATCTCAAAGCTTACCGAGACTTGAAAAAGTTTTCACTTTTTCATCCAAATTATTTTTAGAAAAATGTCAAAAATAAACATCCAATATGTGCGTTCCGATGACAATTCAATTTTGATTAGTATTTATCTCAATATAAAAAAAACAAATATAAAATATATATACTTTTTTCATATTTCTAAATAAATAATTTTAACAAAATATAACAAATATTTAAAATTGTTTTTTCGATGTCCACTCTACATTTTAAAAGCCTTTTCTGTAATTCGTAACGCTTCGTGAATTCGGTCAATGTTTTATTTATCCAAATAGTTTTAGCAATAATTCTTAATATCCGGAACTGACTCACATTTATTTTCCTAGTTGCTTAGTGTGATTATTCTACATTTTTTTACATCCTCTATTCATTTCCACTTTATTGCTATTTTCCAACTACACCCACACATTGAGAAGTGATTTACTCTGTTCGTATTTTAAATTTTTTCCCATTTTATCAAAAAAACAAAAAAAAACTTTGATTTTACACTCAATTAAGTTGTCAGTATAATCGACATTATTTTCAGGGCAAATATAAAATGTTATCCAATATATATAGGACAGGGTAGGTATATATAAATTTCCAATATAACTCGAAAACTTGTCTACGTACCTCCCTTTGTCAGTGAATATATGTAGTAGAAGAGAAAGGGAGGATATATGAGGGTGGATATGGGTTGGTAGGATATCTAGCTACTATTACTCATATTTTAAATTAATTACCGGCTTTTATATTAATGATGGTGATACAGCGGTAATATTTTATCATTTTTTTATCTCTTTCTCCCTCACTCTATATTCTATATAGAACGATGTAAAATTTTTTTAATGGAGACAAACTGCGAATTAAATGTTATAATAATGACAGTGATAATAAATATTAAATAAAATTTAATTTAAAAATTGAAACACCTTTGAACTGCATTCGAATAATATAAATATATAATACCTACATTAGTGGGAGTGGCATTTGGTAACAACTCTTTAATTTTTTATTATTACTTATCATGATTTAAAAAATTTATACTAAAAAATAAACCACAGAGATGGATTAAAAAAAAATTGAAAAAAGCTTTAGAAGCAAAAAAAATAAACGAAAAACAAATAAATAAATAAAATAGTTTAAACATATCATCTATGTGTCGACAAGCGTTTTTTTGTATTTTTGAATAAACTAATATTTCAAATTTATTTAATTCTGGCTGCAAATAGAAATTGGCTCTATAACCTGAATTTAAAATTTAAAAACATATAAGGAGGTTCTTTCAATCCACACAAACAAGTTTTAGCCTCGTAGTCACTCTATAAATATGAACGGAACTAAAATTTTAGGTTATGTTTTTTTAACGTGACTGTACCACTCACACTAAGAAATCTCTATATGGATACACACATACTTGACGGATCGTTTACAAACTATTGTGCTTATATCCCCTCCACTAAAAATAATCGCCCAAACATGTTTTTTTTATTTTTTATCAAAACTACGAGGTAAATAATTTCAATTTTTTTAAGTTACTCCAAATATATTATTCTAACAAATATTAGTTTTTCATCAAGATGGTGAAAGTCCTTCAATGAAAAAAAATAAAATAATGATCATATCCCCACCCTTTCCCTATTTACACTATGTTAAAAATGTCATTTTTAATTGTAATTATTTCATGTTTGGTGTGGTAAATCGTCTTCAAATTTTAACAGTGTGTTTATTATGCTATTAATGACTTATATTCCAAGTTTCAAAGACTTCTTGAATTTTTGCATTTGTGAAAGAACTAACTACCTTAATATACCACTTTATCTAAATAGAATATTAAATTTTCTCAAATTAATTACTTAGACTATTTCAAGAAATTCGAAAAAACTAAATCATTAGTATCTACATACAGTACCTATTAATTTTTGTGGAGCAAAAACTAATCAGTGCTTTCTTTTGTTAAAATAATGAAGTTCTTAATTTGATTTCGATATCTTTTTTGAATTAATAAATATTTGTTTAAGTGAAAATTGTAGAAAAATGTAAAAACTTTTTCAAGATTCGGTGTATTATTCGTCTACAAAAACTCTCTACTGTAATAATTTTAAAAATTAAATAGTATAACCTATTGTAATTGAATGATTAATTATACCTTGAGGTAATTTTTTTTTTATAAATTTTATTAAACCAATTATTTTACATTAATTAATGTATACATTGTATTTTTTTGCTTCTATTCCGGAGATTACTTCTCCACCATCGAGTGTCCTTATTCATCTCTAGTCCTTGTTTTTAATAAGAGGAAAAATGTAATTAGATAAAAAAACCTCTTTTCCGATAATTATTTCAATTCCATTATTCCCCAATCAAGTCGATATGATCCTCCTATACTACATTCTTTTTTTTATAAATTTTATTAAACCAATTATTTTACATTAATTAATGTATACCTTGTATTTTAGCTTCGATTTCGAGTTGCTTCTCCACCATCGAGTGTCCTTATTGATCTTTAGTCCTTGTTTTTAATAAGAGGAAAAATCTAATTAGATAAAAAACCTCTTTTCCGATAATTATTTTAATTCCATTATTCCCCAATCAAATCGATTGGATCTTGTCTCCCTTTTCCCCGAGGTAAAATTAATTTCTTAATTTTAAAATATATAGATTTGCTATAAACTTTTAGTGGGGCTTAAAATACTAAATTAATTTAATAAAATGATAAAGATAAGGAAATAATAATAATAGGTGAAAAACCTACCTGTTAGTTTTTCTTATTCTTTTATTATGACAATACCTGAAAATCTCAATAAAATCCCTCAAAAGAAAATACTCACTGCATTACTGAGATTAGTATTCGTTAAGAAAAAAAAATATTTGTTATAATTCATATTAGGGTAATACATATTGTTATTATTTTCTCAATAGATTTTATCTTAAGGTAGCTCTTTCACAAATGCAAAAATTCAAGAAGTCTTTGAAACTTGGAATATAAGTCATTAAAAGCATAATACACATACTGTTAAAATTTGAAGACGATTTACCACACCAAACATGAAATAATTGCAATTAAAAATGACATTTTTAACATAGGGTAGATAGGGAAAGGGTAGGGATATGATAATTTTTTTTTTTTCATTGAAGGAATTGCACCATCTTGATGAAAAACTAATATTTGTTAGAATAATATATTCGGAGTAACTTAAAAAAAAATTGAAATTATTTACCACGTAGTTTTGATAAAAAACAAAAAACAAAAAACATATTTGGGCGATTATTTTTAATGGAGGGATAAAGGACAATGGCTTGGAAACGATCCGGCTAGTATGTGTGTATCTGTATAGAGATTTCGTAGTGTTAGTGGACAGTCACGTTAAAAAACATAACCTAAAATTTTAGTTACGTTCATATTTATAGAGTGGTTACGAGGCTAAAACTTTTTGTGTGGATTGTCGCGAAAGAACCTCCTTAAGACTATTTTAAAATGAAAAACCATCCACTGACCTGAATTGTCTTTTTAATATTATCACATTTTGGTTGATGTTGACCAGAAACCAATAAAGTTTGGTAACATCTATTCTAAATCTTAAAATACAGCCAAACCATGTATACCATATTTTAATTGGAATACTTTTAGGGTTTCGATTTTTGAAAATTTTCAAAAATTTGTTTGTATTGGAGCGAATATTCCTAATTTTGAATATAAAAGGAAAATGACGATAGGAGTAGGGTTAAATTTTCTATAGAAAAATTAAGAAAAATGGTCAACTACAAAATCCATTGTGTTATGAATTATTTTTACATCAACCCTTTTAACATATTAAAAATAATCCGTAACATCTTGGATTTAGTAGTTGACATTTTTCTTGATTTTCTTTAGAAATTTTAACACTACTACTATCGGCATATCTTTTATACAGGGTGGAGCATAAGATCTCCATATTTTGATGAGGTATAAAAACATGAAAAACTGAATATATTTTTTCGAAAGAACATAAAATAATGTTTTTTTAAATGTGTTTTAAAGACATTATATCAGATGAAAAAAGAGGAGGGGTCAAACATGACCATTCAACCAAATTTTGTATACATATTCTGTGGACCCCCAAAGGCTAGAAATTCAAATACTAGCCACCCAAAATGGGTGGAGGGTCAAAAATGAAAATCTAGCTCTTTTGATGAAACTCAACCAAATATTGTATACATATTCTCTGGACCCCCAGAAGGTTAGAAATGCAAATACTAATCACTCGAAATGGGGGGGTCAAAAATTAAAAGTCTAGCCCAGTGGTTCCCAACCTGGGGGGGGATCGCCCCCCGATGAGCGATTTGGGCTATCAGGGGGCGATAAATAAGTGAAGAGACGATTGGGGGCGATGAGTATTCTACAGGGGCGAAAATTAAAATAGTACAGTAAGAAGTTGCCGGGTAAAATAAAACAATAACAATGTTTTCAAACTTTCATTTATTTTTCAAACTTTAACTTAGCCTGTAAATAGAGGGGTTTCAGGCTTACATTAATTGCGGGAAAAGATTTTTTTACGTATGGTGTGGGTATGCGAAATCTAAGTTTCCGGCCTCGAAAATGAGGGTGACAACTTTTGGTGCCCGAAAAACTTTGAACTTTTCGGACTTTTTCAGTTTCCCGCTTATAACTCAAAAACAGTTCATATTTTGCAAATAACCGTCCTATAGTAAATTAAAGAGACCAAAATTTCGCGTCGATCAAAAAAATATCCAAAATTGTTCCATTAGTTCGATCCAAAAAAACAGACCTGGGATCACTTTTGAATATCCCAAAAACTATCACTTTTTTCTATTTTCCCCATTTTGATCATGAAGGAGCACATTTTCGATAAATACCACTCTATACATGTTTAAACTAGATTAAATTTGCTGCAATTGAAACAAAGTTTCATCTTAATTGAATAATGGTAATCAGTGCTGCAATGAGGTTGAAGTTTTTACAAAAAGCAATTTTTTGCAAAAAATTGTAGTTTTACCTTCATAAAATGAAAACCACTCATCCTAGAAACTTGATTCCTATCTCATTGTCTAGGAAATTTTGTTACTTGAACGTTTACTTGGACCACCAGGTCGCAAACTGAGATTTTGCATACCCACACCATACCAAACGATCCTAGAAAAAAAATATTTTCCCTCAATTAATGTAAGCTGAACCACTTTTTGGATCCTCTATTTATGGGCTAATTGTCAACTTTCTTAATTTTCCAGATTCCAATTCGAAAATGCAAACATTTTTTCTTGTTTTAGGTTAAAAATAAAATGAGAGAGTCTTCTGTTTTTTAAATGAAATAATTTTTAATTATTTCTAGAGATTGGTAGTTTGAAGGCATTGCCTTCATCATCAGTTACATTCTAATCTCCCAAGAGGAAACATGAAGAAAAAGACATTATATATTTTTCAAAATTTTCAATGTATAAATCTTATTTTGTAACTAATTTGTAACTAAATACTGAAATATTTGTGATAGACTGATGATGAAGGCAATGCCTTCGAAACTATAGTCTCTAGAAATATTTAAAAATTATTTCATTTAAAAAACAGAAGACTCTTTCATTTTATTTTTAACCTAAAATAAAAACAATTCTGTTACCATCGACAGTGAAATCTTTTATTCAACTAATAATGTACTCTTCTTTTTTAAATGTCCGTCAATGATCTTAGTTAATTATATCACTTCTTTGTTCTTAAAAAAAAATCTGTAAGAAAAGTACAATACATTTAATTATTTTTCTATTTTATTTTTATAAAGAATTACCCGATAAAACTGCTTTGGTTGTTTTTATATACGGTAATAAAGTTGTTTAAAATAATAAAACTGCTTTATTATTTACACTTTACTTCAAAATAAAATTAGGCATACTCTGAAAATGAAAAGGGGGCGATAGGTATTAGTCAACATCCAGAAAAGGGCGATGGGCCACAAAAGGTTGTGAACCACTGTTCTAGCCATTTCGACCAAACTAAACCAAATTTTGTATACATAGTTTGGTCGAAAGGGCTAGAATTTTCATTCCTCTTCCCGCTTTTGAATGGTTAATTTTTGCATTTCTAGCCTTCTGGTCCACAGAATATGTATACAAAATTTGGTTGAATTTGGTATAAAGGGCTAGAATTTTTATTTTTGAACCCTTCCCCCTTTTTTTGTCTGATATAATTTTTAAAAGACATTTAAAAAAAAATATTTTATGTTCTTTTCAGAAATATATTCAGTTTTTTCTATTTAAATTTTTTCATTTTTTATACCTCTTCAAAATGTGGGAGATTTTTATGCCCCACCCGTATAATAAAATAATAAATTAATTTAGTAAGTCTAATGAAATCATTCGCTAATACTAGTAGAAAAAATTTGACTTACAATTTTAATAAAATTTAAAGATAAATATATTATATTCATTTTTCTTAATAAATCATAAAAAATTTTATTAAAAAAATGAATTCTAAAGGATGCTAAATAAAAAATAAAAAAAAGTCGCATTTCTTTTACTTTTTTTTTATCTAAAGATGACTTCAAAGGGGAATTAATTGAAAATTTTTAATTATTGATTGTGACAGATATTTTCCATTTAGTCAGGATATTTTTTTGAATATCATAAGAGATTAAAAGGACTTTGTTGCTGGCGCTCCTATTGTATTGAAACCCCCTGGATGGATCGATCCTGCCTCTCTCTAGTCTTATCTTAATGAAAAATATCGTCATTCTGATTCTGAATGTATGAATAATTACACTCAAACGGAAAAGACAAAAAAAAAAATCGTAAAATAAAACAAAATGCTATTTCTTTTTTTTTCGTTCTCCAAATTAATTACATTTGAGTTCTATATTGGTGTATATCAATATAGAGTCGATTAATAATCAAAAAGTTTATTTTATAAAACAATGAGATCTCATTCATCTTTTTCTAGTTCATTAGTTTTTCTTTTTTCTTCTAAATCTTTTTGGTATTAGAAAAAAATAAATTAAAAATCAAAATGTAAATAATATTTGATTTGACTTTTTTCAAAATTATATCTATCTATAGGTATATCAGTGCCGGACAGTGACTTTTCAACCAGGGAATGCTGTCCAAAAATAAACTTCATTTTATTTTTTTTTTTTTTTGTTATTCTTCGCTCCTTTTTTGCAAAATTTATAAGGCATAATGCAAATTAAATCACTTAAACCATGCATAAAAATAAATATTTGCTCATTGTGCTTTAAAATGTTTGAAACACGGAGAAAAATGATTTTACAGTTATGATTTTTTTTCTCTTTGTCTGTCTGAATTCCAATACCCATGATAACCCAAGAACGGAAAGTCAAAAAGTTATTTTGTATCACTACATAATACCTACTGATTAGATTTTGCAATATCTGATTCAAAAAGCAGAAAATATTTTTTGAATTATTCTATTGAGATTTTAAGAGGATGTTGTATATAATATAGCTATAAATGAACAATAATTTATATTTAAGTTTATTAATAATTACTTGAGCAACTCTAGCGTACCGAATCTTGAAAAAATTTTTTACTTTTTTATTATTTAGTGTGCTGGTGAGCGATTCTTTCATTATAGAATCTGATCGATGAAAATAACTACAAAGGGCACAGATATCACTTTCTTTAAAGGTGAATTACAAGTTCAAACCTGTTTCAGACTTTTTGAGATTGATCTCTTAATTTCTATTATTCTAGAAATGGCCTTTTGCACTCGAACCAAAACGATTCTCGTTACATATATATATATATATATATATATATATATATATATGTATGAGAGAGTAGAGATAGAGAATATTCAATAGGACTTCATTAAAGCAAAAAGCAAATACTTTTGCCCAAACATCTTTTATTTCATCTTTCACGATTAATGTTTTTAATTCAATTTATAGATTTTAAATAAAAGTCATGGTACAAGTATATGTAAATTAATTCACTTTTTAACCTCATAAAAATCAAAGTATTTTCCACAAGATAGCTTAAGTTATTAAAATAATTTCCTATTTTAAATCTAGAATATTTTTCTCATATTCTTTAAATTCGCAAACATTAAAAAAGCTCAGTAAATTTAAAATATTATATAACATTTAATGAATTAGTTGTATAGTATTTATTGAAAGTGTTTTAAAATTTTTTATAATTTTCAAATATAATGAGGATGAAAATACTTTCAACATTTTGGAATTTGCGGGATGCGCCGGATCCACAGCATCCATGGACCGCACGCCACTGATAGCTATATATAAAATTAAGGTTTTGTATTTTCATTGCTCCAAATCGCTCCAAATTTGGAATGTACACGTTTCAAGCAAAGTTATGAAAGAAAAAACGCTCTCACCAAAATTATCGTCTGTCTGTTTGTCTGTTTTCTGCCTCTCAATAACATTATTCTGGATTTTTGTCGAGAAGTTCTAAAGGTAGCAGACCCGCCGAAACCGTTTCTCTTTATAACAGTGGATTTTTATATCATTTGTAAAACAGAACGTACGTCAAATTCTTGAAAATCAAATTTTCAGAGCTACATTTCCAAACAGTGAAATTACACTGTGAGTGTCATTGGTTTTGATGGTGTCAAATTGCAATGGATAGCGCTCATTTTCAAAAATAAAAATTATAATAAATAACAGGCTACACTCTATAAAATGACACAAAAAGATTTTTCGTTGAAAAAAGCTCGCAAGGTACCATACGTATGATTTAAAAAGTTTATTACTTATCTAATATGTTTGATGAAATGATTTGATTTATCTTGTAATAAATGATTGAAACACTTGCAAGAAAAATATTATTTAACCTATTTGAAAAATAATTAGTGGCCTCTACTCCTTTGTTGACCCAGGGCCTCCAAACTTCTAAATCCGGCCCTGCCTCCCCATTTACTTTTTTTATCATTTCAATAATATTTAACCGACTTCAAAGAAGGTGGAGGTCCTCAATTCGACTGATTTTTTTTTTGCCTATGTTACCTGATATCTTCTCCAATTGTGAACCGATTTTATTATAGTTTCCGATTGGTCCCGTTGTTTTTCATTGATATTGAACCTTTTTTGCTATTGTTCAGGCATAACTTCTTTGTTTATGAACCGATTATAATGATTCTTTCTGCGTTTGGATCAGTATAGCTCCAAGATAGTCAAGATACGTAACTATTTATTTATTTATTTTATGTATGTTCAGCGAGAACTTTTTGCTATGTGGACTTATTTCGATTATTCTTTTTTTTATTGGAAATGGGGTACCTTAGAGGTGGTCCCATATTAATTTGGTGAATTTCTGATGAAATGATCAATGACTAAATAATAATCTTTAAACGTTCATTTAAAACCCGCAAACGTTTCGAGGGAATTTCTATATTTATGAATTGAATTTTATTATCATTTTCTGATTCATTCGCCCGACGCTTTCTCTTACGAGATGCATGCAAGGTATTATATTAAATCACAATTAATGACATCACTAAAAAAATAAAAATAAAAATAATTTTTAGAAAAAAAATAAAACCGACTTCAAAAAAAATTAAATGCAACAAATAAAATAATAAGAACTCAAAAATCAAATAAAATGCACTAAAAAGTATAAAATACTTATCTAATTTAGTTACAACTAAAGACGAATTATTAACATGAAATAACTTTTTGAAGTAGGTGCTAAACAAACTATATAAAGCGAGCGTACCTACCAAACGTACTAAGTAAGATCCGCCGAGTTCGATTCATAAAATGTATATTTTTGGCACCGACTTGTTAATATTTGGTCGTTTAGTTGTAAGTAAATTAGATAATTATTTTATACCTTTTAGTGCATTTTATTTGATTTTTGAGTTCTTATTATTTTATTTGTTACATTTAATTTTTTGAAGTCGGTTTTATTTTTTTATAAAAATTATTTTTATTATTATATACATTTGATGAAATAATATTAGTTCTTTTAAATTAAGAAATTCTCTATTTTTTTTGTTTTTAATTATTTCCTTTGTAAAAAAAACCCTACTAATTCTTGTGTTTGCCCATTCCCTCCCCCCATCCTTGAAAATGCCGCCTGTGTGTGGTGCACGCCCTGCACGCCCGCTCGCAGCGGACCTGAGAGCTAGAAAACTGTAATATAATCAGTTCTTCGTATGGAAAACACCAACATTTTTGCACAAAAACAAACTTTCTACAATTTTTCCTTCTTAAGTTATCGTGTGTATCTGCGCCAGAAAAAATGATTGAAAATTATTATTTCTACGTTCTAGACATTTTTAAACATAATGAGCAAAATATTTTTGTGTGAATTCAATAATAATCTCGGTTCAAACATCTTACTGTAGTATTTTTTTCTTGGATAATTTTTTAAATCTGATCAGGGGGATGGGAGGGGCATACTATGCCTCGGATGCGATTTACCCCCGATACTTCACTAGCTTTTGCTAACGAAAGGTATATGATTTGAAGCATTTTTTTTTATTTTCAATCTATATCCACTTATTCTTTAACCCTAAAAAAATCTCACAAATAACCAGGCACACGTATACGTATCTCATCTATATAGGAGGGAGAGAGAGAAGAGGCTGCCACTTTAGATGAAACTAAAAATATTATTATTTGAAGCGAAAGAAAAGAATTTTTGGCAGAGAGTTGATGTGGATAAATTCAAGAATATCTACTCTAGTTCACGTTTTTTCTATTTTTTTTATTTGTTTTTCAACGGGGAAAGATTCGTCAACATACGAATGATACTCAAACACTTGGGGGACTCCGTTTATGGCTGATAGTAAATCAGAAAAGAGGGGGGTTGCGTGCTGCCTGACTGCCTACACCCATCCACCCCTTTACACACATACATACAAACATACACACGAGATCATCATTTCAAAGTGCAAATTTTATATCAACGACAACAGGCAGGATATCTGTGTGAAGGGGACATGAGTTGATGGTAAACGACCTAAAAAATCAACTGATTCTCTATTTTTCATTTTTTTTATTTTACCACCCCTCGTTCGATTCACCTTTATTTTTAAAATGTATTTCTTGTTATGCGTTATTTTACCCTCCAAATAAAATATAGGTAGGTATAATAATAAAAAATAAATGTCTGAGATATTAATTTTTTTTAAATGTTGCCAATAATTTGTTTTAAATCTAAACCAGCGTTTCTCAAACTTTTTCATTAGCGACGCCATTTTGACAGAGAAATTTTTTGAGATCCAATATTATACTAGATATATGGTATAAACCATGCTTTTTACCAGAAAATCATAAATAAATTTATAGTGAAGGAAATCTTTATAAACATATTATTAAACAACTACATAATTATGTATTATACAATAATTATTAAATCTAGATGATAACTAAATGGATCAGCTTATTTCTTATTAAATACAAAGTTAAACTGAAGTTTTCAAACTTCATCTGTATTTTGATTTTTTTGTCGCTTCACATTAATAAATATATATGTATTAATACAAATTAGCACATATTATTGGAAAGGGGGCCTCCAAGCATTCTCATGCCACACTGGATGGAATTCAGAAGCGAGCAATTAATAGGAGAGGTCCTAACTCACTCGACTCCTGGCTAACCGAATAACCGTTTCTGCCCATTCTCTGAACTATAGATACTATCATCGTGTCTGTTCAGTCGAGCTGAAATCAATTATCCCCCCTAAAGCCCACTTTTCGAGAAACACACGGTTTTCGAATTCTCAGCACCCTTTCGCTGTCAAATTTGATAAAAATCGAACAAGCGCTTTCGCCAATTCTTTTATCCCTATGACCTCAAGAGACGGGAACTCGCTTCCAACTACCCTCTCCCCTGTGACTTATAACCCGCATCCACAGATACCTTCGACTTCTACTAAGCCCATAAAATCCTCTCTTCTTTTCACGATGGAGGGGCCAACCCATTAAGGGATGCACATTTTTGGTGTAACTCCTTCTCACATCAATTTCGTTAAAAAGGACCAATATGATAGATATACCTCGAATTCACTAAACATAAATTTTTGGACTTTGGGCATTATTATTTTTTTATTGGTCATTGTTGCCCTTATGTTTCGCGATCCCAAAATTCAGTTTCGCAGCCCAAAATGGGGTCGCCACCCATAGTTTAAAAAGCACTGATCTAAACGAACATTAAAATATCAAAACTTATTTTGGGACATATTATAAGCTTTTAAGTAAAAATGTAATATATAAATAAATAGAAAAAATAAATAAATGAATAATTAATTCCATATGAATTGCGGTAAAGAGTATTTTTCCATTGAAATAAATTTTAATATTTAATAAAACTTTTGGAGCATTTTTTCCAAGTTCACGAATCATTAGGGCGTGAAATAAAACGCTTGTAAAAACATGTAAAACATTTTGATTTCTTAACTAAATTGTTCAGAACAAATTTAACCCGATCCCTTCCGAGAAGCTATAATATGTTTTTCTAATAGAAAATCATGACATGGTGTCATCTATTAAATCCGATGGAATGGAATATTTTTAATTATATGTCAGAAGGGATATTTTTCACCCCCTCGGGAATCGAACCCGAGTGCCAGTAACAGCAATCCGGGCCATCTGGCTGAAAAAATCTGGGTGAAAAACAACCCCTCTGACATATAATTAAAAATATTCCATTCCATCGGATTTAATAGATGACACCATGTCATGATTTTCTAGAAAATTTGAATCTATTACCATCGCAAATTGAAATCTTTCAACGTTATTTCTAATACTATTTTTTATAAAAAAAGGGTGTAATTATTAAAAAATAAATAAAAGCAAGAAGGGGCAGCGATTTTACCTGCTCCAGTGCGATGAATGTGTAGCTATGCTATTACTACCATATCTGCCAGTCAGACCATTTTAACTAGTTAACTAAATAAGATAAAACTTGAAATTCGAGAAATCAAAAATTTTATTAAAATTTTAATCAAATAGTTATTTTAAGAAGGTTCGAATTGTTTCTCGATGCGATGTGTTTTTGTAGAGTGGAGGCATATTTTTATATAGAATTAAGCTTAATTATTTTAATTATTTCTCTTTAAAATGACATAATAAAAAAAATTCCAAAGTGGTCATTTTTAGGATATTTTTTCAACTGTCAAGCTTTGGAAATCGTTAAAAAAATTATTAAAAATTTCATGAATTTACTAAATCATTAATTAAGTTCATCTTAGCAAATATCCTTAAGCTATAGTTTAATCAATTTTATATTTTAAGTCAGACTCAACAGAGGCCTCTGTCTAGCCACCTATTGAGTTCATTGATGATTAATTAAATTAAATAGTTTCATTTGTGTCATCTCCTTATATATTACTCATATAACTTTACTCATATAACTATTTATTAGACTCATAGTGATAGTTTATTTTCAGCTGTGTTTTCATCGGTAACAATTTAGTCGTTAGTTTTTTCAAGTATTCTGTAAGATTTGAAGTATACAAACCTCGGAATGCTTATCCGATTCTCTTTTGGCAGGTTTTTTAATAGAAGCAGGATATGTATCTCTGCCTGAATCGTTAGCTTTGAAAAAGGGCCTTAGGACCCAGTGGGAAAGATGTGGTTCGCTTGCTTGGATGAATGCTCGCAGGCAGGTAGGCAATGACAAAAAGATTCCTGGCTCGAAAATCGTTAAAAAAAATCACTTCTCAAACTTTTTATAAATAGATATGAATTACTATAATATATATTTGAGCTCTATTAACTTTTATTGACGGCTGGCTGAGTCTCGAAATATCAAAAAATTAGTCTCTCACTTCAAAGATGCTTAAAAAATCTTAAAATAAATAAATAAAATATAATATATATTTTACTATATGTATCAATTAAATCAGATATAAAACAGTAAATTCTTCAAAATTCAAAAAGCAATTTTTTAAAAGGGAGGCTCTAAAATATAATTTTATCTCTTCTAAAAAATTTCCTAGATCCAGAGTGTTCTAAGCTTTGTTCACCCTTATTTAGTTTTTTTATATTTTTTATTAGAAAACCTTCTTTTGGTACACTCTCTCTTATGAAATTATTAGCTTTTAAGAAGCGAAAACTTTCGGTCAGTTCAAAAGAGATTGATTTCCATAGAATAGCAGAGCCTAGAGTTAAATGGGATGCTGGGGGATTTAGGGTGCTCGTCGACCCAGAGGGCGGGAATGTGTTGTTTTAATAGAAGACGCTCGCAAGTTGCTACAAAGTGTGTTGATGGATACGTGGCATAGACAATGTCGGTCTCTTTGATCTGTTCTTGTTCCAAGAGGGGGGGGGTCTTACAAAGCTTCAGAGAAGTTGCACTTGCCTTAAGGGTAAAAGTGGGCGAGAGGGTGGCACAGACAGACACCTCTGTCTTCTTCTTCTTCGAGAAACTACACCCGGAAACAAATGAACACTTGGGTCTATAAATGAAGGAACGAAATAAGAGAAAGGTTGTCTTCGAGCTGCGACACTGCCCTCTGTGGTACATTCACCTATCCTTGGTCATAGTTTTAAGATACAGGGTGGGGCATAAAGATCTACCACATTTTGAAGAGGTATAAAAAAATGAAAAAAATTAACTAGAAAAAAACTGAATATATTTTTGAAAAGAACATAAAATAATTTATTTTTTAAATGTGTTTTAAACATTATCAGACAAAGGGGAGGGGGAGGGCAAATGAAAATTCTAGTCCCGTCGACCAAACTTAACAAAATTTTGTATACATATTTTGTGGACCCCCAGAAGGATAGAAATGCAAAAACTAACCAAATTTTTTATAGATATTTTGGTCGAAAGAGCTAGAATCTTCATTTATGACCCTTCCCCCATTTTGGGTGGTTAGTTTTTGCATTTAGCCTTCTGGGGGTCCACAGAATATGTATAGAAAATTTGGAAACAACTAAGGATTAATTAATAATAAGACTTTGATTCATGTATTTATTAAAAAACAAGACAGTAGAGCCTTCTGTAAAGATATCAATGAGGATGTCGTCTGATAAATACAAATAAATAAATAAATATATACGTATATATACATTATACATATGTTGCAGTAAAAACCCGTTTTTTAGAAAGAATGCTTTCTTACTAGTTAAAACGCGTTTCGCTGAATACCTTTATGACAACTAGAGTTTACTTATGTTGGTTGAGTTTGGTTCAAAGGTCTAGAATCTTAATTTTTGACCTTCCGCATCATTTAGTGTGTTTATTTTTAAAATTTTTTAAACGAAAATGTCAAAAAGTACATCCTCTACAACTTTTTCTTTTAATTTTTGACATTTTCGTTTAAAATTTTTTGAAAATAAATACACGAAATGAGCCGGAATGTCAAAAATGAAGATTCTAGACCTTTGAACCAAACTCAACCAACATCAGTAAAGTCTAGTTGCCATAAACGTTTTCAGTGGAACGCGTTATTACTGCAATATATATATACATATATATATATAATAATTAGTTTGTTAAAGTCAATAGTTTCGAAGGTTCACTTTCATCTTATTTTATCTGTTATATTTTTCATGCATTCACATACCCATTTGGATGTAGATAAATTCATTTTATTGTTATAGTAAGATGGCTACAACATTCATTCATTAGGTCTTTTACGACCTGAAGAAGAATGAAATATCTTCCGAAACGTGTTCTAATAAAATTTTATTCGATATTAATACTTTTGATCATCCTTGGGCTGCCTCTCCATCAAATCTCCATTGGGGTCTACCAACCAGTCTCCAAAAGAAAATACTTTATATACATAAATTTATACATTGATATATACAGGGTGGCGCAGATGGATCGGGTGGTTTTAAAATACTTGTCAAACTGTGTCGGGTGGTTTTAAAATACTTGTCAAACTGTCAATTTTAAAGGTATTGGATTGAAATAAAGTGCAAAACGTGTAGTTACAATGGAAGTTTATTAACAAAAAATTAGTAAAGTTAGTTTTTAAAAGAACTGCACATACCGCTAGGATATCAATGCAAGCTGTACGCGCTCTGTTCCCTGGCCGTTTGATTCCCCGTAATGGAGATCTCCATTGGCCCCCTCGCTCACCGGACCTCACGGTATGTGACTTCTTCTTATGGGGCTATTTAAAAGCAAGGGTGTAAATGAACAAACCCCGGACCATTCAGGAGGTTGAAGGCAGCAATTCACAACGAAATCACATTAATTCTTGGTGATGTGCTTGAGCGGGCAATGCGGAATGTTAAGGACCGACTCCAAGAATGCGTCGCTCGAAAAGGAGGGCATTTGATGGATGTAATTTTTAAAAACTAACTTTACTAATTTTTTGTTAATAAACTTCCATTGTAACTACACGTTTTGCACTTTATTTCAATCCAATACCTTTAAAATTGACAGTTTGACAAGTATTTTAAAACCACCCGACACAGTTTGACAAATATTTTAAAACGTTTTAAAATACCAAATGCGCTTGGTACGTTTCTCATATATTTTTTATTACGGTGAGGTCATGTTGCGGCGGTGTTGCGGCTATTTAAATTTTTTCTACCGTCACAGGCGGGTTGCGGCGCTGTTGCAGCGCCAGTGCGGCCAAATTCATTTTTACCCGGTCCATCTGCGCCACCCTGTATAATAGATTAATACAATTCTTTTATAAAACAATCTAAAAACGTTTATTAAAAAATCCAAACGTTTCGAAAGAAATCATATAATTGGTTTAATTTCCATTTTAAAGCAACAGTTTTCCAAATTACCATTGATAAAGATGGAGAATTTCTCCCGAAATTTTTGAAATTCTTACAAACGTTTTGACATTGTTTTATAAAATAATTGTATTTATTTACTAAGAAATACAATAAATTAATTATTATTATTCAAAGCAGTGATGGGGAGTAATCAGGAACTCCATTTAGTCCGACATGTCCGATATAATCCGACTCTCAGGTTTGTATAATAGTATCTTGTATTCTGTGATTAGTTTTGTTAATGTGGTATATTAATAAACGAAGTGGTTTGTTCTTGTACCTGTATTTTTATTTCAGATCTAGTAATCAGATAATATTCAATAGTAATTTGATACATGCATATCTGATATACGTCGGATTAGAGAGACTCTACTATAATTGAAATACAACATTCTAATTACAATAATGTAATTAGTAACTTTTAATCGGTTACACTAAATGAAAATAACTAGTATCTTGTGAATTTTTTTCTAATTAGTGAATTAATTCATATATCTCAATTATGAATAATTAAAAAAATTATTAGATATCCAAATGTCTTTTTTGAAGATCTGTTTTACATTTTGATACAGGTATGGTCAAGTATTGTAATCGTGCATGAAAAAAGTGTTTTTTTTTTTTACTTCTTTTTTTCGAAATATCTCAAAAACGGACAAATTTTGATTAAAAAAATTTAGTAAAACCATGGCATTTCGCTCTACAAAAAAGCCCTAATAAGTGAACATCGAAAAAATAATTTTTTCGAGATAATAATTGGTTTGTCAAAATGTCTCTTATTCTCTCTGTTAGTCTGTCTGTGCGTTACCAATTTTTTTGGTTTGAATATGATAAGGGGCCGTCTATAAATTACTTCACATGAATTTAAAGATTTTTAGACCCCCCTTGTCACTTTCTGTCACATTTTCATTGAGACCCCCTGTATTGTGACGTCACACTATCACTTTTATACCCTATAACAGTGATTCTCAACCTTTCTTTTGTTGCGGCACACTAACAATAAAATTTTAAAATAAAAATAATTTTGTCAAAAAAAATTATTATTAAAAAAGACGAATCATGCCTTTGAATATGTTTTATTTAAGTTTGAGAACACAATACTGCATAGCAAATATATAAATTTATAAATTCAACCACACAGCAAGCAAGTAAATAGCAAACTGAACAACATTTGCGTGCAGCAAAATCGACCAAACCCCTAAACGCGCATCGAAAGTACTTTTTTAAAAAATGGCTAAGCCGATATATATAAAATGTATATATTTTTAAAGCTTATTTATTTAGCTTTACATTAAATTATGTGAATTGAATGGCTGAACTGGAAAAAATAATAACTCATTAGATAAAAGTACAAAATAATTTTTATTGTTTGCATTTCTAAAATTTGGCGGCACACTTCAAGAATTTCGCGGCACACAAAAGTGCCGCGGCACAGATGGTTGAGAATCACTGCCTATAATTTAATAATTGTAGAATTTTTTTATAAATTAAACTCAACTATAATCTGAAATCTAAAAAATATATTTGAAAATTTTTTAATTTAACTTGTGTGACATCACAATTTTTAAGATCCCCGGGCCTCCCTGTCACTTTTGTCACAAATCTGAGATGCCCCATCCCCTCTTACTGTGCTACGTAATTTATAGACGGCCCCTAACAGAAAAACAAAATATCGTAGAAAATTCGTTCTGATGCCAAAATATGTGTACACCTTTTTTTCGACTTATGACGATTTGCAATTAAGACCACAATAAATAAATTAACAAAAAATAGTACATAAACAAAGATAGCTAAATTGGTAGGGTTAAAAAGTTCGTTTTTGAACCGAATTATCTATTTTTCAAATTATATTCCAGAATTATACCAACATTCGTACATAGATCAAAATTTTGAGTTTTATGTACAATTTGTATATAGTATTTGCTGAAAAAAGTAGATTAATTTTGGTTGGAAAAAATCTTCAAAAAAAAATTTTCTGTTTTTTTATTTGTTTTATTTATTTATTTATTTATTTATTATGTTTTTATTCTATTTTTGATTTTTTAAGTTTAATTATTTTTTTAATTATGTAAAAATCAGATTTAATAAAAAAATTTGACTTTTTGTTCTTCTCAATTATAATAAGTTTGAAGTGAGTGAAGCTGCCCCTAAATTTGCTGCCGGGCTTGAAAGTTTTAATTGAAAAATTAAATAAAACAAAGTACTAAAGGGACATGCATAAATGCTAGGGGTGGGCTATTCATTAATACACGTCTTTGTGAGGGCGTGTGTATTTAAAATCAAATTCAAAACTAAAATGCATACCTATATGGTAGCTACGTACTTATTATATATAATCAATCAGCTCTCCTTTATTAAGCTAAGCCATCTAGTTATTATTTTCAATTATTCTTTTCATTGATTTTAAAATTGTTTTTTTCTCTTTTTCCCAGGTGAGTGTTTAAGCGCATTTCTCTTAATTTCGCATTAATTCTTCAAAGGTAAGAATATCATCAGTAATGAAATTTTTCTTTAACACTTAAAATAATAATTAATAGCAGTTGCGGAACAACAAATTTTCGTGCAAAAATATAATTTTCCGTCCCAGAAAAAAAACAACAAACTTATATTTAGTTATATTTTTTTTATAATATAATAATAATTCTCATCCATAAATATGATAATAGAAAATAATCACAGAAAAAATAACTTATTTAAAATATTTTCTAAATACAAAAGTTGATATTAACTATATTTTTAAGCCATAAATATTACTCTGGTAGCAAGTAAATTTTCAAATAATTTTTGGGTCGACAAATCAATCCATCAGGGTCTCATCTTCGTGCAATATTGCCGACAGGGTGGTTTGGTTAAAACCTCTGGTTTAAACCGTCCTGGACTTTATCCGATTTTGCCCAGTGGTTTTTATTGAGTGACCACATGAATAACATAATTTATTTCATATTTTTATACTAACATTCATATACCTGTAAATAAAATAATTAACTTGTTTATGTTCTTGCTAGAACGACAGAAAAGTTTTAACTTGAATTAAGTTTTCAAAGAAAAAACGAAATATGCTTTTTACTAACACCTAAACAACAAGTACCCGATTCGCCCATAATAATAAACGAAAGTAGGTATATATTTTCTTTCCTCATATGAGTTTCTTATATTAGTTATTTATTAATTACCATGGATAACTTCTTGACAATTTTATAAAATTTAATTGAGCTGTCAAAAATAAATTTATTTAGTTTCATATTTTTTGGATGTTAAGAGAGAATTCCCATGGGTGTATTATTTATAACTACACCAGATGAAATAACATCACTTTCTTCCCTTTTTATACACACATAACTATTATTATTCTATATTCTATGACCGAATAAAAGTATAAAATAATAGAAACATAGGTGCTTATAAAATATATAAATATATAGTAAAATAGTAAAAAAACTTGTGGTTAAAACCAATTTTGGACGGTTTTAACCACTTTGCTCACCCCTGGCCCTATAGATGCTTAAATAGTGGGATTTTTTAACAACCCGGATTGCCGAACCTCATGAGGCTTATTTGGGAACTCATTATTTTATCTAATCAAACCGAGATCATGAACCTAACCTATTAAAAGTTTTATATGTGAATATTTGGGAGCCAGCTTGCTCGATAAAATAAAAAAATATAATATTACAGCTTTCTACTCGCCAGCTATTTTCATTTTAGCACAATTTTGTTTTCATATAATTAAACAGCTCAGAAATTAGCAGCTTTGCTATATTTGAACACATGCCCTATCATTTATAATAAGCGAGATCCCTATTCTGAAAATCGTAAATGAATCACCCTATAAAATAGAAAACTTTTTTTTTTAGTCATATCGCAAGCGTAAAATGTAATTCACCAATACTCTTTTTAAC
Organism: Forficula auricularia; assembly: GCA_024734495.1. Lineage (NCBI taxonomy): Eukaryota > Metazoa > Arthropoda > Insecta > Dermaptera > Forficulidae > Forficula > Forficula auricularia. The sequence continues at coordinate 30,224,923 of JALMQS010000099.1, forward strand.
CACTGCTGCTTGCTCTTTTCTCTGACTTGAATACTTGTTTATTTAACAGACTTACCCCCGCTGACAAACAGAGCGTTAATTAATTTAAAAGCCTTCTTTCCAAGTCTCAGCTTTAAAGTCAGTTTCTCCGGGCACTTTGAGGCTTTTCAATGACCCACTCTTTGCCCTTTTCTCAATATACCCACCGACACCTTTTTAATCTTAATTTGACCCCCCCCCCATCCTTTGCCTCTTTTAAATAAAATTCAAGATAGAGAGAATTTAGTAAGTTTTGGTTGACTCTTTAATCACAAAAAGCAATAATACTTGTTACTTGAGGTGAGCGATTAATTAAAACGCAAAGCAAAGAAGCTAAACCGACAACTAAGAAGGAATAGTTTTTTTTTTTATTTTTCAAATGAATGAATGAATATAAAATCGTTGAAATAGCAAAGAAATTGAATCACTAAAAATAATACTGGTCTTTAAATTATTCAATTAAAATGTTACCAGAGACAAACAATTGTCTTAAAAATAACAAATAATACAGTCCCGCTCAACTTTTAAATTTAAAAATTTGATTTAATTGAAAAGAATTTGTTTTGCCAAGAGTAGCAGAGTTGTTGATTCATGCAAAGAATTCAATGAATTGTGTCCGCTGCTTGAGGCAAATAAACATCGATTGTTATGTGACTAACTTGCTATAACAACAGAACTAATTTTCGTATATCCGATCAGTTATTTCAACCCATGAGAAATGACAGATAAAATATCGTCCAAGTAATATTGCTACTTAAAATTAGGATCGTAATTTGTAGAAAGAAAAAGGTGAAAAATACTTTCTTTCGATAACAACAATATTAAATGTTGTTTGTTTTTTCTCTGCCCTGTAAAATTTTCTTGTTGTGACATAGCAGGTTTACACTATAAGGCGACGATATGTATGTACTTAAAGATTTTTGCTATTTTGCAATTTTGTCTTTTTTCCGGTTTTCTCGAAAACCTATTGAGGGGGGGGGGGTCCAAATTGAAGTAATTTGAATGAAGAAAATGTGTATGATAATTTCAAATAAGGGAGAAAGTCGTGTGGTGCCCACACCAGTTGAAGATATTATTCATATTGATTTTTAATATAAAAACCTCGATTTTGATATTATATATCGTATGAAAAATGAAACATTACTCCAAAATCTGAAGCTAAAAAGTTTTTAATGCTATTTTTTTGTTCTACAATGAGAATTTTATTAAATTTTCTATTATAAACCTTTTTTTTCTAATAACAATATCAAGTAAATCTCTAGTGAAAGATATACTATATAACTTGTATAATAGGGGACTTTTCTTACAATGCGAAAAATTGCTATTTATTGACTAGTAATTAACTCATCTTAATTTTGGGATAATTCAAACATTACTTTACAAAGTAATTTTTTATTTCTAATAAAATTATCCTTTCCATGAATTGAATGAATATTTTAAAATTAATCTGTTTTTAAGTAAGTATAACCCAAAATATCACATTAAATAAATATTAACAGTTTTTTGGGGTCTTTAATTATATTTCAAGCTCTCTAAAATGTTGGAACAATAATTAAGCCAGCCAGCCTGATTAGAAAAACGCAGCGTCGCCTGGATTCCCAAGGGTATGCATTCGAATAGAACGCTCTGTGCTTCAGGTTGCAACGCCAGGCGGCGTTCAATATTTATTAATTTCGGAGCTCATTGTATGTAAAAACATTTTTGATAATAATCGATCATATCTCGTATTGGGATTTGAAACTTGAGCTATCTAGAGGATAGAAGAAGTACCTCAAGATTTTGTCTAAAATCGAAGAACCGTAAGTTGATGTTTACTTGAAGATTTTTGGTATTTTTCAAATACGTCTTTTTTCCTGTTTTCTCAAAATGGCTTGGGAAAATCCAAAGGGAATGGAGAAAATTGGTATGATGATTTCAAATTAGGGAGAAACTAATGTGAAAGTCGTGCGGAGCCCACACCAGTTAATTTTCCTTAACTTGTTAACTACGATGCAAAATCAACCATTAAAATTTTACTATTTGTGAATTATTCCATAAAATTAATAGTTTGGGAAACGCTACTTCATCCCATTGATAGGCTTAGACATTTTAAAGGCCTTCGATCAGTTCTGGCACAAAAATCTATTACCTGCCTTTGCAAGTGGTTGGAAAGCTTTCTCTCAAACCGCACTATTAAGGTTGAGTTTGATGGAATATCATCCTTGTCTTTCTATTAGTACTTCTCAGGGATGGAGGATTTCTCACATACTCTTTTTTATCTATATTAATAACTCCTTTAAATTTGATGTTTCTATGTGTGAAGATGGATAAATAAAATGATTACGTTCTATTGTTTTAAAACTGTGCTGTATGTTAATATTGTTTCTAAAACTGTTATCTAATTTAATTGTTAGTAAAAAAAGAAAAGGAAAAAATTTGTTTATGTGAATATGCCGAATTTTTTGAATTTTTAAGTTTCTGATTGTTCTTCATTGGTAACGGAGATAAAGAAAAATAATATATTTTAGACGAATGTGACCCTGAAGAAGACGGCAAAGTCGACGAAACGTTGGTTGAATATAAACGTAACATTACCAGATAAGATAAAGGCTCTCTACATAGATGAAGAGGGAAATTTTACATTTAACAATTATTTATTAAAAGAAATGACTGAAACCAATCAGAATAAGTCCAACGCGCCAAATGTTAGCAAAAATAAAAATGAATTCATTAGGAACCAAATAAAGCTAATGAACATAGAAAAACAATTTAATATAGAAAAATATTATGAAAATGAATTCTAGTGAATGGTTAAACACCTTCGAAAAAGAATGTGAAAGATTTATGATAGTTAGTTTTTAAATAAAAATACAAAGCCTAGGATTTTTCTTGGAAAGGATAACCAAAGAATGGTATAAATCAAACAAAAAAAAAATAATAGATCATGATAGGTCAAAATGGTTAGAATCATTTCTGTTAGTATATGAAAATAGGGATTGGTTAGAAATCTGATATGCATACAAATTTAAGCAAATAAGCGGATCTCTGATTGATTATAGCTTAAAAAAGAACGAGTACTGTTAGAGGCTGATCCCACAATGACAGAAAACTCCAGATTAAATCATATTGTTATTGGGTTACCTTTAAATATACAAAACAGCCTAGACAGGAACGAGATAAAATAAACTGCAACGGATCGTTGCTAAGCTTTATCCAAATTCATTTGAAATATTAATATGTTTATTCCTTTATTATTAATCAGATATCACTTGCAATTTGCAGTTCATGTTGACTTTAATTCAATAATAATGATCGATTCTCATTTAATACTTGAGGAATAACAATTCTACATTAGATTTTTGACGCTTCGTTTATTATTGGTAACCATTGCTGAAGACATGGAGGAATCGACTTAAAATCAAAAATAGCAATTGATTCTCATCTATTACTTGAGGAATAATAATTCTACATAAGATTTTTGACCCTTCGATTATTATTGGTAACCATTACTGAAGACATGGAGGAATCGACTTAAAATCAAAAATAACTATCGATTCTTATCTAATCTAGAAATAACCTTATTGCATTCCATTTTTGATGTTTTGACTATTAATGGCAACCTCTACTGAAAACGTGGAAGAAACGACTTAAAATCAAAAAGACTAAATTCTTTTATGGCAAACAACTCAAGCTTCATGTGTATTTATAACCGTGCCTGGACCCAAAATTTTCAAAATTATTGTACCCTCCATAACACTCAATCCTTGCAAAACAATCGCGCAACCATCTCTTCCTCGAGAAATTTAGATTTAATCAGGCTTAATAATTGGGCATCTCATAACTCAGTAAACTTTAATGCTGACAAAACGCAATGCTATCTAATTTCTAGACGCGTAGATAGAAACCTTCCTGACATTTCCGTTGATTTGAGCTCATTGGAATTTCGAGACAAAATATCAATTTTAGGTGTCACCTTAGGTTCTGACCTTTCTTGGAATGAACATATTATCTCAGTGGCAAAAGCTGCAACATCTAAGCTTGGCTATCTTTTCTGGACCAAATGTTTTTTCACCTCCCTTCCCCCCCTACCCTATCCCTGAAATCTCTTCTCATTTTTATGATACAAAGGTCATATCTTTTTGGTGCAACTTCATCTTGTATTAATGTCATTATAAAGGAAAAAAATGATTTTTTCTACTATGGATAAATTAAAAATCATATAAAACAGGGCTGACCAACCCGTGGCCCGCGGGCCGCATGCGGCCCAGCAGTGGAATGAGTGTGGCCCAAAAATCATGAACTTCCTTAAAACATTGAGATTTATATGTAGAGATATATTTATTCGCTTTTTCGAAATATGAATGTACATTTATACAATACGTGAATCTTTTTTCAAAAATAAAATTCACTAAAAGCAAAATTATAAGCTCAACTATTTAAGATAAAAAAAAAATAATGAAGTTTCGAAAATTCTTCTTCACATATTTTCGAAAATATTTATTATTTCAGTAATGTATATGCTGCGATACAAACCAAGTCTATATAGTTATATCATTCTAGTACCAGGAGACAAGAAATTGGGGTTTTCTAGAACACTCACATGATAATTTCTCTCCTGGACTAAAACTTGTCAGGACTTGTCTTTTAGATCTTTGCACGTTCTACAATATCAATAGATAATGGATAGCCAGGGATTATTATATCCGTGCCCATTTTAAAAAATAAATTATCATTCCTCATATCCTTCTTTAATCCCATTCGATTTAAACCAGGGCGGTCCAACCCGTGGCCCAATATAAAGTCATAAAATCCCTTAAAACATTGAGATTTATATGTAGATACTGGAAAACACACAACAATTTGGCCTGATAATTTTTTTCTCTAAAATAAGAAATCTGAAAATCTACTGTGAAGTTTTCGATTTTAAATCTTGAATCTGAAGCTAGATTTCAAGATTTCCGAAAAAATAATAATTATTTTGGTCTATATTCGACTCTTATTTTCATTAGAAATAAATTTTTTACTTGCAAACTTTCTGATTGAATGTTCTAGAACAACAATTAGATAGCGATCTGAAAGAAAAATTGAATATTGTCTCTTTATTAGAATTTTATATTAATTATTTAGCCAGGAAAAAATATAAACAAATACTAATACATAATATCACTTTTTGTAAGTATGTAAGTATGAATTTAAATATACGAGAAGCTATTTTCAAGTATAAAATTTACGAAAAGTAAAAGAATAATATAGTTTTTGTGTCTACATTATTAACTATCTTTTTCGAATAACAAATATTAATAGAATTATAATATTTTATCCGAAGACATTTGTTTTTTTTCTCCTAATGTGGCCCGTGCAAGCCAAAAGGTTGGACACCCCTGATATAGAATATATACTTATATAATATCTGATAATTGTTAATAATTCATTTTTTCATTTTTATGTAAAACAGTTTTTTGAATGAAAACAAATTCAAAAGGAACTTTTCACATTGACGTACAAAATTTAATGAGAGAGGCTTGAGTTGTGTGGAAGTGTATATAATAAAAAAAAAGAAGTTTAAATTGGCATTTAAGATTGAATGAAACGATTTCATTTGCTGTTGTAGATGAAAAAAATGTGAATGAAATATTTAAGAAAACCATCCAATGAGAGAGCAAGGGATGAGGGTTAGAAAAGATTGTTAAATGAATCGTCATTAGCTACCTGTTCATTTCAATGGCTTGGTAGAAATCTGCCTTCTCATACCATATATTGTATAAATGTTCACATTCTGATTTAATTTTTAATTGGAGGGGGAAAAAATGAAAGCTTTTTCAAAACTTGATTCGTTTTATTGCCAATTGCAACTTATTTAACATTTTTTTTTGTCAATGAACTGTTTTAAATAAAGAGCTAAGGCTTACACAGACAAAGGGCTGTGGACAAAATAATACCACTTCAGCTATTTGAAATACAAAATATTATGTATTTTTCGAAAAGTATCTATTATCTACTCTTATTAAATGAGCAAAAATTGTATATTTATTTATTTGTTTATATATATATTTATTTGTTTGTATATATATTTGTATCTTGGTTCTATTTTGAAAACGGCCCTACCGATTTTGATGAAACAAAATCTATTAACAAGTTTTGAGGATGAAAAAACGATCTGGCTAGGTCTGGACCTCATCAAAATTCATCTTAATTGATTTTTCTTAATTAAAGTAATTATTGATAGATGAAAATCTCAATTAAAAAAAATGATTCGGCGGATGTCGTATTAGAACCTGAGACCTCTTGCATCTGAGGCAAGACACTCTACCACTGGACCAAAGAACTATTTTAAAAACCCTTGCTTTTTACTTTTACTAAAATGAATATTTTTGAATTAGACTTTATTATAAGTGTGGAAATAATTGAATATATTATATATAGCTATGTATTTAATAAATATAATTTATTAGATAATTGCGGCGCGGCAAATTTGAAATATGTATAATTGAATTAAGCTGAAAGACAATTAATTTTAAATCCAGAAACATTAAATATATTAATAATTATTCCTTTGCCCCCCCCCCCCACTCTTCTAATTAAAATTAAATATTCAATTCTCTTTTCTCCTGGCAATTATCCTTGCAATTGTCTTCCTAAAAAAATACTTGGTTGGTGAAAGTTATCACTTCTGTCGCACGTCCCCAGATTTTTTTTAATTTTATGTTTTTATTTCAGATCCTATACGATTATTTTTTTTATTATTATTTTCTTATATATTTTTTATAATGTTTATCAATATGAACGAATGTGGACAAATTGGTCTACGAGTAAACAAATATACACATAATATGTGGACCATTAGAAAGATAGAAACGCAAAAACTGGGTCGGGGGTGGGGATGGATGTGGGGGGCAGTTGTGGGGGGTCCGGGGTGGGAGGGGCGGTTGTTGTGGGGTGGGGCGGAGTAGGGGTGCAGTGCTGGGGGCGAGGTGTATGGTTTCGGGAGGGGGTGGGGGGGTCAGGGGTTACCGAGCATCGCTGGTCTGATCTTATTATATCAAACGAGCAATTCTTGTATATATACGAGGACAAGTAAAAAATTATAACACTTTTCGTTCTATAACTTTATTAAACTAAGATAGGAGGCGGCCGCATGTTCATGCGTTGGCTGCCACGTCTGTGGTCACGTGTGCGGAACTTAATCACGAATGCATCAGTTGTCGTCTAGCTTCATTCAACAGCATAAGCATGTCAGCTCCGCTATCAGATTGCACCAAAAAGGAGCAACGACGAGTGGTCTGTGGGTGTGAAAGGTGCTGAAATTCACTGGAGATTTTTGTCACAATACGGGGAAAGTGCTTTATCTCGTAAAAGCGTTTTTTTTATGTATCGAAATGTTTAAAAGAGGCCGAACGAGCGTAACACAAAAAGAGGGAGCTGGGCGACCGTCAACTTTTGGGGGTTTTTGTGTTGTCAATTCGATCTGTCACGATCTCATCTTCGGCTAAGTTGTTTTTGATGGGTTTTTTGTTAATTGAAATAATTATTCACAGGTGGTTGTTTGAATAAAAATTTATAATTACATTTTTTTTTCAATTTTCTTTTAATAAAATTAATTGGATAATAAAAAAATAAAACTTGAGTAAGATACGAGGTAGGTTTCACAAAAAAACTATTTTTTTTGTGAAACCTACCTCGTATCTTACTCAAGTTTTATTTTTTTATTATTATATTAAAATGTTTCACCTAGAACCAACACCGAACTCCTTAAAAGTTATAAAATTAATTGGTTTTCTTATTTTAAATTCCACTAAAAGATAATTGCAAATATTATTATATATTAAAAGTTGTACCTACGGGGCATTTAATTTTATAATTTGAAAACAGGTAGAAATATAGGTTTGCGGTTCCTAAAGGGTGTATGTAAATGCAGTGTTTTTACTTTATCCAATGGGAAGAATGGGTAAAGTATTGTAATCGGTCTCTCAAGTTTGAGTTGTTTTCCATAAAAGAATTTAGTCTTTTTGATTTTAAGTTGATTCTTCCACGTTTTCAGTAGAGGTTGCCATTAATAGTCAAAACATCAGAAATGGAATGCAATAAGGTTATTCATCTAGTATTAGATAAGAATCGATTGTTATTTTTGATTTTAAGTCGATTCCTTCATGTCTCCAGCAATGGTTACCGGGTGAACCGAGATTGGAATTAGGTGTACACCATCTTTGGAATTATTTGGAATTACTTTTGAATTCATTAGATAATCAATTGTCATCTATTGTCTTCTAATTTGAAATGAAAGTGGAGGTGGAAGTAGGTGTACACTTTTCTTTTTTACGGATGACTCCGCATATCGCATCCCGCTTTCCACCTCTCTCCATCATTCCAATCTCCCTCGTGTAGTCCCCGGGCATTCATCGCACTGCCAGGTCCTTGGGGGTCTTCCGCGTTACCAATAATAACCGAAACGTCATAAATCCAATATAGAATTGTTATTCCTCAAGTATTAAATGAGAATCGATGACTATTTTTGATTTTAACTCGATTCCTCCATGTCTTCAGCAATGGTTACCAATAATAACCGAAACGTTTAAAATCCAATGTAGAATGGTTATTCCTCGAGTATTAGATGAGAATCGACCACTATTTTTTAATTTAAATCAACATGACCTGCAAATAGCAAGTAATATCTGATTAATAATAAAGGAATAAAAATATCAATATTTCAAATGAATTTGGATAAAGTTTAGCAACGATCCATTGCAGTTTATTTAAATTATAAAAGGTTGGAGTTGGTAGTGCTTCACAGTGAGTGAGCTAAAACATTTCACTACGTTCTAAAATGAATTTATATTAAACCTAAAACTTATATTTATTGTCAGGACATAAACAAAAAAAAGAGAGAATGTGTTTTTATAAAATTCACCAAAGCGAGAAGATTGGCTGAGGCGTGAATGAGTGTGGTCGTCCCATCAAGGTCTTCTGGGTAACAAACCACTCCCATGGGCATGGGCGGGGCTTTGACGGAACTTTTAAAGTGGTCATCTCCAAAGAGATATCTAAAGCCCGCTGCACACGAGGCTTTTTCCTCTACCTGTTTTTGGAATGGGAGCTCTGGTTTTGGAATTGGAGGCCTGTCGGGCTCGAAATGACGTCACAGCTGGGTAGCTTGTTTGATTTAAAAGAGAGAACTTGTTCTATTTTGCGGCTTGATGCTTTTGAGTGTGAGCAAGCAGACAAAAAAATTTTATAACAAGCCTCGTGCGCAGCGGCCTTAAGAGGGGTCGCTCTCCATTAGTCCTGTAGATTTGATTAATTATTATAAATTAAATTCGAAAATTCATTTCAGACATAATTCGAATTTCGAATTTTTATGTAAATTCGAAATTGACATACTTTTGAATTTCATGTACAATATATAAATTTAGAGAGTATGAATAATTTGGAGCTAGTAATTGTAAATTTTGGAAAAAACTCTTTCGAGATATTTCAACAATAAACCAATCTACAAAAATTGAATGCTAAAAATTAAAACCCTGAGGAGATAGAATACTTTAAAAATTTACCCCAAAATGATTATAATATATTATAATATTATATATTATATTATATTATATATTATATTATATATTATATTATATTATATTATATTATATTATAATATATCTCCCTTTTAGAGACAATTAAAACAAATTACCAAATATGTATTTTGTATTTTAATACTTCAGCTTTCTAAGTTTAAACCATAGCTATCTTTTTGTATTTAAGAGATCTTAGGACACCCTGAAAACAATTTTTGTCAAGATCTTTTGAATTAGAATAATGCTTCATTTTTAACCGACTTTGAAAAAAAGGAGGAGATTACCAATTCAACGCAATGTGTTTTTTTTTTTTTTTTTTTTTTTTTTGTGTTTGTTCATTTATTTCTCTTTACCATGTGGACCGATTTGGATGATTTTTTGAATTGGGCTCAGTCTCGTACCCGATTGGTCCCGCTTTTTTTTTCATTTGTATTGGACCTTTTTTGTTATGTATTGTTTAACTTTTTTGTTTATCGACCGATTTCGATTATTCTTTTTTTTTATTGGAAAGGGGATACCTTATTTTTAAAATTTTTATATTATATATTGTTTTTTTAACGGTGTGAAAAAGCCTAAAAGGTGATTTTTGTACCTACCTGTCAGCGTTTAGAAATGACTTAGCTTAAAATTATTTAAAAACTCATTCATTCTCTTCTTATCAATACCAAATAAGAACTAATTTGATATCTCAATTAGTTTGGAAGATTAAAACAATTTTCTCCTAACTTCGTTCCTATATTATGTATAAGTCGTACTCTCATACTTGTTCTACTTATCTAGATAAATATTTTTTAAAAAACAAAGCAAAGACATCAAAACTTTGTTCTGGGAAATTAAATACATCCCTCTTTATTTTTTCTATAATAGAAATAAAATACATAAATGTAGCTGAGAGATCAAAAGGCAAGTCACGTGGTTCGCTAAAAACCAGTCAGGTTTTTTTCAGTTCAAATTCTAAACAACTCTCTCTGTTTGGTTTAAGAGTTTAAATTCCAAAAGCACAAAACAATCGATTAAAAGTCTTGAGAGAGTTTCATAATAACTTCTATTAGGTAGTTAATACTTCCCCATACTTCTCTCTTTGCCTACTTAAATACTTAAAAGCTAAATATAACATAATATTTAATGTAAAGTTTGTTCAACTTTTGTGGTTAGGTAAAAAGAAGAGAGATTTCTTATAAGAAAAGGGATACAAAAGAAATTCTAAAATTTTCCATCTTGCTGATTTTACATGATTATTTTTAAGGGTGTTTTTTTTTTAGCTTGATAAAACTTTAAATTGGAATAAAACATACAATTTGACTAAATGATCCGAATTTCGGCTTTATTTAATAGAAAATCGTATACCATTTTGTCTCTGAATATTATTTCGGGCATATGACTCCCACCATCGACCAGGCCTGGTTTATACCATATATTTATATAATATGGGGTCGCGAAAAATTTCCCACTCAAAATGGGGTAGCGAATGAAAAAACGTTTAAGAAGCGATTGTATATTTTAAGTGCGGCCCGAGACAATTTTTGTATTTCAAATGTGGCCCGAATAAGCCAAAACGCTAGACACTATACATACATACATACCAGTGGCGTGCGGTCTATGGATGCTGTTGATGCGGCGCATTCATCAAATTTCAAACATTTAGAGTATTTTCATATATACCTATATAAGTTCGACTTCAAAATTTAAGGAATATGTTTAAATTTTCAAATTATTATCCGTTATTTCAAATATTTCTATAGAAAACATTTTATGTTTTGAATAGTATGTATATTGGTTCTTAAAATGAAATAAAATTGTTGCATAGTTTCAAGGGGTAATTAAAATGAAAGATTTTTTCGAAAAGTGTGCGGATAGAACGTTCGAACTCCCTCCCTGGTATATCTCCCAGTTCAAGCATGTCAGAGACAACGACAGACGAGTTTAAGTCGAATAAAAATTGTTCTCGCTGAGCAACTATTAAAATAGAAATAATACAAAAAAGGAATAAATAAAGATTATACTAGAATTTCTGGACTAATCCATTTCAAAGAGCTCTCATTATATATGAGTTCGAAAATAACTATTAAAAGTGCTATAGACAAGTCATAACTTGCTTATAGCAATAGAATTAGGAGAAATTTAAGATTCTCTTTTAGGAGAGGCTGATTCATTGTGGAAGATTCTCGATTTCCATCTCAGGGAGTTTAAGTCACAAGATTTAATTTCTGACTCCTACGCTCACTCAACCAAACCAGTATCCATTTGGAGCGAATATATTTTTAAAAAATCTAAAGTTAAATTTGAAAAATAACTACAATGATGCCCTATTTGATAAAATTTGCAAAAAAAGCGAAGATTAAAATAAAATTTCAAAAAATGAAGGGTACTTTTTTGGACAGAATTCCCTGGTTGAAAAGTCACCAACCGCCATTGTTACATACATTCCCACGGACTAAATGAAAAAATCGCACTTTTTGGCCTCTGGACGAGACCCCAAGTAATTGTTGGCATAACCGTCACGTACTAAAATTCAAACTGACTTTAGTTGAGACCATGGGTTCCGTAGTTTACCTGAAGGCCCTTTTTGAAGTCATGACGCTTGACGCGAGATGGATTACAATACTTTATCTACTTCGCGTGAATAAATAAAGTAAAAACATAAAATTAAAAAGATATAAGTGAGTTAAAGTTGCCGATAAAAATAGACTTCAATTTTCTAACAAAATCATAAGACGGTGTCATCTCTTAGATTCGAGATGGAAAATTGGTTATTTTGAAGGATGGGGCCCAAAATCCCGAAACCCAATGTCCCGACGCCCCAAAATCCCAACATGTGAAATTCAGGCTTAATTATGATTTTTTATTAACCTTTTTGGCTATTTGCACAAATATATATACTATCTATATGGATTTGACTATATTCACCTAATTAAGACAAAAACTACATATCAAAAATCAAAATAATAAATAAATAAAATAAATTTTATCAATCTTTTTAATACATATTTAAAAAAATATATTTAACATTATTAACCTAATAAATATAAAGAGTACATAAATGAAATACCAAAATAACAAATAAATAAATTAAATTTTATTAAATTTTAAATAATACAAATTTTTTCCCCCTAAGAATATTGACAAAAGACAATTTTATTTTTTATCTATTTATTTGTATTATTTATTTACAATTAAAAAGTTTTTTCACCAATCAAATATTAAAATTTAAAAAAAAAAAAAATTAAGGCTAATTTAGACACCAAGAAAATTTGTATAAAATATTTAATTTCTTTGGTGTTGCATTTTAAATCTTAGAGAAAACAAGTTTTTTTTCAGTTTTTATTCCACGCTTTAATTAATTATTGAACTGAACCCTATTTTGAATTATATCACTTTTCACAGAGTAGCAATTTGGCCCGGATTGTTATTATTGGCAATCTAGTTTGATTCCTAAAAGGGGTAAAGAACAACCCTTTTGACATATATTATAATTAAAAATAATCCATTCCATCTCGGATCTAATAAATGATTATAATCTCTCGTGAATTTCTTAAAAGTTTAAAAAGTAAATTGATCTTTTTTCTCCATTCTTATTTTTATCTCGTTTTAGCATTTATTTGATTTTTATAAAAAACAAGAAAAGAGCAAAAAAATAAACAATCAACATTAATCGTAGTCGATTAAAATAATAATAATTATTATTATTATCTTTATTAAGAATAAGGAAATCGCTAGACATTTGCATTAACTATAAAAATGAGAAGGATATAAAAGGGATAGAGATCGAAATGAACGAGAGAGATAGAAAAAGAGAGATTACTTTCTCCGAAGGTGCTGAAATAATTAGGTAGACTTCTAATTAAGTCGTTTGATGCTTAATGAGGCAATTTTTTCTTTTTTTTTTGAACATTACATAGAACGAATGAATGAATGGATGAATCTCCAATTGGAAATTATACTAAGATAAGACATTTAGAGAATTTTTTTCTTTTTTTTTATTTATTCTAGCACCATTATGAGCTCAGCATTTTTTCTTAATTAGTCAAGTCGAGGTAGGAAAAATGCTGTTGAAGAAAGAAGGAAAGAAATTATAAAAAATCGAGGGTGGGGGATAATGGATCCATTTGAGGGAGAGTTGAATAAAAAAAATCTCTATGGTTAGGTAAGGGTAGTTTAGAAGGTGAGACAGTTGCTGGAAAACATTCCCTTTGAAAGAGAATTGATATGTAAAATTCAAATTTCCATTTTAAAATGTGACGTTTGGCCATCTAATAGAAAGGAGAACTAGAAGTATCTCATCATCTGATCTTTATAGAATAGAGTAGAATATATTATTCGAAAGGGTAATGGTTGCCATTAGGAAAGGCAAGAAATGAGTTAAAATTTAGTGGTTTTTAGATTTTTTGAAAAATGAATAAATATCAGGTATATTGTCTTAAAAATCAAGTCTTGTCAAGCTGTTCAATTCAATGGAGGTTCGTGTAGTTCCTTTTTTCGCGTTTAGGATTCAGAAATTAAATTATATTTTTTAAAGAATAAGATGATGGAAATGGCTCTATGTTACTAGATAATTATCTACTGCGAATTCCAATATAAAATGCCCAGATATTAGTAGCTTTAAAAAGTTACTATAGAAATTCAAGATAGATGGTCTACTTCTAGATTCGAGATGTTATGGATTATCTTTACTTACATTTATATTCTATATCATTAAATGATATCGAATATAATGTGAAGTATTGCGATCGCCTGCCTGGGTCCTGACTCTTTGAGAGCTTCTATCTCAGAGATGAAAAATGTAAATTTCATTTTGTGACATCTCGGTGGAACGAAACTGCGATTTTTTGCAAAGTTTCATCTTAATTGGATAATGGTAATCTGTGCCTCAATGAGGTTGAAGTTTGCAGTTTTTGCAAAAATCCCAGTTTTGCCTTAATAAAATGAAAACCACTCATCCTAGAAACTTGATTCCTGACTCATTGTCTATGAAATTTTGTTGCCTTGAACGTTTACTTGGACCACTTTTTTGTTAAAATTCTTAGATATATAGATATCCAGCATTTTCTATGACGGTTTTGAGGATTCGGATCATATCCTGTCCGGAAAATGTAGGATATCTCTAAATCTAAGAGTTTTATCAAAAAAGTGGTCCAAGTAAACGTTCAATTAAATAAAACTTCCTAGAGAATGAAGTTTCTAGGATGAGTGGTTTTCATTTTATGAAGGAATAACTGCGATTTTTTGAAACACTTGATCATTTCCTGTCATGGAAAATGCTGGATATCTATAAAATTTAAGTATTTTAGATTTATTCAAGGAAAACTGAAAAAACTCCGAAATTTTCTCATTTTGACGCGCGTAGAAATATTTCCACAACACAGATTTGGAGGAAAACTTAGGGTAGTAATATTGGAGTACCAATAAAGGTATTCCAGCAATAAAATCTTTACCGGGAATTATTTCCTGTTTATGCCATTTGTTCAAGTAATTTGCCTGGACTATTAGTACCTACCTACTTATTAGGATAATAGAGTTTAATAAATTTTTATCTTATTTTATTTTTAATGTTAAAAAATTACACAAGAACGTTTTTTATACTTGTTTGCTGAAAATTTTTGAACTTTCCATGGTATATATAATATTATGATCTTTGTTGCATTTACAGAGAGTCACTAGAGAGAAATAAAACAAATAAATAAATAAAAAGAATAAAAGTTCTATCCCCTTTTTTTGGTGTTGCTGATGCAAATTGTGAACTGTCCGTATCAAGTTGATTCTTTTTTATACCCAACGGACACGCAAAGTACATTTGCCATTTCCCTAAAAAAATCATAAAGAAGAAAACGGGGCGAGTGTCTCGATTTCATCAAATGTAGCCAGTTGTCCCAAGGGGGTGAAGATGCAAGAGGGTTTTGTGGAGGGGCAAGGGAGGGTCGACCTACGACTCTCGTGTTAGGAACAACTGTTTATCCGGCTGTTGGGCGCGTGTTCTTTTGCAGCCCTGATGGCCGCAGCTGGGAACTTAAGGGCAACCCTTCACGATTTCCCATCCCAACCCCTAAGTGCCCCCCTTCCGCCCTTGCCCTCGCAAATTGGCAAAAGCACATCCAACATATGGCCACAGAAAACGCAAACTTAGTTATGGATATATTCGAGACGCCAAGCAACCCCCCTCCCCTCTCTCTATATATATAGAGTACCTAAATAAATACAAATATTTTATAAAACAATATAGAAACGATTATTAAAAATCCAGACCTCCAGGATAAATTCACCTCTTATCAATGGAAATATAAAAAAAATACTTGATTTAAAATGAAAATAGTATAAAGCAACAATAAACAAATAAATATTTTGAAAATGTTCCAGATTGTCTTGGAGATGAATTACCTTGAATAAAAATAATAAATATAAATATTTACGAAATATTATTTTTCTCTAAAATTATTTGATATTAGAATTAAATTTTATTTATTTTCTTAGAAAGACGGACTGGTAAGCGAAATAAGTAGGTTATAATGAAAGGCAGTCCATAAAGTATTTAAATTTTATACAATTTCCGACGTTTTGGAGACTTTTTTATCTATTTCCTCAGGGTATTGAATAGTTATTGATGGGTGAGTATAACTCTCGGTTCCCATTTGTCTCTCCTTTCAGTGTTATAAACAATATTACAATATTTTCCAACATTATACCATAAGTGTACTTATAATGTTGGAAAATATTGTAATATTGTTGCTATCACTGAAAGGAGAGACAATGGCAATCGAGCTATACTCACCCATCAATAATTATTCAATACCCTGAAGAAGGAGAGAAAAAGTCTCCGAAACGTCGGAAATTGAATAAAATGGACTGCCTTTCATTATAACCTACTTATTAGAATTAAACTTTATCTACCCTATTGATAAACACAATTTTGAATTTTCGAATTTCAATATTATATAGATATAGGTTTTTAACTTCAAATTCGGACTTTTCCATATCAAATTCAGGATTTTAAAAATCAAAATCACTTTTTCAAATCAAATTCAGAATTTATTAATAAACAGTTGAAAAAAGTTATAGTTAAGTAAAAGTTTTAATTTAATTTAAATCTCATGAAAAGTTTTCAGGTAAAAATCTAAAAATTGGTGCATTATAAGATATTTGCGTACCAATTTGCACCTCATTAAAACCTTTCAAGATTAATATTTTGGACTCAAAGTTTTTAGGTAAAAAGCTATAATTTAATATGTAAAATTTGCATGGTGTTATAGAAATTCTGAATTTGATTTTTAAAATCTTGAATTTGGTTTGAAACATCCTGAATTTGATTTTTAATATCCTGAATTTAATATGGAAAAGTGCGAATTTGAAGTTAAAAACCTATAAATAACGAAATTTAGAAAAAATATTAATAATTTTAGAAATGATTGAATTTTAGTCAAGAACTCAATTTTAACGAAAAGACAGACAGACAGATAGGACTGTTTTCTAATAAATTTTGAGAGAAAAATTTTAATTTTAAGTATATATTTCTATTCTTTTTATTCAAAATTCAGATTGAGTACTATCTTAGAAAAAATTTGAATTTTCTCCGAGTCGTAATTTTCATCTTATGTGGCAATATAAAAAAAAGATTCCATATTTGGTATAAAGTATTTAATAATATATTTAACTATGTTTTATTAGCTTATTAGTCTCCAGGAGAGACTTTCAAAAATTGTCTCATGGACTATATTTCAAGTCCAATAGACGGGGTATTGGTAAAAGTTTTCAACTAGCAATAATCGCACCTCGGATAAACCTCATTGGTTACGATATTGCCGCTGCGCAGAGATAACTTGAAAATTCTTACTGGGCTTCTAGTCATATGGAAGGGTCAAATGTCTTACTCATATGAGACACCCCTCTATTTTTCATAGAATAAATCAATCAATTCACAAATGAGTGATTGTTCTTGAAATAAACTAAAAAGGAAACGAGAAAAACAGATTGAACTAATATAATGCTCTATTAATTAAGGATGGGAAATTAATAAATTGAATAATCCATGTTATTCGGGGATGAATTGATAATTGGCGCCATCTAGCGGAGGGATGAAGACTCATCGACCAGAATAAATTTAATTTTACCACCCTTTCATTCTGAAACAAAAAAATTAAAAAATGAGACAAAATATCAAGAAAAAAAACCCACCAATATCCCGTGTATTGGACTTGAAATATAGTCCATGAGACAATTTTTGAAAGTCTCCCCTGGAGACTAATTCAACCCACGAAACATAGTTAAATTTATTATTAAATACTTTATACCTACCGAATAAGGAATGTTTTTATATTATCACATACTGTGAAAATTGGGATTCAGAAATTTTTAATTTTTACTTTACCATACAGGTTATGGTCAAGTATTGTAATCGTGCATGAAAAAAGTGGTTTTTTTACTTCTTTTTTTCGAAATATCTCAAAAACTGCTTAAATTATTTTGATTAACAAAATCGAGCCAAACCAGGGCATTTCTCTCTGCAAAAAAGACTGTTTTGTCAAAATGTCTGTTAGTCTGTCTGGTTGTTAGTCTGTGCGTTACCAAATTTTTGTGGACGAGCTAGTTCAAAAACTAGTGGGAATATCGAAACCAAATTTCACACGTAGTTTTGGTCCATTGAGATTAAGAGCTGATTAGGTTTTGGTGCATATCGACCCAAAATTAAGGGGGTGGAAGAGGGTTAAAAATTAAAAACCTAGGCTATTTGAGCAAACTCAACCAAATTTTGTATACACAATCAGTGGGACCACAGAAATCTAAAAATGCAAAAACTAACCGCCCAAAATTGGGTGGGGGTGGGGGTGGGATGTAGGGTCAAATCTTGGCCATTTACCAAACTTAATGAAATTTTGTATACCTAATCAGTGGACCCCCAGAAGTCTAAAAATGTAAAAAATTAACTGCCCAAAATGTGGGGGGGGGTCAAAAAATGAAAATCTAGGCTCTTGTACCAAACTCAACTAAATTTTGTATATATAATCAGTGGACCTCCAGAAGTCTAAAAATGCAAAAATTAACCGCCAAAAATGGGGGGGGGGGTGTAGAGTCAAAAAATGAAAATCTAGGCTCTTGTACCAAACTGAACCAAATTTTGTATACATAATCAGTGGGTCCACAGTAATCTAAAAATGCAAAAACTAACCCCCTTACTCTACATCATTATAAATAATTTGATTAAATATTAAATATAAGGAGAGGGGCCAGGTTGATTGTAAAGTCAAGTGGATGGCCACATCAGAACACGTCAGCTTATTTCAAGATAGTTCTCAATCTGAATTTTAATAAATTTTCAAGCCACTCTTCAGAGCAGATGAAATTACCTTGAATAAAAAGAAGAAATATGTAGAAACATATATTTAAAATGATTTTTCTCTAAAAATTTATTATCTATTATTATTGAAACGTTCAAGTTTGATTAATTCTTGTTTTAAAAAAAAATATTTTGTATCTATCCCTTACTTACTTACTCCGTAGCTCTATACAACCCCTGGGTGGGTCTCGGCTGCACGATCACACCCTCTCCACTCGGCCCGGTCTAGCGCAATATTTTCAATATTTGTAACTCTGGTGGCGGATAAATCCCAGACGACTGTCTTCCCAATGGAGTCTAGGACGCCCGAGAGGTCTTCTTCCATTAGGTGTTCTCATCCAGACTTTTTTGATACACCGATATTACTCTGATCTCAACACATACTCAGTCACTGAAGTCGCCTGACCTTAATGAGCAGGATAATGTCTGGTTGGTTTAATAAGCAAAAATTGGACCGAATTTTGTTTGTATCCCTATAAATATTCTATTAAATTACTTTCACTTTTTACTTTATCCAATGTGAAGCATGGGGAAAGTATTGTAATCGGTCTCGTTTTATTTTAAATTTAGATTTTGATTACATCGTAAAGTAAGTGAAAAGCATGTGTTTTCACAAGCGATACTCTGGATTTTAGAAAGATATAGGGGGGGGGGGGGTGTTTTATAAAAACAATTGTTTAGTATGTTTTTTTAGTCACAAACTAATAAAAGACAATAATTTCAGTTAATTATTATTATTTATTTTATTGATTCACCAAACAGTTTCGGTCAGCACTGGTTGACCATTTTCAGTAGTACTAAAAAATGGAAAAATGAAACATTTCGTAAATTTTTTGAAAAATTACATAATACAAAAAATATAGAAATTTGAATTTATACCTACAATTTCGTTCAAGATCTGGAAATTCTCACTTTCTATACAACTGTTTGGTGAATCAATAAAATAAATAATAATAATTAACTGAAATATTTGTCTTTTATTAGTTTGTGACTAAAAAAAACCCTTCAATTAAAAAAAATAGTATTTATTTAAATTTTTGATATACTTATTTCTGTGGGATAATTTTAATTATACATTTGAATATCTTTCAAAGATGAAACTTGGTACAAAGGTGCAGGGCAAAATTATAAACTTTTATGCTAAATGTCAGTTCATTATAGGTATACGTCCATTCAAGAACTACTCATCATATATAATTTATTAATTTTTCTCTAATTTCTGAATCTAAAAGTTCGAAATCTAATCAATTGGTTCCATATTTTTAAAATATATATGTTATTAGAGGTTTTTCGGGTTTCTCCGCGTGGGTTTGAGAGTTTTCTCGACTTTTCGGCTCTTCTTTTGGAGCCATTTTCAAGAGAGGGAGCGGGTGGTCTACGTGGTCTTAGCCTCCTTGTCCAGGGTTCGTTTTGGGGAGTATCTTCGGAGTGAATTTCTTCATTCGGAAGACTGGGTGGATTGTGAGATTCAGGAGGTTTTGGGTGTTTTGTGGTTGAGGGTGGATTACTTGTATTACAGTGTGGGGGTTGACGTCTCTGCTGTCACTGCTTCAAGAACACTGGGCCCATATCGACAGTGCCCAGTGTTCTAGGAGCAGTGACAGCGTCGTCAGACGCCACACCGTAAGTAATCCACCCTCAACCACAAAACACCCAAAACCTCCTGAATCTCCCAATCCACCCAGTCTTCCGAATGAAGAAATTCACTCCGAAGATACTCCCCAAAACGAACCCTGGACAACAAGGCTAAGACGCTTAGACCACAAGCTCCCTCTCTTGAAAATGGCTCCAAAAGGAGAGCCGAAACGTCGAGAAAAACTCTCAAACCCACGCGGAGAAACCCGAAAAATCTCTAATGACATAGAACCCATCCGCGGAAACCTCAATGAACATATATATATATATATAAGCTTTGTCTACTTCACAAAAAAATATAGAATTTTGTTTTTTAATAAATAATAATAATAATATCTACTATCTCTCTCTTGAAGGTTTTTCCCAATTCGTTGCACGTTATATTAACAAAATTACATAGACGTATGTCTTAAAATAATCAGATTACCAAGCCAAAAAGGCAAAGAGAAGAAGAGCCGTGACAAAAGCGACATTTTTCACAAACTATAAACGCAAAATAGAATAATCTAATATTTATTGCATTAATAAGCATAACCTTAGCGGAATATTATGCAATATGTATTATAATAATATCACAGTGTTGTCTTAAAATATTCAAAAAGAGGTAGACGAGAAGAGAGAAATGTTTTCTAATGTGTGTGCGGGGGTGGATCTAGAGGGTTTAATAAATATTTAAATGGAAACGGGGGAATAGCGCATAACTGAGTTTATTCTATTCTATAGTGCTAGAAAAGTGAAACGGTACTCGGGGGTAATCGGCCGAGGGTAGACCGAAGGGGTGTAGCTGGTTGTCATTAGCACGTTTTGAATTAAAAGGCGTGGGCGGCGAAGTTTTAAAAACCACCCCCGCAATGAGTGTTTTATTAATAAAGGAAATGAACTTGAAGTGTACATCTGATGCTGCTGCATAATAATGAATGGATCATAGATGCGCTAGTGAATTTAAATGATGTTTAATTTGAAATCAGAAAATAGAGCATATGACGTCATTACTTTTATATTGTCTATCTTATTTTTATTACACGGTACGCCAACCTGCCTGCTGGGCGAGCCCTAGTATTGAATCAATTTTTTTCTTTCAAATCTCTGAAACGTGGAAAAAAATCAATTTCGTCTTCAATTTTTTCTGCCCGTGTGACTGAAATTAGATACTTAAGAATGAAAGTTCGTTCCCGTGTTAAAATATTTGTTTTCAATGTGGAAAACTATTTCGGTTCAAACCATCTAAATAATAAATAATAAATTGCACTTTATTAATGGGGAAATCTATTTGTTTTAATTTTTAATAAGATAATGTTATTATTGTTTTTTGACTAAGAAAATAGCAGAAGCTAGGTGTTTTCAGGACCGAAGATTCTGCTCATGGCTAGATTGCTTTTATTGTAAACTTAGTCATGTGATGTGGACATTTCCTTTGTATAAAACCTTTTAAAATCTGAGAAGAGTTGAAATTATCCCTATGACCTCCATAGACTGGAACTCGCTCCCTTCCACCATCTTCCCCGCGACTTATAACCTTCAGCTATTTAAGACCCGTATCCACAGATACCTTTGACCCCCGCCCAGCCCATAAAATTCTTTCTTCCTCTTTTCACGATGGAGGGGCCAACCCAGGCCTTAAGGGGTTGCACCTTCTTGGTGTAACTCTTTCTCTCATCATTTTCATTAAAAAAAAAATATTCAGAATCAGAAATATCTTGAAGAAATTATAAATTCCTTATGTGGATAAATGAAAATTTTATTTAGCTTAGATTTTTATTTTCTTGATATTTTGTCTCATTTTTAAATTTTTACTTTATCCAATGCAAAGCATGGGTAAAGTATTGCAATCGCTCTCGAGGCAAGCGTGGCTTCAAAGGGTCCTCAGGTAAAGACTACGGAACTCATGGACTCAATTAAAGTCACAAATTGTAGTATTCAATTAGGTTGAATTTTAGCACGTGACGGTTTTGCCAAAAATTACATGGGGTCTCGTCGAGAGGCCAAAAAGTGCCATTTTTTCATTTAGTGCGTGCGGATGGATGTATGTATGGATGGATGGATGTATGTTATCGTTTTTTTGGCCCACGATTTTTTCCACACCGTTGCACCGATTGAAATGAAATTGAAAACCTAGCATTCTTTGAACAAAATGAAGCGCTGATTAGTTTTTGGTACATATCGACCCACAAACATTAGTACTTTATTTCAGTACTTTTAGTTTTTTCTAAATATCTTGAAAATGACTTAACCAATTTTGATGAAATTTAATATCCTAATTAAGTACCTTGGGGACCACAAAAAAGGATAAATAAAGTTTTTAGTAAAATTATATTTTAAAGTACTTTACTCTAGAGTAAGAGAGTACTTTTTTAATTTTTTAAATTCTTTAAAATTTATTCATTTGAACCTTTTAATATAGCTCATTTAGCCTTGCTTAAATAAGAATGGATAGGCTTCTCTCTGTGAAATGCTAAAAATTTGGGAGGAAATTTTATAAGTAACCATAGCAACTGCGTTGTTTTCTTATCCCTTACCTTTGCAGAAGACATAGAGGAATCGACTTTAAACCAAAAATAGCGATTGATTCTCATCAAATACTTGAGGAATAACCATTCTATATTGGATTTTTGACGTTTCGGTTTTTATTGGTAACCATTGCTGAAGACATAGAGGAATCGACTTTAATCCAAAAATAGCGATTGATTCTCATCTAGTACTTGAGGAATAACCATTCTATATTGGATTTTTGACGTTTCGGTTTTTATTGGTCACCATTTCTGAAGACATAGAGGAATCGACTTTAAACCAAAAATAGCGATTGAGTCTCATCAAATACTTGAGGAATAACCATTCTATATTGGATTTTTGACGTTTCGGTTTTTATTGGTAACCATTGCTGAAGACATAGAGGTATCGACTTTAAACCAAAAATAGCGATTGATTCTCATCTAGTACTTGAGGAATAACCATTCTATATTGGATTTTTGACGTTTCGGTTTTTATTGGTAACCATTGCTGAAGACATGGAGGAATCGACTTAAAATCAAAAATAGCCATCGATTCTCATCTAATACTTGAGGAATAACAATTCTACATTAGGTTTTTGACGTTTCGATTATTATTGGCAACCATTGCTGAAGACATGGAGGAATCGACTTAAAATCAAAAATAACGATCGATTCTTATCTAATACTAGAGGAATAACCTTATTGCATTCCATTTTTGATGTTTTGACTATTAATGGCAACCTCTACTGAAAACGTGGAAGAATAGACTTAAAATCAAAAAGACTAAATTCTTTTATGGCAAACAAATAAAGCTTGAGTTGTTTACCAAAAAAGATTTTAGTCTTTTTGATTTTAAGTCTATTCTTCCACGTTTTCAGTAGAGGTATGCCATTAATAGTCAAAACATCAAAAATGGGATGCAATAAGGTATTCCTCTAGTATTAGATAAGAATCGATCGTTATTTTGATTTTAAGTCGATTTCTCCATGCCTTCAGCAATGGTTACCAATAATAATCGAAACGTCAAAAACCTAATGTAGAATTGTTGTTCCTCAAGTATTAGATGAGAATCGATGGCTATTTTTGATTTTAGGTCGATTCCTCCATGTCTTCAGCAATGGTTACAATAATGACCGAAATGTCAAAAATCAAATGTAGAATGGTTGTTCCTCAACTATTAAATGAGAATTATTTTTGAATTAATGTCAATATGAACTACAAATTGCAAGTGATATCTGATTAATAATAAAGGAACAAACATATTAATATTTCAAATGAATTTGGATAAAGTTTAGCAACGATCCGTTGCAGTTTATTTTGTTTTGGAACGAGAGGGTTGGAAAATTAAATTTATTCTGGTCGATGACTCTTCATCCCCCGCTAGATGGCGCCAATTCTCAATTCATCCCCTACCACACATGGATTTATCAATTTATTAATTTCTCCTTCTTAATTAATGGAGCATTATATTAGTTTAATCTGTTTTTCTCGTTTGCTTTTTAGTTTATTTCTAGAACAATCACTAATTTGAGAATTGATTGATTTATTCTATGAAAAATAAAGGGGTGTCTCATGTGAGGAAGACATTTGACCCTTCCCTATGACTAGAAGCCCAGTAAAGAAATTTCAAATTATCTTTGCGCAGCGGCAATATCGTAACCAATGAGGTTTATCCGAGGTGCGATTATTGCTAGTTGAAAACTTTTACCAATACCCCGTCTATTGGACTTGAAATATAGTCCATGAGACAATTTTTGAAAGTCTCTCCTGGAGACTAATAAGCAAATAAAACATATTTAAATATAATAATATTATATACTTAATACCAAACATGAAATCTTTTTATAATCCCACATAAGGTGAAAATTACGACTCAGAAAATTCTAATTTTTTCAAAATAGTTCTCAATTTGAATTTTAATAAATTTTCGAGCCACTCTTTAGAACAGATGAAATTACCTTTAATAAAAAGAACAAATAGAAATATATACCTACTTAAAAAAATTCTCTCTAAAATTTTATTATTATTATTAATGAAACGTTCAAGTTTGATTAATTCTTGTTTTGCAAAAATATTTTGTTTACATTCCTACAAATCTTCAATCAAAATATTTTCAATTTTTTTTTTTATTTTAAAGTTGAATTTTGATTAAATCGTGAAGTAAGTAAAATCGTGTGTTCTTCCACAAGCGATACTCTAGATTTTGAAAAATTGAGGGAGAGGATATATTATGAAAACTAGGTGTATTTTTACTTTACCATACAGGGTATGGTCAAGTATTGTAATCGTGAATGAAAAAAGTGTTTTTTTTTGCTTCTTTTTTTAGAAATATCTCAAAAACGGCTGAAACTATTTTGATTTAAAAAATTGAGCAAAACCATGGCATATTGCTCTATAAAAAAGTTCTAATAAGTGAACATAGAAAAAATTATATTTTTCGAGATAATAATTGTTTTGTCAAAATGTCTGTTAGTCTGTCTGGTTGTTAGTTAGTTAGTTAGTCTGTGCGTTACCAAATTTTTGTGGACGAGCTAGCTCAAAAACTAGTTTGAATATCGAAACCAAATTTCACACGAAGTTTTGGTCCATTGAGATTAAGAGCTGATTAGATTTTAGTGCATATCGACCCAAAATTAAAGCAGGTGGACGGGGGGTTAAAATTAAAAATCTAGGCCGTTTGAGCAAACTCAACCAAATTTTGTATACATAGTCAGTGGACCCCCAGAAGCCTAAAAATGCAAAAACTAACTTCCTAAAGGGGGGGGGTCAAAATATGAAAAACTTGGCCATTTACCAAACTCAACCACATTTTGTATACATAATCAGTGGGACACCAGAAGTATAAAATTGCAAAAACTACCCCCCCCCCCTATAAGATTATAAATAATTCTAGGTGCCAGGTTGTATGGTAAAGTTAAGTGGATGGCCACATCAGAACACGTCAGCCTATTTCTTATTTATAATAGGTAACTTTTTAATAATATATATATTTTTCTAAAATTATTTATTCGATAGGAGATATCTAATCAGTGAGAATTCCCGGTATATTCTTTCTTTCGCCTTGCCTAGTTGAATTAAATTTATTTTCGAGTTCAGTAGCGACCAGGCAACCAGCCGCTTCGGTTCGTATTAAATGACGTTTTCTATTGTTGTGTTTTGTGCGTTTCGGTATTAATTTATTTACTTTTTCTGCTGAGGATTGTTAAGTCCTTCGAGCATTCAAGGCAAACACACACACATTTAGATATTTTAAAACATTTTTATACAACCACTACTATTATAAAATTTGAACAAATATATTCTATTCTCTCTCCTAAATTTTTTCTATCTAACATAAGAGGATAGGCAGCCAGTAAAATAAAAATATTAATGTGTCATTGTTTCAATTACCTACATATTTAATTTTTTTTACAAATAGTTTTATGAGCACAGTTCATATCTGACCTATTGTCAATTGAATTGTTGTACATTAAAATTTCGATCATTTCTAAAATTAATCTTTTTTCTAAATTCCGTTCTTTAACTAAAATTTCGGAATTGGAAACCTCGAAATTGAGTCTTAGGTTAGTTGAATGGCCATAGCAAGCTTCAGAATTTTATATTGTTTTATTTACAAATTTATATTTATTTTATATACAAAAAACAATCAATAAATTAATGTATTTCAATATATATATATATATATATATATATATATATATATATATATATATATATTTTATTTTTTCAAATATTTTCTTAAACATTAAGATTTTAAAAGTCTAAGTGACTAGGTTAACCTTTCCTAGTGAACATATACTAATATTTCATCTGGATACAAGATGTATCTATAAAACGGGGTCATAATTTTGAGGGTGGTTAGATAGGTCAAAATAAAAGAAAAAGTTCATATAAACATATGTCTTGAACACTACTTTTACCAGCTATATTTTTACTAAATAATTTATCTGCTTGACAGATTTAGTTGAAATTTTGCTCGGAACTCATTAATGAAATGACCTAGTTTGGAAAAAATATTAATTTGATTCAATTTCCTCTTTCAAAATGTAGGTCATTTATAATTTTTAAATAAAAATAACTTAAATCTTTTTAAAAAATAATTACGGGATCAAATTGATATTTTCTTCAGTACTAGATCTTTACATTACTGACTTCCTTGCAAAATTTCAACTCGAGAAGCTATTCATAGATATAAATTTTTTAGTAAAAACAAAAACAAAATGGTTGACAGCTAATAAAAGAAGCGTTTCTGGACATGTTTATATGAACTTTTTTCTTTATTTTGAACCAAATAAACACCCTATGAATTATTTCCCTGTATTACAGATACACCCTGTAGTAAAACCTGAAACATTGCATTTATTTATTTGGGATAATGAAAACAAAACTAATAGCATAAAATGGTGTTAAAGGGGATGTTGATACAGAAAGGTATTATTTATTACAGTTCCAATTATAAAATAAATGTATTTAATTACTAATGGGAAAATTTTTAATTTTTATTTGATATATATCTACGTAATTAAACAAATTAACTAATAATTCATTTGTTTTCATATAATTAAATCCCACAAATATTTAAAATACAATAATTAAATTCTTTGACTCTATGTATATTTGTATATAGTCAAAGATTAAATCTATTAAAACTAATTATGTTTAACAACCTTTTTATATTTCATTTGTCGTGCCAAATTTAAAATAAAATGTTGTATTTTTCTTTTTCTACAAATCATCAATATTGGTAAGGTGGCCAACTTCTTTACAATGAAAAGGAGAATACAAATTAATTGAAGGAAAAAATGTCGTAAAGAGGTATTTTTGCCTTAATTAAATGCAACGCTTTTCTATGTTTTTCCAAATCTTCTATGTTTAGTCTGATTTTAATGATTTCTTTATTTATACCTAGGGGTAGGTCTACAATTAGCAATTACAATGGTTTTATTTTGAACTCTGAGAAAGTAGAATAAGAAATTCTCCCAAACCATAAAGGAGAGGCTTAAGTAAATCAGTTGAGGTCGATCTATTGCTTTGTATATGTTCGATTAATTTTCCATCGTAATTCAAAGGCTTTTCTGGGATTGATCGGTGGACCTGGCCGGAGGAGACTGCTGGAGATTCTCCATTTTCGAGCTATTCTTCTCCATAATACTGCAAAGTCGCAAGTTTCATCAGTATTCAATATGTGTAAATCTTGAAAGTCTTTGATACTTTAATATTTATTATTTGAAATTTTATACTTTAAACTATAAAATTTCAAATAATATTAAAGTATCAAAGACTTTCAAGATTTACACATATTGAATAATGATGGAACTTGCGACTTTGCAATTTTATGGTGAAGTATAGCTCGAAAAGGGAGAATCTCCAGCAGTCTCAAAAATTATCGCTATTTTATTAATTACTACCTACTTATTTCTTACCTACGGACCGCGACCTGATTAAGTACCGAAATTACGCTCTCAGCTAAGCAAAGGTTGCTCATAAGTACCTGAAACTATAGTCTCGTTATAAATAAATAAAATTTATACTTCCAGCAGAAGACACACTCTTTTATTGTCTCCTTCAACATAAGTACCTGCTTTAAACTTTAAAAACTTATAAATTATGTATAAGTATAGAGCATTTGGGAAAAAAGCCACCTCTCATTGCTTCTTATTCTTTCTTCTACCTTATAGGGTATTTCACATAAATTTCCTTTTTTTATAATAATAAAACTAAGATACGAGGTAGGTTTCACAAAAAAGAAATAAAACAAAATTGAGTTTTGAGTTCGATATATTTCGGGGGTTAGCCCATCATCAGGAGTCTAAGAAAACTGATTACATATTGGAAAAATAGTTTTACAAGTAAGAATTTTTAAAATTTTTTTAAAAATGTATGTGGTGGGGGGAATGTAGGGGAAGAGGGGGGGTAGTTGTTCTAAGGATTAATATTTTCTATTGAGATTTGAGCTGGGTGAAAGGGATCTATCTATACCTGCTATTATAATAGCGAATGGACAGGTACCTGAGAAGGTACAACTTAAAAGGTATATAAGAGAGTGCAATTACCCGCAGATAAAGGACAGGCCATCACCATCTTGAAGAGAGAAGAATACATCGAAAAAGTCGAAGAATTTATTTCTACAAGTGGTGCTCAACTTCTACCTTCCGATCCGACTCCAAAATTTCAGAAACAAATAATTAATACATTAAATAAATCCTCCAACTACCTCCCTAAAAATCAAAACTTGTATTCCCTCAGAATAATGAATCCACATGCACCTATCCTTTATGGTCTTCCCAAACTACATAAAATTGACCACCCCATTAGACCAGTAGTATCTTATATCAATGCCCCCGCATACAAATTATGTAAATATCTTAATAATATCTTGCAAGATATATTTACTTCTAAATTCTCTATTAAAAATTCCCTAGAACTTACACAGGCTTTAGAACATATAAATATTCAAAATTCCTACAAACTCATTTCGTTCGACGTTAAAAATCTTTTCCCCTCGATCCCGCTTTCGGACTTAAAAATAATATTAGATGAACTTATTAACTTAAATATTACAGACCCATCTCGAAATAATCATATTCGCCAATTACTAGACCTATGCCTAAACCAAAATTATTTTCTCTTTAATAATAACTACTATAAACCACAAAAAGGATTAGCCATGGGTAGTCCCCTTAGCCCCTTGCTTTCAGAAATTTATATGTCTCATTTAGAACAAACCATTCTTAGCCCAACCAACCACTATTTCAAAGATATTGTGTTCTGGCGTAGATACGTAGACGATATTTTTGTCATATGGTCTGGCACTAAAAGACAAATTAATCTATTCCAACAATATCTTAATACTCTCCATGAAAATATACAATTTACTTCTGAAATAGGTACAAATAATACTCTCGCTTTCTTGGACCTTCAAATAACTATTTCACATCAAAAATTACACTATGAAATATATAGAAAACCCACTTTCACGGACACAGTCATTCCCTTCTCATCTAATCACCCCATTAATACAAAATTTGCAGCATTCTATTCAATGATTCATAGACTCCTCAGTATACCTATGAATACTATAAATTTCAATAAAGAGCTTAACATCATTCAGAATATAGCCCTGAATAATGGATATAACATTTCGACTATCAACAAAATTTATAATAAAATCAAACGTAAATTCACTATCTCACACTTACACTCATTAGAATCTGGAACCGAAAAAATATATAGAAGAATACCCTTCATTTCTAATCATCTGACATCTCCATTAGCTTATACCCTTAGATCATATGGAATCACTCCTGCTTTATACAACAACAACAATTTAGGCTCTCAATTAATTAACAATAAAATAGACAAAATTGATAAATTAGACAAATCAGGAGTGTATAAATTAACTTGTCAAGATTGCGACGCTTTTTATATTGGGCAGACAGGTCGCGCTTTCAAAATACGTTACTCCGAGCATGTAAGAGCCCTTAACCACCTCAACAAATCCGATAACATTAATTTAGATTCGACCTCAGCCTTCGCAATTCACTTACATGAATCTAACCATTCACCCTCTAATAATAACCCTATCCCCATTCATTTCGAAAGAAAAGGCCTTAAATTGGACCTCCTGGAATCCACCGCGATAAAAATAGCCCTCTCTAATAATTCAAATATTTTAAATAATCAATTGGAAGTGTATAAAAATACAATTATTGATTATATGTTATAATAAATTAAATAAACATTCCTTTCATTGTTTGCACATTATACTAGGGTAATTGCACTCTCTTATATACCTTTTAAGTTGTACCTTCTCAGGTACCTGTCCATTCGCTATTATAATAGCAGGTATAGATAGATCCCTTTCACCCAGCTCAAATCTCAATAGAAAATATTAATCCTTAGAACAACTACCCCCCCCCCTCTTCCCCTACATTCCCCCCACCACATACATTTTTAAAAAAAATTTTAAAAATTCTTACTTGTAAAACTATTTTTCCAATATGTAATCAGTTTTCTTAGACTCCTGATGATGGGCTAACCCCCGAAATATATCGAACTCAAAACTCAATTTTTGTTTTATTTCTTTTTTGTGAAACCTACCTCGTATCTTAGTTTTATTATTATATTAAAATGTTTCACCTAGAACCAACACCGAACTCCTTAAAAGTTATTCCTTTTTTTTGTTTGAGCAATTTTGATTTTCCTACAATTGTGGTACTTTTTTCTAAACAAAATAATCTGCAACGGATCATTGCTAAACTTTATCCAAATTCATTTTAAATATTAATATGTTTATTTCTTTATTATTAATTAGATAACACTTTTTATTTTCAGTCCATGTTATTTAAATTCAAAAATAGTGATCTATTCTCATCTAATACTCGAGGAATAACCATTCTACATTGGATTTTAGACGATTCTGTTATTATTGGTAACCATTGCTGAAGACATGGAGTAATCGAGTTAAAATCAAAAATATCCATCGATTCTCATCTAATAATTGAGGGATAACAATTCTACATTGGATTTTTTACGTTGCGATTATTATTGGTAACCATTGTTAAAGACATAAAGGAATCGATTTAAAATCAAAAATAACAATCGATTCTTATCTAATACTAGAGGAATAACCTTATTGCATTCCATTTTTAATGTTTTGGCTATTAATGGCAACCTCTACTGAAAACGTGGAAGAATCGACTTAAAATCAAAAAGACTAAATTCTTTTATGGTAAACAACTCAAGCTTTAATGTTTGTGAGTCGATATGTACCAAAAACTAATCAGCGCTTCATTTTGTTAAAGTAATGGTAGGTTTTCAATTTCATTTCAATCGGTTCAAAGCTGTGGAAAAAATTGTGGACGAAAAAAACGACCACATAATCCACATCCACCCATCTATCCATACATCTGCACACACTAAATGAAATAATCGCACTTTTTGGCCTCTCGAAAAGACCCCATGTAATTTTTGGCAAAACTGTCACTTGCTAAAATTCAACCTAATTGAATACTACAATTTGTGATTTTAATTGAGACCGTGGGTTCCGTAGTCTTTACCTGAGGACCCTTTGAAGTCGCGCTTGCCGCGAGACCGATTACAATACTTTCCCCATGCTTCGCATTGGATAAAGTATAAATAATCGACACATATATTGGTCTTTTTACGCAGTCTCATTTTTATAGGTTTTACGGCTTCTTCAATTTTTTCACTAATTTAATACAAAAAGCAATCAATATATTATACATATATCCAGTTAACTAGAACTCGTAGTGGTATTATTTTCCGAATATTTTTTTAATAAAGTTATTGATTGATATTTTTTTTCTATTTTTGTTGAGTTTTGAGTGTGTTTGTTTAATATGAAGTGAGATAGATGGTTTCGTGTAGACCCCACGAGTGAGGTCAGTTCATTCTGCTGCTGCTCTTCCTCCCACGCATACCCTAAAAAAACAACTATTTCGATCGTTGTTTAAATCAATCTATTTAAAGAAATGAACGGTTAAAAAGAGAAACAAACGTTTCTATTCTGTTTAATCCAAAATATAAAAATATTTAAAAAATTTCCCTCTGTGTGTGTTTTTGTACTTTTTTTGTATTTTGGCCTTCTGCCCAGTTGGCAAATGATTTAAGACTAATCTCATTGATCTTTCTATTTGAATTAGCGCTGTTTGTCGTCGTTTGCCTATCTATCTATTCTAATTATGAAAATGGGTATCAGCGAGCAGACGAAAAGACACAAAGGTGAATTAACCTGTCAGTATGAATTACTTACTATCGTTAGAACCTTCATTTAGTATGGATGAATATATTATTTTGGTTTGCTAATACCTAACATATATGTATCGTCAGCTGATCAATTCTGAGAATACCAACCAATGAACTCTTCCATTTCAATAAGCTTTCAGAATCAATTCCAGAACAAACGCATAATGTCTTCTCATTCTTCTGCAATAAGTTAAAATAAATTGAAGTTAAAAGTAAACTTTTTCAAGACTCAGTGAGGTTATTACAATATTATTTATATTTGTTGTTTTTTTTAACCGACTTCAAAAAAAGAGGAGGTTCTCTATTCGACTGAACTTTTTTTTGTGTGTCTATGTTACCTCATATCTCCGCCAATTGTGAACCGATTTCGATGATTTTTTTGCATTAATACCTTTTTTGTTAGGTTTGTTCAGGCCTAACTTCTTTGTTTATGAACCGATTTCGATGATTCTTTTTTTATTGGAAAGGGGTATCTTTGGAATGATGCCATATTAATTTGGTCAAGTTCTGATGATATGATCAACGACGAAATAACGTAAATATCCAATTCTTATGAGCAAATAATCGAAATTATGATAAATAAAATATTTTATAAAAAATCTTATAACATTCATTTAAAACCCGCAAACTTTTCGAGATAATTTCTATATTTATAAATTGAATTTTATTATCATTTTCTGATTCATTCGCCTGATGCTCTCTCTTACGAGATGCATGCAAGGTATTATAATAAAGTAAAGTCACTATTAATAACATCACTAAAAAGAGAAAAATAAAAACAATTTTTATTAAAAAAAATAAAACCGATTGCAATAGTTGTGATATTTATTATAATCTTTTTGTTATTGATTGCAGTTATTCTTTGTGAAAGTTGTATTATCGATCGAAAAACCGTATAAATGCTTTACTTAAGAATATTCCTATTTAGGTACGTCCTACAGAAACTTTCTATTCTTTTTGTTGTTTTAAATAAAGGACTTTTATCAATAATTTAAAGAAAATTCATTTAAACATTTGTAAACGAATATATTTAATGCATTTATGAATTCTCGGCGTTTCTATAATCTTTTAATTTAAAATCGCCAAGTAAAAGAATCAAAGTTAAAGTTTTAAATTTTTTATCCCTATTGGGTATTTCATTCTGAGAGTGTCTGTGCGCGTAGCTCTTAATTTTCCAACAGCAGAAGTGCCTTGGTAAGTGAATCAAGGCGTTAGGCTTAAGTTAAATATATATAATTGCTACAATAATTAATGGAAGGATTTCGAGAAGAGGACGATGTCGACTTCAACTTAATCCGCTAATGTTTTACTCTTTCGCCCACCCATTCTCTTTTAGTAATGTGTAATTATTACAAAGTAACCCCAAGGAGTTAAAGAATACGAGCAACTGTTTAATGAACCCTGGGAAACATTACAACTTGAAACTCCACCACTATGAATAATGAAAATTACTAAAATACACAATAAAATTATAAAATTTTGAATATTTATCTATTAATAATTTGGATTAAACGCACATTTATATAATGTACTAGAAGCGTAGCCACGGGAGGGGGGGGGGCAAGGGCAGGGCTCATGGGATGAGTAACGGCAACGACAAACCATTTCTTATTGGAAACCGTAATTAAATATATTTCATATGTTTAATCAAGAATTATGTTCTTTTTTAATTTTTTCAAGTACCTTTTTAGTCCAGTTAAATTAATTGTTCTCTAAAGGGCCCGTCGCGGGAAAGTTTTGGGGTAGTTTTGATTTCTTGATTCTATTTGTTTTTTTGGTGTGCTGAATCCGAATCTGAGGTTTGCTAACAAAATTTCGAGACGGAACATTGTCAAAAATGCAAAAAAAAAAAAAAAAGTAAAAAATAGTGGTAATAGTGCCGCAATGAGGTTGAAGTTTCGAAAAACTGCAATTTTTGCAAAAAACCGCAGTTTTTCCTTTATAAAATGAAAACTACTCATCCTAAAAATTTTGTTGACTTGAACGTTAACTTGCACCACTTTTTTGTTATAACTTTTAGATTTATAGATATTCAGTATTTGCCATGACAGGATATGATCCGAATTCTCAAAAGTGTCATGGAAAATGCTGGATATCTATAAATCTAAGAGTTTTATCAAAAAGGTAGTCCAAGTAAACGTTCAAGCCAACAAAATTTCCTAGAGAATGAAACAGAAATCAAGTTTCTAAGATGAGTGGGTTTCATTTTATGAAGGAAAAACTGCGATATTTTTCAAAAAATTGCAGTTTTTCAAAACTTCAACCTCATTGTGGCACGGACCATTATCCAATTAAGATGAAACTTTGTATAAATTATAGCAAATGCAATTTAGTTTAAAAATGTATAGAATGATCTTTGTAGAAAACGTGCTCTTTCATGGTCAAAATAGGAAAAATTCGAAAAAAGTGGGAATTTTGGGATTTGCGGAAACAGAAAAAATACTACACTTTTCAACTAGCGCTTGAGCCCGAACGGTTGGTTGGAGACAAAAACCTAAATTAAGAAATTTGTCTTTATGAACTTTCATTTTAAATGGGAAGGTTATTTATGAAAAGTTGATAGTTTTCGAGTTATAAGCAAAAAACCGCCAAAAAATGAAATTTTTTTTGCATTTTCGTCAATGTTCCGTCACGAAATTTTTGTTATCAAACCTCAGATTTGCATTAGGCACACCAAAAAATATATAGAATCAAGAAATCAAAACTACCCCAAAACTTTCTGGGTATAAACACAATTTTCTGGCTACCCAACTGTAATGTACTAATGTACAATTTTATATTATTTTAAAGTAAAACGGAACTATTTATTTCAACACTACAATGTCCATTTGTTCGAGCATTGTAGCGCGTAAACAAAAATGACACAAACTTGAAATTTACTATTTTTTTATTTTTTTATTTAAATAAATACATTTTATAAAAAAATCTTAAAACGTTTATTATAAATTCCAATGTTTCGCAAGAAATTATCCATTTATCAATGGAAATTTCGAAAAATAGTTGCTTTAAAAAGGAAATATAAAGCAATTATAAACAAATAAATAAATTTGTTTTCTATATGAGAGTTTTGTTGTTTTAATTTTCCTGAAGAAGAAATTGAAGACAATAATAATTGAATCATTTTTACTTTACCATTATTTTACTAATACTGATTCAAGTCAACAAATTTATATGTTATATTTGACAAGCAAAAAATAATATTTCGTAATCATTTTTATTGATTGATTTTTGCTGTAATGCTCGAGAAAATTTAAACAAGATATAGTGGCATCAAAAAATCTGAAATTTAATTCCTGAAGATTTTTTTAGGATAAGATTTAAACTTGCCAAAAGAACTAAATGTATTTTAAATTTCTAAGAAAATCACAAGAAGTTGTCATCTATTAGTTCCGAGATGGAATGCATATTCTAAATTATGAAGAGCGAAGTGGTAAAAAAAAAACCTTTTTAGTTATAATTAAATATATTATCTCGGATCTAATAGATGACAACTTCTTGTGATTTTCTTAGAAATTTAAAATCTCTTTCCTCGGGGACTTGAAGTATATTTTTATCTATTTGGAAAAGTCATTCCATTAACCTTCGAATTTTGAAAAATTCAAAATTCGAAACACTCAACTAACCTTTAATTAATTATTTATTTGAAACAACCATCAAAAAATCATATTTTTAAAATAATTATCTAAATATATATTATTTATTTGTAAAACAACAATTTTCGATTTAATTATCTATTTTTAATAATAATTTTTTTCTTTTTCAGGTTGGTGCCTTTTATGTAATGCTTCAATTGAATTTTCCTAGCATTTATACAGAAATTAAAGGAATAAAAATATTTTTAATTTTACTTAATATCTAGCCTCATAAAGTCTTCATATTGATAAATTACTACCTAATTTAAGTATATTTCAATTAATTCTTGGTAATTAGAAAATATTTATTATTTAGAACGAGATTATTATATTTTATTATTTTTTTATTTGAATATAATACAATTCATAAATCAATGGAAAGAGCGTATTTAAAATGATTTCAAATATTTTTTACCCTATTCAAAGTTTCTATGCTCTTATGGTAATCAGGGGTAGTAAAGGCCTTCTCCCTCATCTATAAAATCATTTTGTTTTTAAGTGGCGTTTGGTGACTTTTCAACCAGGGGATGCTGTCCAAAAAAGTACTCTTCATTTTTTGAAATTTTATTTTAATCTCGCTTTTTCGTTATTTTTCAAATTAAACATTAGATTTTTAAAAAATATATTTTTAGTCATTCGCCCCAAACGGATACAGCTTTGTGGGAGTGAGGGTAGGAGTCAAAATTCTATCCCTTTCCACCAAACTCAACCAAATTTTGTATACATATTCTGTGGACCCCTAGAAGATAGAAATACAAAAACTAATCACCCAAAACGGGGGGAGGGTCAAAAATGAAAATTCTAGCTCTTTTGACCAAACTATGTATACAAAACTTGGTTGAAAATTGTATATTTAAAATGTGATGG
This sequence comes from Forficula auricularia, assembly GCA_024734495.1. Classification (NCBI taxonomy): domain Eukaryota; kingdom Metazoa; phylum Arthropoda; class Insecta; order Dermaptera; family Forficulidae; genus Forficula; species Forficula auricularia. Next base: position 30,262,193 of record JALMQS010000099.1, read on the forward strand.
AGGGTAAAAATAGAACCTTAATGAATAAAAAAACTTAAAAATCAGCAAAGTATTTAATTAATAACATCAACAATTTTTAACATCACTTTTTGGACAACCACCTGTTAATAATCAGTATTAAAATTGAGACCTTGTTATATAATATATTCTATATTTTTAAATAAATTCTTGATAATTTTTGATCCTACATATCTTTATAAAAATAATCATAAAATATTGATTAATATTTTAAACGTTTAAGAAGAATAAAATATGAATATTTGTCGAAATGATAAACCAGTTAAAAATGACCAGCTCACAATATCTCTCCAAGGTTTTTGAGAAAAATGACCTGATCCAGCTCATTGAATGTGTTCATACAAAAGAGAAAGGAAACACTTTAAGAACCTTAACTAATAATTCCCACGACTTGTGAATAGTTAGATACTTTAATTAAAAAAAACCTATCAAATTAAAGTTACCCGAAGATAAATCCCTCCCAGATCGATTTCTCGACTTGAAACTCCTTAATCTTTGATTTTTATCGAAATCGTTAGAGCCGTTTTCAAGAAACGGATTCTATATATAGAAGAATTGTTCATTTATATCATTAAGTCCGTGAAAACAGAGAATAGAGGAAAATTAATAATGGCTTTGGTGTAGGAATGTTTTTCGATTCATCTTTGCAGAGAGGGGAGAATATGAGGCAGAGAAACTTTGAACATACTAAATATGAAAATGTTTTGTTGGCTTTTCATTTTTGTATTGTATTGAATCATATTGTGTTTTTTGTGCCACTTTACAAGAGAGAATTCTTAGATTAAAAAGATACAAAACGATTATAATGACGATATTGTCAAGTCTCAATTTTTTTCTTTTCAGTACAGTAAATTTTTTATTTATTTATTTATTATTTCATCAAACAACAGATATGGTGTATTAACTGTTAGCTTTTTTATTCTTTCTCGTTATACTACTAATTTTTATATATATATATATATATATATCTACCTATTGAATATATATATATATATATATATATATATATATATATATATAAATATAAACCACAAATGTCTACAAAAACAACCAGATGAAATAACCAGCTGAATATAAAATTAAAAAAATAAAAAGTAAAATAAACATGAGGGCTTAATGGATTTTATTTTATTCTCTCTTTAAAATATATATTGACCTGTCATGTTGACCTTTATGTCCGAAAAAAAATATTTTCTACATATTTAAAATAATATATATAAACCTTAACAATTTTTCTTTCTTTTGCAACATTGGAAGCACTTAATGTATTTCACACGGACATTAACTAACTCTTTATAGACTCTGAATTCTAGATCAACACGCAAAGGGGGACTTTAGTAAAAACACTTGATAAAAATTCACTCATGTGTTGCATATTATCGCCAGCCATTTATAAAAAAAATGTTTATTTTTGTCTAAAAAAAAAATAACTATTTGAATAACTTCGACTGGATGTAAAACGGTGTTTGCTTGAGCTACGTGAAGTGTGAAAAATAAAAAGATTAACGCATTTAAAAGTAAACCAAAGTGGCTCAAGTTTTTTACAAAAAGATTAAAAAGAGAGGATCCCGAAAGCTTTTATAAAAACGTGATATCGCGGTTTAAAATTTAAATGCTAATTAATCTCCGTATGGTTGAAATAGTTTCTTTCTTTGCATTTTTACTTTATCATAAGGCGAAGAATTATAATAGTCTATGAAAAAAGTGTTGATTTAACTTTGCCATAAAGGGTATGGTCAAGTATTGTAGTCGTGCATGAAAAAAAGTTGTTTTTTTCCTTCTTTTTTTCGAAATATCTCAAAAACAGCTGAAACTATTTTGATTAAAAAAATTGAGCGAAATCATGTCATTTCGGTCTGCAAAGGAGCCCTAATAAGTGAACATCGAAAGAATTATATTTTTCGAGATAATAATTGTTTTGTAAAAATGTCTGTTAGTTTGTCTGTCTGTTAGGCTGTGTGTTACCAAATTTTTGTGGACGAGCTAGCTCAAGGACTAGTGTGAATATCAAAACCAAATTTTACACGTAGTTTTGTTCCATTGAGATTAAGAGCTGATTAGATTTTGGTGCATATCGACCAGGGGGGTGGAGGGGGTTAAAAATGAAAAATCTAGGTTATTTGAGCAAAGTCAACCAAATTCTGTATACATAATCAGTGGACCCCAGAAGCCTTAAAATTCAAAAACTAACTGCCCAAAGGGGGGGGGGGGCATAGGGTCAAAAAATGAAAATCTTGGACATTTAACAAACTCAACCAAATTTTGTATACATAATCAGTGGGACCCCAAAAGTCTAAAAATGCAAAAACTAACCGCCTAAAATGGGGATGGGTCAAAAAATGAAAATACAGGCTCTTGTACCAAACTCAACCAAATTTTGGATACATAATCAGTTGGCACCCATGAGTTTAAAAATGGAAAAACTAACCCCCCTCTCCCCCCTACATGATTATAAATAATTTTATTAAATATTAAATATGAGTCAGGAGGCAGGTTGTATCGTAATGTCAAGTGTATGCCCACATCAGAACACGTCAGCTTATTTATTTTCGAATTATCTAAAAAACGGCCTAAAATATTTTAAATAAAAAGAAAATTGAGCGAATTCACAGCGTTTTGGTATACAATAATACCTTATATCAGAGGTTCCGAAAGTTTTCCGAATCGCAGCTTCTTTTTAAAATTAAATTTTTTGCTTGGCGCCCTATTTATATTATTTGCAGGAGGGGGCTCCTCTTTTTTTTTTTTTTTTTTTTTTAATAATATTGATGTGAGTAGGAGATACACCAGAAGGTGGATCCCCTAAAGGCCTGTATGGGCTGGCCCCTCCATCGTGAAAAGAACAGAGTAGAAGGAAATGAAGCCGGGATCACGAGCCAATCTCAGAAACTTAGATACAATTAAATATCCAATTAACTAAGGTTTTAGGGGCTTCGAACAGATAAGAAGTTTACAAATTTTGGCTTCGAACAGATAAGAAGTTTACAAATTTTGGTCTATACATTGGTGGGAATATTTACATTTCTCTCTCTCTCTATTTACAGTAGTAGCATTTATCTTAGTATTCTATGCATTTGTCAAAAAAATCCTTTTGATAAAAACAATAAAAAAACTAAAACTATTTACAAAAATAAAAAAATTAATATAAGTCAAAAATATAAATAGAAACAAAAAAATAAACAAATAAGCTGACGTGTTCTGATGTGGCCATCCACTTGACTTTACCATACAACCTGGCCCCTCACTTATATTTAATATTTAGTAAAATTATTTATAATCATGTAGGGGGGGGTAGTTTTTGTATTTTTAGACTCCTGGGGGCCCACTGATTATGTATACAAAATTTGGTTGAAATTGGTACAAGAGCTTAGATTTTCATTTTTTGACCCTACACCCCCCCCCCCCATTTAGGACGGTTAGTTTTTGCATTTTTAGACTTCTGGGGTCCCACTGATTATGTATACAAAACTTGGTTGAGTTTGCTTAAATGTCCTAGATTTTTAATTTTAACCCCCTCCCCTCCACTCCCTTAATTTTGGGTCGATTTGCACCAAAATCTAATCAGCTTTTAATCTCAATGGACCAAAACTAAGTGTGAAATTTGGTTTCGATATTCCCACTAGTTTTTGAACTAGTTCGTCCACAAAAATTTGGTAACGCACAAATAGACTAACATACATTTTGACAAAACAATTATTATCTCGAAAAATATAATTTTTTCGATGTTCACTTATTAGGGCTTTTTTGTAGACCGAAATGCCATGTTTTCGACCAATTTTTTTAACCAAAATAGTTTCAGCCATTTTTGAGATATTTCAAAAAAAAGAAGCAAAAAAAACACTTTTTTTATGCACGATTACAATACTGGATCATACCCTGTATGGTAAAGTAATAATAAAATTCCCTAAAAGGTATAAAATAATTATTATCTTATTTATTTACAACTAAACGACGAAATATTAACATAAAATTACTTTTTGAAGTCGGTGCCAAACAAACTATATAAGCGGGCGTACCCGGCAAACGTACTTAGGGCCGGTTGTATGTCGCAATGTAAATGCTTTTTACCACTAACAAACGGTAGATGGTAAATGGAGAACCTGGGATGGCCAATCAGATGACAGGCACTGAAAGAGACTTAAAGTGCCTGTCATCTGATTGGCCATCCCAGGTTCTCCATTTACCATCTACCGTTTATTACTGGTAAAAAGCATTTACTTTGCGATATACAATATACACCGGCCTTAAGTAAGATCCGTCGAGTGCAATTCATATAATGTATATGTTTGGCACCGACTTTAAAAAGTAATTTCATGTTAATATTTCGTCGTTTAGTTGTAACTAAATAAGATAATAATTATTTTATGCCTTTTAGTGTATTTTATTTGTTGCGTTTAATTTTTTTGAAGTCGTTTTTATTTTTTTTATAAAAATTATTTTTATTTTTCTCTTTTTAGAGATGTTATTAATAGTGACTTAATATAATACCTTGCATGCATCTCGTAAGACGTAAGAGAAAGGGTCGGGCTGATGAATCAGAAAATGATAATAAAATTCAAATCATAAATATAGAAATTCTTTCGAAACGTTTGAGGGTTTTAAATGAATGTTTTAATATTTTTTTTATAAAATATTTTATTCATTATAATTTCGATTATTTGGTCATAAGAATTGGAGATTTACGTTATTTCGTCGTTGATCATATCATCAGAACTTGACCAAATTAATATGCCACCATCCCTAAGATACCCCCTTTCCAATAAAAAAGAATCATCGAAATCGGTTCATAAACAAAGATGTTAGGCCTGAACAAACCTAACAAAAAAGGTCTAATACCAATGAAAAAACGGGACCAATCGGAAGCTAGATTGAACCCAATGCTGAAAAAAAATTCAAAATCGGTTCACGATTGTCGGAGATATAAGGTAACATAGACAAAAAAAAATCACTGGAATAGAGAACCTCCTCCTTTTTCGAAGTCGGTTAAAATTAAAAGATATGTACAAGTTTTGATTTCATAGAGCGGGTCGGCTTCGGATAAATCCTAGGTCACTTCATTTATTATTATTATTTTTTTTATATATACTATTAACATTGGTTATGACCCGCTCTATTCGTTCTTTTATTAAAACTCTAAAAGTTTAAGATAGAGCCCTTCATCACCCTATACGTGAGATCGTTTAATGTCTTTTGGGATATACCCAGGGCGATGAGGGGTCCCACCGCTTTATGCCACCACACTCCCTTCCATAAGTAATAGAATGTCTAATCGTAAGTAAGAGATAAAAATAAATAATAAATAAATGCTTAGCTTCACACTTTGTTTTTTGTCTAATTAGCCAATAAATAAATGAGAAAATATACATAGTGAAAAAGGGTAGAATAGAATTCTTGGAAGTGACTTTTTCTTTTTATAAATTTTATTAAACCAATTATTTTACATGGATTTATGCATACATTGTTTTTGAGCTTCGACTCCTGAGATTACTTCTCCACCATCGAGTGTCCTTGATCATCTTTTTAGTCCTTATTTTTAATAAGAAGAAAAAACTAATTATAAAGATAAGAGTAAATAAAAATTTTATTTAATATGGATTTACTATGAGTTAAGGATACTGGGTCACTTATTTCACATTAAAATTAAAAAATTAAAAGATATAAATTTTTTTTCTTTTTCAATATATATATTTCGGGCTATCAACCCACTTCAGGAAATACAGAAAGTAAAAGTGACCCAGTATCCTTAACTCATAGTAAATCCATATTAAATAAAATATTTATTTACTCTTATCTTTATTAAAGATGTTTCACCTTGCACCAACACCACAATCTCTACTGATTAAAAACTAATTAAATAAAAAACCTCTTTTCCGATAATTATTCCTAATCCCCCGTCCCCCTTCCGAATATATCCCAAGAATTCTAGTAAGTGACTAAATTTGTATTAAATTATCAGTACTTTTGGACTTTTTGCCATTTTTAAACTCTGGAGACTGTTATGTTTTGACCCCTTATTTTTCTTTTATCTACAACAGGGATATTTATACGAGTATAATTAAGGGTAATATATATATGATGATTATGTCAAATTAAGAAATTGATAGGAAAGATTGCGTTTGAGTTTAAATGAAGAATCTCTTCTACTCTGCATAAAGTTTTAAAGCTCTGAAAATCATCTCTCAAGCCTAATTAAAACTCTCTAAAACACCATCGAATATTCAAATTATGTAAATATTCATTAAACTTTCCTTAAGGGTATATTATTTTTTCCCTTTTCTCTTTTTTATCCATCTCTTCTTTTTTTAACGATGCCATTCTCTTCTTAAATTAATAGACAAAATTCTCTTGTCTATTTACTTTAGAAAAGAGAGTAGAGAATATATTTAAATATTTAGATTAGTGATTATATGAAAATGAATTAATGGATTTGAATATTTAGACGATGGTTCTTTGTTATATCATGGGATAATTTAATTAGTTTATCTTTTCTGGTGAAATTTTTACATACAAGTTACAAAAATTAGAAAAATTAATGGTATAATATTTATATATATATATATGTGTGTGTGTGAGTAATTTAATTATTTGCATTGAATCGCTTTGAAAGCTTATATTTTACTTTTTTTACTAAAAAATTATAACATACTTGTAACAATAGATTGAGAGAATAATTCTTTTTCATTTCATTTTTGTTTTTATTTTGCAATTTTTTGAACATATTTTAATTCTATATAATAGAATTTTATTATTAGTATTAAAATATTGTTAGCTTGTGTGTTTTTTTTTTTTGTTTTTTTTTGGCTTTTCGGCCCTTCTAGCCATAAGCCAATTTACGATACTACTTATATATTTTTACTTTCTCCCATGCGAAGCATGGGAGAAAGTATTGGAATCGCTCTCGCGGCAAGCGCGACTTCAAAGGGTCCTCAGGTAAAGACTACGGAACCCATAGACTCAATTAAGGTCACAAATTGAAGTATTCAATGAGATTGAATTTTAGCACTTGACGGTTTTGCCAAAAATTATCTGGAATCTCGTCTAGAGGCCAAAAAGTGCCATTTTTTTTGGAAGTGCGTGCGGATGGATGGATGGATGGATGGATGTGTGTGTGTGTGTTATCGTTTTTTTCGTCCACGATTTTTTCCACACCTTTGCGCTGATTGAAATGAAATTGAAAACCTACCATTAGTTTAACAAAATGAAGCGCTGATTAGTTTTTGGTACATATCGGTTCACAAACATTAGTACTTTATTTCAGTACTTTTTTAGTTTTTTCTAAATATCTTGAAAATGACTTAACCAATTTTGATGAAATTTAATATCCTAATTAAGTACCTTGGGGACCACAAAAAAGGTTAAATAAAGTTTTTAGTAAAATTATATTTTAAAGTACTTTACTCAAGAACATATTAATATTTCAAATGAATTTGGATAAAGTTTAGCAACGATCCGTTGCAGTTTATTTAAATTTTGTCTTACCCAGGGGGTCAGATTTTAGCCGAATGCCGAGTCGGATTTGAACCCGGGTCCACTTGGTTAGAGGGATGATACGCTACCGCCTAGCCTATCCGACCCCCCCCCCGTTAGCTAGCTTGTGTTAAGGAAAAGTAGACATTATTGATAAAACTCGTACTATACTTGATTAATAGAAAAGTCTTTATTTCATGTCTGAGCTTATTTCAATGTCTCCTCCAATGGATATGGACTTGTCTCGACATGTATCCGGGATTGTTATAAAAGTGCCCAAGCTTATATTTCGCACCCTTTTTTTTCTATAGCAGGGTGAGACATTCTAGCCCAATTGCATTTTTTAAATATTTTTATTTTTATTTGTTTTTAAAATGTTTTCAATGAAATAAGGAAATTTTTTCGAAATTTCGGTAGATTCTTTTCATTTGCTTTTAAGGAAAGAAAAAATTTATCGAATACATTTTTTTCATTAAATAATTATAAACAATGAATTTATTTTTATTATATAGATTTTTTTTAGAATAAATAAGAATTAACAAATATTTAATATGGGGTGTTCATTTTAGAAAATCAATTCATACGAAATTTGTTTTTAATAAAATTATAATTTATTTTTTCTAAGAAAATTTTCTCTGTATGCTTGCAAGCTAAAGCCTGCTGGGCCTGTTTAATTTGATAATAAAATTTCTAAATTAAAATGATTAATTTTTTTATTTTCGTATAAAAATTCGGATTCGATGGTTAAAACGTTATAGACAACCGTGAATGGTATATAGACATGATTACTAACTTTTTCGTGGCTGAATTGGAAGGCATTAATGTTTCAGACATGTGGTTTTAGCAGCATGGCGCCACATGCCACACATCATGCGATTCAATTAATTTATTGAAAGAAACATTTGACGAACGATTAATTTCACTAAATGGACATGTTAACTGGCCACCTCGTTCGTGCGATTTGTCGCCATTAGATTATTTTTTCTGGGGATATGAAAAGTCGCATGTCTACATCGATAAACCAGAAACAATTGAGCACTTGGAAGCCAATATTCGACGAATTATTGCCGAAATACAGCCTGATTTACTATGAAGAATGTGTGAAAATTTGACCTCCAGATTACGCCGTGTCGCGGCAGCCACATGCCCGAAGTCATTTTCAAATATTAATGTCAAAACTTATCTGTCAAATAATGCCAATTTCGTGAATATTAAAAACATTTTACTGTGTTTTATTTCAATTTCAATTTGTCCTCCTCTAAAAAATAAATTGACACGTTCTGATGTGGCCATCCACTTGACTTTACCATACACTTCTCTTTGAGTTTGGTACAATAATGGCCTAGATTTTAAATTTTTGACACCCCCCTCCTAATTTTGGGTCGATATGCACCAAAATCTATTCAGCTCTTAATCTCAATGCACCAAAACCACATGTGAAATTTGGTTTTGATATTCACACTAGTTTTTGAGCTAGCTCGTCCATAAAATTTGGACGCCCAGACTGACTAACTAACAGACATTTTGACAAAACAGTTATTATCTCGAAAAATATAATTTTTTCGATGTTCACTTATTTGACCTTTTTTGTAGACCGAAATGCCATGGTTTCGTACAATTTTTTTAATCAAAATACTTTCAGACGTTTGTGAAATATTTCAAAAAAAAGAAGCAAAAAAACAACACTTTTTTCATGCACGATTACAATACTTGACCATAACCTGTATGGTAAAGTAAAAACACCCTTAGTATACCTACAAATTTTATTCTATAAATAGAAACTATTTTTCTAATAAAAATTCAAAGTTGCTGAAAAAAGTTCTATATATAGAGATTTTCGATATATGGTGGTTCGAGTGTATTTATTTTATTTTATAACTAGCGTAACCGGAGAGGATACCAAATCTTCAATGTTTTCGCTTTTTCCTCTAATTATAACTTTAGCAATTATTTCTTTAAAAATTAAAAATAAATCACATAATTTAAATCCCTCAAGAGTCTTGACTAAGAAACGTCAATTGAATATGTTGAGATAAATAATTAAATATTTAATAGGGAGAAGAAAAAAATCTTCCGCCTTGAATGTATATCTGGATCAGTTGAATTTCTCTCTTGATATTTCATTCACCTTTCATTTCCCTGGAGCCCTTGCTTCCCTGTCTTACCCTCACACACACACACGCATGCACACACACTTACGTCTCCTTTTAATATGAATATTTTTACGTTCATTAAACTCGAATCCGACCTGACAAGTTCTCAACGTTAACCAGATTGTAATTAAATCTTAATTAATATCAGTGAAAGGTTCAGATGGCGATTGCGATGGGAGGGTTGATGATGGCAAGGGGTGAAATATAAGAAGAGGAGCCTATGTCACTGTCCCAAAAGCCAAAAACTACCTAACTACATACATCACAATTATTATTAGAACAAGTTAAAGGATTTCGAAAATATAACGTGTGATATCCCAAACCGAGAACATGGAGGTCCAATCAACTTTAGTAACCGGGATAGGGATTTCACCGATATATCGATCATTTATTTATTTATTTATTTAAAACAATGCTCTGAGGTAGCTACTTCGTAAAGTAGAAATAGAAAGAATACAGACATATAGTAACATTTATATGAGTAAGATGGAAATATATCGATATACTCCTTGCGATGTATATCGAATATCGATATATGCATTGTGATATATATCTATCGAAAAATATACCGGAAGTTTTTTTCTCTTGCAAATACCAAAAAACTGCTGTAATTTTTTAATTGCACAATTTTATACGAAATTTTTATTTCACAATATCACAACTATTAAAAAATACTTTGACTAGGTAATACTTTAAACTCAAAAAAATAAAAATTTATGTGATGTACCTACTTATTGTAATAGTGTGACTAAAAAAATACCATAATACTAGAACAATATAATTTTTATTTTTAATTACAAAGAGTGAACAAAGTAAGAAAGTATTATTTAAATAATATACTTTAAAAAAATAAAAGCTGACATTGTAACTCAACGATACATATATTCTCAGATTCCGGATTTTTCTTTATTTTAATTTTAAAGTATTGATTATTTTTTTCTACAATTTTTTAATATGTATTTTAAAGCATGAAAAATTATATTTAGTTAATATCTAAAAAATAATTAATAAAAATATGTCGATATTTCGTATAAATTGATATATTTGCTGCGATATATTTATGTATCGATATATAATTTATAGCGAATTTCGATAAATCGATATATTAAAATAATTTGCCATCCCTAACCGGGACGACCAGCACACATGGGAACATGTTAATTGGTCTGAATTCTTCACATTAATTTGTATCTTTAATTTTTTGGATAACTATAACAGTCGAAATTTTCAGATTATTGGGGACGATGCCTTCCAAAATAGAGCTATTGATTATATTTAGAAGTGGATTCTCAATCGAATCAATGCATTCTCTCATAAAATAAACATCAATATCATCTGGACTACCATACATAATGAAAATATGATACTCTTTAACCAATTTGTATCTATTAATTTGAAGTCAACAAATGCCCCAGATGAGTCCTCATTAATCCAGTCACTAACAGGCGATGGGATATTATTACCTAAATTTGCTATGCTATCAATATCATTGTTTCCATTTTATAAAGTAAGAGCTGAAGTATGTAACGAAAACAGTTAATCAGTAATAGTGTGAAAGGCTAGACAGTTAGAAGACGAGTTCACAATAATACAATGTTAAATGACCTAGGTACCCCAACGCGACGGACCTTATACTATATAGAATATCTAAAGGGTGGGCCATCTAACTTTTGGAATTTGAATCGGCTATAAAAAAAAACTAATGGACATTTTTTCAAAATTATGACTATATTAGAAAGATTGGACTTTTTCATTTAAGACTGAAACACAACATCATTCAAATGACTGCCACGGCTGGCTTGACAGTACCTCATCCGATTAATCCAATTTTTTCAGTATATTTTCGATTGTTTGGGCTCCAATCGCATGAATAGCAACTTCGATTTCGTGTTTCAAGGCATCAATCGTCTCTGGGTGGTTAGCGTAACACTTATACTTAAGGTTTTCGCACAAAAAAATCCTTCCGGGTCAAATCACAACTCCGGGGCGGCCAATTGACATCAGCATTTCGACTGATTATTCGATTTCTAAAAACAGTCATCAAAAGATCGATGGTTACTTTGGCTATGATGTGTTTCATTCTTAAATGAAAATATCAAACCTTAAATAATTTTGAAAAATATTCATTAGTTTTTTTTTATATCCGATTCAAGTTCGGAAAGTTAGATGGCCCACCCTATAATTAAAAAGACTGATGAAAAAGATTAAACCTTCGAAACTATTATCTCTAACAAATAAATTATTTATGTATATTTATTTGCATCTTGTATGGAACGACCTCATTAATTTCTTTTTATTTCTTTAAATTCGCAAAAGAAAATCCAAGTGATCTGAAATTCAATTCAAAATTTCAACATCGAAACTTCTAAATTAAATTAACGTCTCCTATAATTATTTAATCTAGTACTTATATTCAGAATCGTACTTATAATATCAATTAAATATGCCCCCACGCATATATTATTGAATGAAAATCTGATTTAATCTTTAGATGAGATTCTAAACCTTAATTGGATTGTACATCTGTAGAGCAGGATTAATTATCGAATATACTCTTATGATGTATAGCTAGGAGCATGCATATATATATATGTGTGTGTGTGTGCTAACGCTCATAAACTTGATCTTTCATTAAAAGCTATATAAATATAATACGCTGGTTCAATCCAAAAGGGCATACAAGCATACAAATTCTCTCTCTTTTTTTTAACATTTCTCATTCACAGACCACCTCTCTTTTTTTATTGTTCACATTGTAAATTTACCTTGTAAATACAATCATTCCATATTAATTATATTTTAATTAAATAAATTAAATATTTTTCTAGTCTGTATTTATTAATTAGCACGTGTGGTAATTCCCATTGCGAAAACTTTGATAATCAAATAGAGATTTGCCTGTCTTTTTGTTTGAATTTCAACCATTAGTGGGATTTAATTAAATTTAAAATCAATTATTATTCTTATTATAAAATACATTAATCTCTCAATCTACACACTAGTAATTATATGTATATTAGCTTACTTCACGTGTTAGGTTACGTTTTATTATTAGGTATTATTATTAATTAAATTAAATACTATTAGCATACGAAGAAAATAAGCTGATGGGGCCATCCACATACACCTGGTCTCACTCTTATATTTAATAAAATAATTTATAATTATTTACAAAAGAACGCCCACACCTTCTTAATTTTGGGCCCATTAGAAATTAATAATTTCTCCTGTTTTAATTATGTGACTCTTTTATTAGAAATATCAGTTTTCTTAGAATTTTGTTTGGAATAATTTTTGAACCCCCCGCCCCCCCAGTGAGTCATTTTCATAAGGTCGTTCTATTTTTTTGAACCCCCCAATTTGGCCCCCGAAAAAAATAATAACGCTCTTTTTACTTTCACATTTATATTCTATAGAATATAGTAATGTGAAGGTTGCGATGTCCTGTCTGGGTCCTGACTCTTTGAGAGCTTGTATCTCAGAGATGAAAAAAGTAAATTTCATTTTATAACTTCTAGTGGAAGGAAACGATGTTCTTAATAGTTGGAAACCGGATTTAGGACATAAAACCGGAAATTATGGTCCCCAGGGTCCAAAAATCCATTGGTCAGTGCGTATGTACCCCACCCTGCGTTTCGTAACCATAAGTCTGGGAGCTACGAAATTCGAAACTTAAGCTCAATATAGGCTAGTACGAGGGGTGAACCGCAACCTAAAATCGTCTACACCTACTTCCACTTCGACTTTCATTTCCAAGTAGAAGACAATAGATTAAGGATAATTATCTAATGAATTTCAAAATAATTCCCCATAATTCCAAAAACGGTGTACATCTAATTCCAATCGCGGATCAAGATCAAGATTCTTCGTTTTTTTTTTATTTTTCTCAAAAACGACTCCAACGATTTTTTTAAAAATTATTTATCAATTGTCATGAGTTATTAGTTGTGTCAAATTTTAATTCCGATTGAAATAAAGGAAGAGGAGGGGGGGGGGAGTAAATTAGTAGTGTCGCGATGACTTCAATTAAATGAAAATGTGAAACTCGTATGGTGAACACACCAGTTGATTTATTATAGGTTCATTTTATATTATATTTCTATTTCTTTTTTTTATTTTGAAAATCTTATAATTTTAATTTTAATTTCAACCAAAATCTGTATGGTAAAATAAAAAATAAAAAAGTTGAATACAATTACTCAGAAAAACAATAGTTACGCCCGCACTCCTAACATGTCTATAATTATAATTGAACCAAAAAACAGGCCTGAGATTAGGTATGTTCAAAATAAATTTTTTGCAAATTTATAGTTCGTTAAATCGATTTAGTCGTTAACTAAGGCGTTCGTTAACCGATGTTCCACTGTATAGGATTGCCTATAGTGTATATAAATGATACATCTCTGAGACTTAATGGTTGCATAACTTTAGGGCGAAAGTAAAAAAACACTTTTCATGCACGATTACAATACTTGACCATAATGGTAAAGTAAAAATATATTTTTAATCTAGCAGAATAATGATTAAGATGCAAGCAGTTCACAAAGAGAAACAAAGAGGTTGTCCTCTGCTTGATAACTCTTCTACTCTCAGCAAAACAAAAACTTTTCAATTAAATGCAAGCAGTTATTTATAACTTAATCCGATAAGCTCATTAATCTTTTTTTCAATCTGGTTCATACATAGTGAAATTACAAATTGCTTAAAATTTCCTAATTACGGTTATATTTTGCTGGAATTACTAGCAGAAGATTACTGTCTTCAAATAAAACAAGCTATTTAATGTGTTTCTTTGGAACTACTCGGAAGTCGATGATCGTGACGTCATTGATTCTGTCTCCGACGTTTCGACATTTCATTTATAAGTCGTTTTCAAGTAATAAGGTAGATAGTGTTATTAACTACGAGGATCTAATCTGTTAAAATCACTGTTGTTGATTTAAGTGTTATTTTCTAAAAAAATTTGAAACCATATAAGCTCACTAGTTTTTAAGACTTCAGAAGAGAAACGCGCAATACTACTCTAGTCTAATATATATATAGTATATGATTTTAACTTCAAATTCAGACTGTTCCATATCAAATTCAGGATGTTTCAAACCAAAGTCAGAATTTTGAAAATCAAAATCAGACTTTTTCAAATCAAATTCAGAATTTCTATAAAACCATGCATATTTTACAAATTAAATTATAGATTTTTACCTGAAAACGTTTCTTGAGAGTATAAAATGCTAATCTTGAATAGTTTTGGTTAATGAGCTGAAAATTGGTACGCAAATATCTTATAATTAGAGACCGGATTTTTATGCAGTAAAAAGTGCCAAAATATGCAGTTAAAAATGCAATATGCAGAATACGTTGAGAAATGCAAATATAGGAAATAAAAGATGGCAAAATGAATTTTTTATGCACTAAAAAATTAAAATTGAAGACAAAATGACTATATATTTGAAGGAGTGCTATGAGAGGAATAAAAAGATAAAGTAAGCTATAGACACCAAGTGTCAAATATCTACTTTTATTTCGTAAAATATTGGACAAAATACATTACATTAATGACATTTAATATAATATTATTAAAAACTCTTTAAACTCAAAGAAATAATAGGTACACTTGAATAAAATCAACATAATAAATATAATTATTTTTCAAAAATGTGAACGAAAAAATACGGGTGGGGGGAGGGGGTTGTTTTATTTAATATACCCGATTGTAGTGTATTGTTTTTATTTTTTTACCATATATTAACAATCTTTTCTTATTGACGTACAAATAATAAACTAATAAAATAATCCAAATATTTGAACGGCTATAATCTGATCCCTACACTAATTTACACACACTTCAATACACACACACGAACACTCAATGTCCAAAATGGACTATAGTCCCCCCCCCCCCAAGGTTGTTAAAAAAAAAAATAACAAATGATCTCTAAAATCATTAAAATTTGATTGTAATTGTAAATAATTTATGTTTACAAGTGTTTCCTGTTTTATTTATTTATTTATTTTTTAATTCTTTCTCCGAAAAGTTACTTTTAAGGCAGCAAATGTGCAATATTTGACAAAAACTCTTCAAATATTCAATTTTATGCAATATTCTTCAAATAGGCAATTTTATGCAATATTACTCAAATATGCAAAAATAGGCAGAATAAAATTTAACCCACAGTATCCTAGATGCATGATTCAGATAGATAATTGATCTCCTGTATCGTATGTGTCGGCGAACAAAATATGCAATTGCATAGGAATCCGGTCTCTACTTATAATGTACCAAATTTTATCTTTTTACCTGAAAACTTTTTCTGAGAGTTAAATTAAGTTAAAACTTTTTCTTAACTATAGCTTTTTTCTATTTTTTCAACTGTTTATTAATAAATTCTGCTTTTGATTTGAAAAAGTCTGATTTTGATTTTTAAAATCCTAAATTTGGTTTGAAACATCCTAAATTTGATATGAAAAAGTCAGTACTCAATTTTTAAAATCCTGAATTTGATATAGAAAAGTCCGAATTAGAAGTTAAAACCCTATATAGATATAAGTGGAAGCAAAAATGAAATAAATATTTTCAATAATTTTAAAGGTAATTATTAAAATCTAAAATACAATTCTCTATTGAACTAGGAAGCTAGATTACATATACTGGATTGGTTTAGTGAAAACCCCGACTCGATATCTCCAATGGTTTCCGAGTTATTCAACTTTCTATCAAATTTCTATCCTTTTCTTATTGACCTATATTCTTATGTTTTTGTTTATATTTTTTTTGCTGCAATAAAAATTCCTTTGTCTCTTTAAAGAGAACCTTTGAATGAATTTTAAAGCAATAAATCAATTAACCGATTGACCTAGAGAGGACAAAGGGTTTTACGATTTGTATATAAAAATTTCTTGGAATTAATGAATAAGTAAATTCTAAGAAAATAAAAGGGAAATAAAAATAAAAGCCATTCAATATTTTTAAAATATAAACCAAATATTTGGTCCCACGGGCATTAGGTAGGCTTACCATACAACCCAGTTTGGCCGGGACTTTCCCGGGCGACCCGGACACTTTGTCATTTTGTTCCGGTTATTTAGGAAATACACACCAAGTCAAAAAGCGCAGCCTCGAAAAATGGTAATTATAGTCAACATGAAAACATTAATTGTGAACTAAATTTTAGTGAATTTTTCTACGAGATTATAAAAATCAAAGAATTTTGAAATAAAGTTCTTGCTAAGGATAAATGTTAATAACTTTTTAATAATAAGTTATTTTCAGTTAAAAATAATTAAAAATTACTAGATGATAGTTGTTTTTCTTAACTATACCTACTATAATACTATATTATTTCCTAACAAATTGCCTTACTAATATTATTTTCTTCTTGAATAAAAAAACACAGACCCAAGTATAACCTTGTTTATATCATACAGGGTGGACCATAAAGATCTACCACATTTTGAAGAGGTATAAAAAAATGAAAAAATTTAACTAGGAAAAAACTGAATATATTTTTGAAAATAACATAAAATAATTTTTTTCAATGTGTTTTAAACATTATCAGACAAAAAAAGAGGGGGGGGGGGGTGTCAAAAATGAAAATTCTAGCCCTTTTGACCAAAATCAACTAAATTTTGTACCCATATTCTGTGGACACACACTAGAAGGCTAGAAATGCAAAAACTAACCAAATTTTGTATACATAGTTTGGTCGAAAGGACTAGAATTTTCATTTTTGACCCCCATCCCCTTTTTTGGTCTGATATAATGTTTAAAAGACATTAAAAAAAATTTCTTCTTTTCAAAAATATATTCAGTTTTTTTCAAGTTAAATTTTTTCATTTTTTATAGTTATTCAAAAGGTGGTAGATCTTTATGCCCCACAGTGTATATTCTAAATTTTGATTAGAATAGAAAATCAATAGAATATTAATTAACTTTGATTTAAGCAGAGTACCTAGCTGTGAAATTTCTCTCTAATCTTGTATTTTGGTGGGTGTGAATGAAGGTGGAAAGCTGTTCTCGAACTCCGCAAAGTCTTAAATGGTTTTAATATAAAACAGATTGTGCCTCAGATTGTGGTAGGGGTTTCAACTTAACTCTTCCTCTGTTCGGTCCCACTAAAGCGTCACAAACGCTAGAACAACTTCACCGTACAAGTTGGCCTCAGATTGGAGCCGAGCAAGTTGAATTTGGTTGTCCGTTGGCAGCTCAGAGAAGGATTCACCGCAAATGAACACCAATTAATGCCAGGCGTTGTTGCGTTGAATTAAAGCCGATTTCAACCCTCCACAGTATAACCACCCCCCTCAAACTCTTCATCCCTTACCCCCTCCCCCTCTTCCCCTCATTCGACTTGGCAAGGCTGCCGATGACGGTTCGAGAAATTAACCATGATGGAAATCCCCCACTGCTTATGACTTGACTGGCTTTCGAATTTTTATTCCTACCAAATTATTAATATTATTATTAGTGGTGGTAAAGGGAGTAGAACCAGAAGCAAAAGTATTCGGACTAACAAACGAATCCAATCTATGAAATTGAAATTTATTTGATTGAAAAACTTGAAAACTTTACAACAACTCAAATTATTTAATTAAACATTTTATCCCATATTGAAAAATCAATATGTAATAAACTTATCCCACGTTTTACACGGTACTTTATTTACCTGCTTTTGATTTTACACGGCTTTTAAAATAACGGATTTAAACTGGTTCAAGTGAACATTTTGGCGCACATATTTCTAGCATCTTTTCCATCTTTACATATTTCAGAAAACCCCAATTGTATTTCAGAATTTCAGTAAATCCGATTTTTATTGTAAGTGAATGCAAAGGTACAGTGAAAGTGTTCCATCAGTGGAAATGTGAAGAAAACAGTACTATAATCAGATTCAAAAAGAAAACATCCATTGAATGACCCAACAACAAAATACACGTATTTGTATGGTAATAACAATAATTAAAAATAAACAATCAAAATTGTTATTAAGTATTATTTTTTTTTTTAATTATTTTAGTGATATTCAAAAACATCGTTTTATAATATTTAGCGCCTAATGATGAAACCCGCAATTCAGAGCGTTTGATTGGAATGCATAACCTAGAACACACAGGCGAAGCTCAATCTTTCAAACCTCTGCCCTCCCCCTCTTTTTTGATCACTATCAATTTCACATAGTGAGCCGTTTTCATAAAAAAATAGTTTTAAATATCAAAATTATTATTATTTATTTTTATTTATTAGCTATTAGCGAACGTTATTTCTTTTAAGTAATTTAATATCTACGATTTAAAATACATTCTGAAATACACAATTAAAAAGTCGTACGTCATATATCACTGCGGGCCGCACGTAAGAACGCCGAAGGTCAGATGCGGCCCGCGAGCCGCAGTTTGGCCAGCCCTGATATAAATAATTTATTTGTTTGAGACTATAGTTTCGACCTCGGTTTCGATGGTTTTATTTTTTCGTCATTTTGATAGAATTAAAAGTTTTAATAGAAAAATATAAAAGGGTATTTATTTATATAGGAAATTGAATTGAATTAATCCGACAATTATTTTTTCGTAAGAGTCTGAAAGATCTTGCATCCACTGATCGCGCTCCCGGTTTAGTCCTTCTCTCTAAAAGAAATACTAACTTCTAATACCTATGTACGTATATTGGAATCTATTATAAAATAATTAAATAAAAGCTACCCTTATTTATTCTGTTTATGGGAACTTTTCTTTGGAATAATTTTTGAACCCCCCCCCCCCCCCCACACAGTGAGTCATTTTCATAAGATCGTTCTATTTTTTGAACCCCCCAATTCGGCCCCCGAAAAAAAATAATAACGCTCTTTTTACTTTCACATTTATATTCTATAGAATATAGTAATGTGAAGGTTGCGATGTCCTATCTGGGTCCTGACTCTTTGAGAGCTTGTATCTCAGAGATGAAAAAAGTAAATTTCATTTTGTAACTTCTAAGTGGAAGGAAACGATGTCCTTAATAGTTGGAAACCGGATTTAGGACTTAAAACCGGAAATTGTGGTCCCCAGGGTCCAAAAATCTATTGGTCAGTGTGTATGTACGTATGTACCCCCACCCCTTGCGTTTCGTAACCATAAGTCTGGGAGCTAAGAAATTCGAAACTTAAGCTCAATATAGGCTAGGACGAGGGGTGAACCGCGACCTAAAATCGTCTACACCTACTTCCACTTCCACTTTCATTTCCAAGTAGAAGACAAAATATAAAAGGGTATTTATTTATATAGGAAATTGAATTGAATTAATCCGACAATTATTTTTTCGTAAGAGTCTGAAAGATCTTGCATCCACTGATCGCGCTCCCGGTTTAGTCCTTCTCTCCAAAAGAAATACTAACTTCTAATACCTATGTGCTTATATTGGAATCTATTATAAAATAATTAAATAAAAGCTACCCTTATTTATTCTGTTTATGGGAACTTTTAATTAAAGGGTGACCTGTATTTTTTGCTTTTCTTTCTTTTTTTTATTTGAGTTTTGTTTTGTTTTGTTAAGTCGTTTTTGGTTCAATTGTTAAATGAGGTTAGAGGGGTGGTTGTGTGTCTGTGGGGATGGGAAATGTACACGAGAAGAAGAGGGTGGAGGAAAGAACGTCGACAACGACAGCGACAAAGAGGTGGACAAGTAGAAATATTTTGGCCATCTTTTTCACAAAGCAACACCAAACAGACATTCTCTGTCTGCGTTTAAAAATAAGCACACCCATTTTTCTATCAGACAAAGATTCTTTTTTTTTCACTCTCGGGGGTGATCGCACGATTGTATTAAATTAATGGAATAGGAATTATGTTCGTTGCAAATGCTAGATAGTAATCTTACTCGGAGAAGCCTGCCTGCTGGACGAGTTTAATTGGATTCACGCAAAAATTTTCAAATTTTTATTTTTTACTCATTATTTTTAAAAATGTCTTAAACGTGAAGAACAATAATTTCCAATCATGATTTTGTTTCTCTCTGTTTGGCTTGATTCCCATTAAGAACAAAAAGTCATAGAAAATTGGTTCTTTTGCTAAAATGTTTGTATTTCCAATGCGGCGAATTGATTAGATTTTGTGCTTTCTAGTTTTAGAACTTCTGGTTCAAAAATGCAGTAAAGTCAATTAGTCAAGTCAAATTGTGGTTTTACCAGGAAAGTTTTAAGGTAGTTCTGATTTTTCCCATATTTTTGGGGGGCGCTGAATCCAAATCTGAGGTCTCCTACCAAAATTTTGTGACGCAACATTTTAGAAAATGCAAAAAACGTGAATATTTCAATTTTTGGCGGTTTTTCACTTATAACTCGAAAAACAATCAGCTTTCCCTAAATAATCTATCTATTCAAAATGAAAGTTCATAACATTTTCTACAAATTTCATTATTTAGGTTTTTTCTCCGACCAATCGTATCTTCGACCTCGGCAGCCCCCCCCCCCCGGTTCACCCAAAAACTCGCACTTTTTTCGATATTTTCCCATATTGACCATGAAGGACTACGTTTTCGACAAAGACCACTCTCTACATTTTTAAACTAGATTAAATTTGTTACAATTTTTTTGATAAAAATCTTAGATTTATAGATATCCAGCATTTTCTATGAAAGGATATGATCCTAATCCTCAGAAGTCATGGAAAATGCTGGATATCTATAAATCTAAGACTTTATCAAAAAAGTAGTCCAAGTAAGCGTTCAAGTCAATAAAACAGGAATCAAGTTTCTAGGATGAGTGGCTTTCGTTTTATGGAAAAACTGCGATTTTTTAAAAAATAGATCATTTATGTTTACAAAACATAAAAAATAAATTTTTTCTGTAATAAAAATAATCTTTTCTTCGTTCCCTAAATTTGAATAAAAAATAAATTTTATTTTTTTATTTTTATAGAGAAAATTTTGCGGAATTTAACAAAATAAAATGAATTAATTTCTTTTTGAGCACTGCCATCTTTTTTATAACTTAGTTAAGCTTGACAGACGAACGGAACATTCTATTTTATTAATATAAATTTGCTTTGTTCTATGATAAAACCTCGTATAATGCTTTAATTTGATTTTTAATATAAATTTCACCCAATACATTATATCTGATCTGACTTTCTTCTCATAGAGCCATGTTTCTTCTCGTAACTTGTAAACTAACCTCCAATATCGACAGTCCGACAGACATTCGATAAACCGATAAAAAACAGACTAACAAAAGCGAACTTGTCAAGGTCAATTCTATTCACACACACTTTAAAATAAATCACCATTGAAAATTTAATAATTCAAAATATGCAAATATCTACTATTCATTGTGCATAAAATTATCTTTTGATTCTTCCTCTAATTATGAATCTATTCAAATTATATTTCTATTCTATTGAGGAGAGTAATTAGTATTATCATAAAAAAGACAGACAGAGAGGGAGAGAAAAATACTCAGAGGCTTTTAATTGAATAATTCTGTATCTCGATGAACAAATACTTTAATTGAAAAGTGATGTCATTAGCAGTTAATGTGAAACCTTGAAGAAAACTTAATTTTTCGGAATTAATAATTATTTAATGGTAAAAATTTAATCATTAATATATTCACCAGATGTGTGATCGAAACGTCACGTATTTATGTTGTATAATTTTGTGTTAAAAAATCTATATTTAACAGTGAAATTTAAATATTTAATTTGATTAAATACCTATGTTTCCCCTCGAACCTACACTATTCTTCCTGAACTAAATATTTAACAGTGCATAATGTGGTTCTTATCAAAGCCTCTTCTATTTAAATTATTCAACCATCAAAGCTTTAATCTAATCATAAAATATTCTCATTTTTTTCTTAATTTTATTAGGTATTAATCAAACCTTTGAAATTTAAATAGGAGTCTAAAACAGGAAGTCTCCAACAAGGAACCAATTTTTCTTGTACACCGATTTTTTCGCCACTTAAAAAATGAAAACTATATTTTATCACACTGATTTCAAGCACTGGCTGATCGGGAGCAAATGACTTTTACTATTTTCAAATCTTTTCTACTTTTTTATTTGTATTTTTACTTATAATTTTATGTCTTGGGCAATCTTAGACATTGGGAAACTATTCATTTATTAACTTTGCGAAATTACAGCCTTAAGGCTTAAAAAAATGAACAGATGAATATTTGAAAAGATATTAATTATTTATTTGATCAAACTGTCTGTCAGCGTTGAGCACTTTTGATCGTTTTAAAATAGAAGCGTATATGAACAGTTAAGAAAAAATTATTTATTTGAAAAAATATTAAATGAATATTTCTCGAATATTATTTCATAGATTTTTTCTGAAAATTGAATTTCAAGACGATCATTAAAAAAAATACATTGATTTTTCAAGAAGTTATCATATATCCAAATAAGGAATGTTACATATTTCAAAAATTCAAAAAAGTAAATATTTGTAAATGAACGACCCCAGCTTTAAAAACGTGTATAGAGAGGTTTTTTTTATAGAATTATAAAACAAAATCTAAAGCTGCCCCTACACGATCATTCTGCCTGTCAGTCTTGTCTAGGATTGACATTCTAATTGAGCGTGTAGGGGTAGGACTGATGTAATGATGAACGAGATTGACTGATTTCCAGATATTTTTAAATCAGAGCTTCAATCATGTAAAATGGAGGGGAGATTGACAGTCTGAATGAACCGTGTAATGGTACCGTCATTCTTTTAATCAGTCGAGAACATTTAAAATTTTAAGAATTCAAATATTTAATGAATTTGATCATTATTAGTTAGATTTTCATTTTATTATTTGTAAATAGAATCAAATTTAATAAAAAAATCAATAATAATTTAAAATTAATTATTTATTTCAATTACTTGAATACATTAAATAATGGTCTTGTCGGGTGCTCAATTCCATTTTTCCTTTTCAAAAAATAATCATCTCCCCTGAATCGGTTTACAGTATTCTCAGTGTGTGGTACTAAGTCGCCTGTGGGTATCCTTCGCACAGATAATTCAAATTGACGATACTCGAGTTTCCGTTGCGTCGCCTGGGAATTGTCTAATGTGAAGAGGACCTTATTAGTGTTATTATCATTTTACTAAGCAGCCATGGAAGAACATTTAGTTGAAGATATTATAGATGTATTTGTTAATACCGGCGACCAGTTAAGTGCTAAGGACTTGATTTTAAAACCTTTCATAGATACGTATGAAATTTTACCAGAGCTGTGGAATAAAAGCCACGCATCTTACATAAACGAGTGAAGAAAAGTTGCAGTGGCTCAGCTATTGGAAATTTTGAAAGAAAATAAAGCCAGAAGCGAAGGAAGCGGACGTATTCAAAAAGTTGAACACTTTACGTTCAAATTTTCGAAGGGAATTGAACCGCTTAAAAGTTCAGCTAGAAGTGGTTTCAATCTGACTCTCCCTCGGAATGATAAGTGTAGGGTTCTGGATGATTGAAGTAACGAATGACAGTCGGATTAATTCAATCTGACTGACAGTCAGAATGATCGTGTATGGGCCGCTTAAGGATCTAAACTGGTTTGAAAAAAGGATTAAAACTTAGCTAAAGATGTTTTGAATATTTTTTTAGATATATTTATCATAAAGCGCTTTCGAAACTAAAAATTGTAAAAAAAGAAATTTTGAAATTGATTGATTTTTGATAATGATATTCACTTGGGATAATGCGTTGGCGTGGATTGCCCCATATATATAATATATACATTAAATTTGTGAAATTTATTTAATTTCTAGTCTTTGAAGGAAAAGTTAACTTCGAAATCGAAAACAAAAAAATCAAACGTAATATTATATTATGTAATTTAATAGTTGGTTCAATAATTGTCAATTAGATTTCGTCTAAGAATGCAGGGGTGCAGTCAAGATTTATTTATTTATATATCTAATTAAATCAACAAATAAATTTTGAATAGTTTATTATATTTAAATTTATTGGTAGGACAACTTTAACTCTAGTTGGACTTACTCCACCAAATTGCAGAAAACCTTCCGAGTCTTGAAAAAGTTTTTAGTTTTTCGACTAATTTTCCGCTAGTTTGACACACCTGCTGTATACCATATACCTTATATCTATATACTCGTACCTATTATTACGCCAGCATGTGTCGTTTTTTGTTACGATTTTGTATGTCACATTTTTATATGTAACCTCGCATTTTTAATGTTAAATATATTTTAAAAAAACTAAAAAACACGCTTCTAAAAACTACAAAATAATGTAAAACTTAATCAAAAAGTGTGGGCCGCAGAAACATGTACTTTTAATTAATTTCGACAAAGTGCCCCACGCGTTTTGATTAAGTAGATATTACATTTTTTTGTACTTTTAAAAGCGTGTTTTTTAGTTTTTTTTTTTTAAATATAATATATTTTTTTATTTTTTGTCTTAATTATTTTTATGAAGAAAAGTTTGGGGAAGTTAATAGAATGAAATGTATTTATTTATTTATTTATTTTTTATAATTTTATTGAACCAATTATTTTACATGAATTAATGTATACATTGTATTTGAGCTTCGACTTCGGAGATTACTTCTCCACCATCGACTGTCCTTGATCATATTTTTAGTCCTTGTTTTTAATAAGAGGAAAAAACTAATTAAATAAAAAAACCTCTTTTCCGATAATTATTTCAATTCCATATTTTCTCCTCCATGTATTTATTTTATAATTTCATTGGATAAACAAAAATTTGTATAGAGAAATATTTGCGGAATTTAACAGAACAAAAGTCACATTGATACATAGATAAATACATACATACATATAGGTGAAGCTAATATAAAGATTGTAAACAACAAATTATTGAACAACACTTCGAATATCCATCTTCAATTTCCGCCTCAATAAGTGCCAGAGAATCAGTTTACTTATTTATTTATTTTTGGTTTAATTAAGCCCCTTCTTTCAATTGTTTTTTCTTTCTGTTGTTTATTTTAGTTAATTGTTTGCATTGTTCTAATTTGTAATGACAAAATCCCTCGGCTAACTGTCTGTCTGTTTGTCCGTTGTTTTCCAATCAGTCAGGCAGGGTTCAAGATAATAAAAAAAAAAGCGAAAAAAGACATTTCTCGTTAATTTTATTTGGTGAAGTAACTGTGTCGGGGGGAGGGAGGGTGGGGGGTGGTCAGTTCATGTTCATGTTGTTGGTTTTGTTGGCAGCCGCGATTTCACCAACCTTCCTGGGAGATTCAGTTCCGATGAGTTTTATTTTATTTATTTTTTTCGTATTTCAACCAACAACCGAATTCAATTTTCTTAACTGAGATGAAGTTAAAATATTATTATATTTTCTAGATTTTTTTTTTTTTTACTGATTTCTATTAGCACTTAGTACCTGGAACACCTAGCGATGCTCGGTAATTTTTTGATTCAATTAAAAGCGATATATTAATATTATTTTTAATTTTAAATTCAGTTAATCGCAGCCAAAATAAAATAAAATTGAAATAAAACTTAATTTAATTTTTACCAACGTTTTCACCCGCTATCGCCATCATCAAGATGTATCACTGGGCACAAAGTTTTGATTGGAATTGCATTTAAAAATAATAATAAAAATTCTTTCATTGATCCTTTAAATCCTGAAGAAGGAGGTACGATCCTTCGAATTGTCGGATTTTTTAAGAGAATGAAATTGATATTCTAATAAATTATTTTATAGAAAAATATTGGCAAATTCTATTTTATAAGAATATTTGTAATGATCTATTAGTGGAATTTAAAAAAAAAAAAAACAATTAATTTTATTAAAAGAAAATTGAAAAAAATGTGAATATAAATTTTTATTAAAACAACCACCTGTGAATAATTATTTCAATTAAGAAAAACCCATCAAAAACAACTTAGCCGAAGATGAGACCGTGACAGATCGAAATGTCAACACAAAAACCACCTAACCCGTGAATTTCACCCAAATCGTTAGAGCCGTTTTCGAGAAACCGATTCTATATATATGTCATTAGAGGTTTTTCGGGTTTCTCCGCGTGGGTTTGAGAGTTTTACTCGACATATCGGCTCTACTTTTGGAGCCATTTTCAAGAGAGGGGGTGGGTGCTCTACGTGGTCTTAACCTTGTAGTCCAAGGTTCGTTTTGGAGGGTGTCTTCCGAGTGAATTTCTTCAAAAAATTGTGATCCCTCGTTCAATTATTATTAGTTTTAACTTGTAAACTCCTGATGATGGACTAATAATCCGAAATATATTGAGTTTGTATAAACCTCTTTGAGTTTTATTTCATTCACTGTGAAACTACACACCCTTTACTTAATTAATTAATATCATGTTTCACCTAAAACCTACACCACTTTCCCTAAGTATTACTTACATTATGGTGGCTGACGTCTCGGCTGTTGCTGTTTTGAGAATGTTGGGCACTATCGATACGTTCACGATTCGATAGTGCCCAACATTCACAAAACAGCAACAGCCGAGACGTCAGCCACCATAATGTAAGTAATACACCTTCAACCACAAAACACCCAAAACTTCCTAAATATCCAAATCTACCCAACCTTCCGACTGAAGAAATTCACTCGGAAGACACCCTCCAAAACGAACCTAGGACTACAAGTTTAAGACCACGTAGACCACCCACCCCCTCTCTTGAAAATCGCTCCAAAAGGAGAGCAGAAACGTCTAGTAAAACTCTCAAACCCACGCGGATAAAACTCTAATGACATAGAACCTATCCGCGGAAGCCTCACTGAACATATATATACAGGAATTGCTCGTTTAATACAATATGATATGATATGATTTAATTATTTTAAATGGATAAAATATATAAAAATTGACCAAGAAAACTTAGTAGGAGTTAAGGAACATTCTGCTACAGTCGACTCTCGATAATTCGAACTCTTCAGCTGTTAACTTCGGTAAATCGAAAAATGCTGTGTATTTTGATACGTTGGTTAACTCGAAATCCTTTTCTTAACAAGAGGGGGAGAGAACGTTCTATAATTCGAACTAGGCCCCTTCCTCTATTTATAATTCGAATTTTTCCTAGCAATGTTTATTCCTCATTTTCATTTTTTAAATATGTAATTTTTTTTTTTGTAGTTGTCATTATTTTTACTTTTTTTAATTGAGGCTATTTATAAAATTTATGTAACCTCATACATATTTTCAAAAATATAATAAAAACTTGGAGTAATTTTTGGAGACGGACTGATAAGTGAATTAAGTGGATATCGATGAGGCAGATCAAAAAAAGAAGAAGATAATTTACACTTTTTTTTATTCATAAAACCGACGTTTCGGAGGCTATTCCCTCCTTCTTCAGGGTTTTGAAAAGTCAGTGAAGGAAATCCAACGCGGCATTCCACTCTGTCTCCTCTTTCAGTGGCAGTAACAATAATATATTGTATTTCATTCTCAGCAGAATTATAATGTAGTAATTGTCTCTTTATTATAATTTTACATTAATTATCTAGCCAGGAAAAAATATAAACAAATACTAATACATTATAAGCTTATAATTTGAAATGTAAAGATATTAAAATGGGAGAAGAAAAAATAATTTTGTATGCACATGTAGCCTTAAACCTGAGTAGGGAAAGGCGGAAATAAATAAATAAATACTAATACTTTTTGTAAGTACCTAGGTATTTATTTACAATTACGAGAAGCTATTTTCAAGTGTAAAATTTACTGAAAGTAAAATTAGAATCTCACTATATATGAGCTAAAAAAATAATATAGTTCTTATTTCTTCATTATTAATAATCTTTTTTGAATAACAAATATCAATAGAAATATAATATTTTATCCGCGGCCCGAGACATTTGTTTTTTTTTTCAAATGTGGCCCGTGTAAGCCAAAAGGTTGAACACCCCCGATCTAGACGATTGATACATTTTTAATATCATATTTTGAGCAAGCGCTCTTTTTGTGATCAGATGACTAAATTTTTATAAAATTCAAAATTCTAAAAGTTTAATTGATTTTATTTAAAAATTAACTTCAAACGAGAAAAAAACAACTGATGGAGGTGCAGCAGCCTCAGATACTGAGAAAAATTTTCTCTGATGTAGAGGATTTCTTTAATTGAAATCGACTTCTCTCACGCATTATTTTCTTTGTGAATGCTAGAAAAGACGATTTGAAGTAAAAAAGGAGAATCGAATTCAACTCATCTTACCACCCCCCCTCCCCGCCATATCCCCCCATATCCGCCCATCCCCCCCATTTTCTCTTCCTTCTTGTTGTTCTCTTGCCTTATAAAATTTTCACCCTCCTAAAGAATTTAATTTCCTTTGCTGCCATTATTATGTGCAGAA
Organism: Forficula auricularia; assembly: GCA_024734495.1. NCBI lineage: Eukaryota > Metazoa > Arthropoda > Insecta > Dermaptera > Forficulidae > Forficula > Forficula auricularia. Next base: position 30,291,109 of record JALMQS010000099.1, read on the forward strand.
TTATTTGTATGAACAGTCGAGGGGGTTGCCCAAAGAAAATGGCAAAGTGTTTACGCATGCGCACATTGCGAATGGAATATTTGTTCATCTTATATGACATGTCATTTGCGATCTTGCTATTTTTTTCGAATTTCATATTAAAATGAGAGATTTTTCTTTTTCTTTTTAAGAATCTTTGTGACCTAAGAGGAATAAACGTAGATGGATGGATGGATGGAGGTGAAAATAATTTCATGCATTCTGCACACAATTTTTTTTATCTAATATTTTTACTAAACTCCGCCATCAAACCACACAATTCTTGCAAGTTTCTTTTAATTTAAAAAAGTTTTGTGTATGTGTGTATGTTTGAGAGAAAAATATATTAAAATATTATAACATATGGTTTACAAGTATAATTTTGTCAAGTGTTTTACGCTTAATATTTTTCTGTTTTCATCCAATTTGCAAAGTATTACCTTTTTCGAGATTTTTTAATGAAATTTTAAGAGAAAATAACTTAGTGCAAATTTTGCAGATTGGTGTGGGAGGAGTAAACTATCGAGTTAGGACTTTTCTACTAATTATTTTAAATATATTTAGCTATCTAAATTTTTAGTTTATTTTTTATTTTTTATTTAATAAACAATTAAATTTCCTAATTGTATATATAATATATAATAATATTTTTAATAAGTAATTAACAATTAAGGGACTGGAAAATTAAAATAATGATTAATAAAGTGAAATTGAAAAAAACATATGTCTAATTTTTATCATAACAAAGCCTTAAAATATCAATAAATCAATTGAAAAAAATACATTATCTCGAATTCTGAACTGGAAGTTCTGAAGTTATCGAAATTAAAATTTAATCAGTTGTCCACAATGGAAATATACCAGTGATGGTTGGTGACTTTTTGGGGATACTGTCCAAAAAAGTGCCATTCATTTTTTGAAATTTTATTTTAATCTTCACTTTTTTACTTTACTATACACCATACAGGGTATGGTCAAGTATTGTAATCGTGCATGAAAAAAGTGTTTTTTTCCTTCTTTTTTTCGAAATATCTCAAAAACGGCTGAAACTATTTCGATTAAAAAAATTGAGCGAAACCATGGAATATCGCTCTATAAAAAAGCTCTAATAAGTGAACATCGAAAAAATTATATTTTTCGAGATAATAATTGTTTGGTCAAAATGTCTGTTGGTTAGTCTGTTAGTCTGTGCGTTACCAAATTTTTGTGGACGAGCTAGCTCAAAAACTACTTTGAATATCGAAACCAAATTTCACACGTAGTTTTGGTCCATTGAGATTAAGAGCTGATTAGATTTTGGTATCGACCCAAAATTAAGAGGGGTGGAGGGGGGTTAAAAATTTAAAAATCTAGGCTATTTGAGCCAAACTCAACCAAATTTTGTATACATAATCAGTGCGACCCCAGAAGTCTAAAAATGCAAAAACTAACCGCCCAAAATCGGTGGGAGGAAGGGAGGTGTAGGGTCAAAAAATGAAAATATAGGCTCTTGTTCCAAACTCAACCAAATTTTGTATACATAATCAGTGGGACCCAGAAGTCTAAAAATGGAAAAACTAACAGCCAAAAATTGTTGGGGGGAGGGGGGGGGATAAGATCAAAATATGAAATTATAGGCTCTCGTACCAAACTCAACCAAATTCTGTATATATAATCAGTGACCCTGAGAAGTATAAAAAAATGGAAAAACGGAACCCCCTACATGATTATTAAATAATTTTAAATATAAGTGGGAGGCCAGGTTGTATGGTAAAGTCAAGTGGATGGCCACATCAGAACACGTCAGCTTATGTTTTGCAAATTTCATCGAATACGGCATCATTTTCGTTATTTTTCGAATTTAACATTAGATTTTTTAAAAAGTATATTGTGGGACCTTCGCCCCAAATGGTTACTGATTTGTGTGAGTGAGGGTCGGAGTCAGAAATTAATTGCTTGTGACTTGAACTCTCCAGTCCCTGAGATTGAAAATCGACCATCTTCCCCAATGAATCAGCCTGTCCTATAAGAATCTTAAATTTCTCCTAATTCTATTGCTATTATCAAGCTATGACTTGTCTGTAGACCACTCTTAGTTATTTCCGATCTAATATATTGAGAGATCTTAGAAATGGATTAGTCCTGAAATTCTCGAATCATCTTTATTTATTCCTCTTTTGTATTCTTACTATTTTAATAGTTTCTCAGTGAGAACAATTTTTATTCGACTAAAACTCGTCAGGACTTGTCTTTGACATGCTTGAACTGGGAGATACCTACCAGGCAGGGTGTTCAAACCTCTATCAGCACCCTTTTCTGAAAAAGCATTCATTTTACTTACCCCTTGAAACTATGCAACAATTTTATTTCATTTCGGGAACCAATATCCTTTTCAAAAACAAAAAATGTTTTTTATAGAAATATTTGAAATAACGGATAAAAAAAATCAATTTCATTTTGATTTTTAGAGATCTAGAGAGAAAGTCGTCCAAAATTTGAAACAAAATCTGTTGGACTTGATTTAATAAAAAAAGAAATTTTGTTCTAAAGTCGGTCGAGAATTATTTCATGAAATTAACTTTTAAATTTAATTTAATAAATAAATCAATATAATAGTTTTAGGATTTAATATCTCTAATGTTCACCGACCTCCAGGTCAAACGGCTTAACCGATTGATTTCAAATTTGAAACGTAGACTCCTGAGGGGTCAATTAACCGGTGGGATTCATAAAAAGTGAACTTTTAGTCACAGGAGAAACTTTTGCATTTTTTTCTATTCTTATTCCAAGTTCTAATAAGAAAACTCTAAATTGTATTTTTTCTACAAATTTAAATTTAATCTTTTAAAACCCACAAACAGTTTATATATAATACAATTTATAAAATAATAGTAGAATCTCATTATCTTGGGAAAATGGATACAATATACAAATACAAACAATGTAGAGCAAAGCATTTTGCAGCTGGAAAACCCCAAGATGGCCAATTTTCGAGTTACTGTCACAAAGGTAAAATTAATTTACCACCAACAGAGTATGTCAAAAATTTGTACTTTAAAAATACTTTAAAGAAAACATAAGACAATATAATAATGCTCTGACTTTTGCAAGTATGGGAATGCGAAAAAATGGCATCTCCGAAACTATTATATTGATATGTGTCCTGCGGACACGGGTTAGAGCTTGTTTTTTAATAAAAACTGAATACAAATATTTATTAATTATTATTTTGTATAGGTATTTATTTTCTCATTGTTTTTAATAATTCGAAAATGGCCTGTTTTGGACAACGGGGCTGTATACTTCAAAAAATTAAATGCAACAAATATAAAAATACACTAAAAGGTATAAAATAATTATTATCTTATTTAGTTACAACTAAACGACGAAATATTAACACGAAATTACTTTTTGAAGTCGGTGCCAAACAAACTATACCTATAAGCGAGCGTACCCGCCAAACGTACTAAGTAAGATCCGTCGAGTGCGATTCATAAAAGGTATATGTTTGGCACCAACTTCATAAAAAGTAATTTCATGTTATTATTTCGGCGTTTAGTTGCAAACTCAAATAAGATAATAATTATTTTATACCTTTTAGTGTATTTTATTTGCTGCCATTTAATTTTTTGAAGTCGGTTTTTTATTTTTTTCTTAAAAATTATTTTATTTTTTCCTTTTTGGTGATGTTATTAATAGTGATCATATCTATCAGAACTTGACCAAATTAATTTGACACCATCCCTAAGTGACACCCCCTTTTCGGATAAAAAAAGAACCATCGAAATCGGTTCATAAACAAAGAGGTTAGGTCTAAACAAAACCTAATAAAAAAGGTCTACTACCTATGAAAAAATCGAATAAAGAATGGGACCAATCGGAAGCTAGACTGGACCCAATGCAAAAAAAATTTTCAAAATCGGTTGACAATTGGCGGAGATATGAGGTAACATAGGCACAAAAAAAAAAAAAAAAAATTCAGTCGAATAGAGAACCTCCTCCTTTTTTGAAGTCGGTTAAAAATAGGATTCCACTAAATTATGTGAAATTGAGTACCAGTATGAAATTCTATTTTTTGAATTAATAACATTCTTTAAAACGATTCGGCAACAAAAGTTAAACAAAATAATACACTAAAACAGAAATTATAATTCTTTTTTAACCGACTTCAAAAAAGGAGGAAGTTCTCAATTCGACTGAATTTTTTTGTGTGTCTATGTTACCTGATATCTTCGCCAATTGTGAACAGATTTTGATGAATTTTTTTGCATTGGGTTCAGTATAGTTTCCGATTGGTCCCGTTTTTGTTTCATTGGTATTGGACCTTTTTTGTTATGTTTGTTCAGGCATAACTTCTTTGTTTATGAACCGATTTTAATGATTCTTTCTGCGTTTGGATCAGTATAGCTCCAAGATAGTCAAGATACCTAACTATTTATTTATTTATTTATTTTATGTATGTTCAGCGATAACTTTTTGCCACGTGGACCGATTTCGATGATCTTTTTTTATTGGAAAGGGGGTACCTTAGGGGTGGTCCCATATTAATTTGGTCAAGTTCTGATGATATGATCAATGACGAAATAATGTAAATCTTCAATTCTTATGAGCAAATAATCGAAATTATAATAAATATAATCTTTTATAAAAAAAATCTTAAAACATTCATTTAAAACCCGCAAACGTTTCGAGAAAATTTCTATATTTATGAATTGAATTTTATTATCATTTTCTGATTCATTCGCCCGACGCTTTCTCTTACGAGATGCATGCAAGGTATTATATTAAGTCACTATTAATAACATCACTAAAACGAGAAAAATAAAAATAATTTTTATAAAAAAATAAAAATAAAAGCGACTTCAAAAAAATTAAATGCAACAAATAAAATAATAAGAACTCAAAAATCAAATAAAATGCACTAAAAGGTATAAAATAATTATCTAATTTAGTTACAACTAAACGACGAAATATTAACATGAAATCACTTTTTGAAGTCGGTGCCAAACAAACTATATAAGCGAGCGTACCCGCCAAACGAACTAAGAGAGTAAAAATAACTAAAAATCCGTCGAGTTCGATTCATTAAATATATATTTTTGGCACCGACTTCAAAAAGTGATTTCATGTTAATATTTCGTCGTTTAGTTGTAACTAAATTAGATAATTATTTTATACCTTTTAGTGTATTTTATTTGATTTTTGAGATTCTTATTATTTTTTTTGTTGCATTTTTTTGAAGTCGGTTTTATTTTTTATGTATTTAGTATTATTAGCTAAATTATACAAATAAATTAATTCTTAACAACGATACATTAGAACAAATTTGATATATCATGTATACCTATTAAAAAACCTAAAGTCTCGTTATGCCTACTTGCCTGTTTTTTTTCTTAATGTGTATATTATATAAATAAATAAATGGTTGTCTGTATTGAGCCAGACCACACCGTGTAATGCATATCAACTGACCAGACGCTCGCCTCTATCTGTCAATCTGTCTAATGAATCATCCGTGAACTTGATTAATGACAAGAATCCTTAAGATGAACAACATCAAATACAACCACAAAAAAAATGAACAGCTCTTCAATTTTTTTGATACTCTCTTTCATTAATGATGGTGATCGGCCAAATGAAATTTATATTTGATCAACTGGCTAAGTGAGACACTTGTTGTCACATTAGTTCGGTTAGATAAAGCTAGATTGATATCCATAGGTATTAGAGTAGAGAGGAAAAGGTCGTTAGTGCTGCCTAAATTAAAAGAAAAAGTAAAACTTTTTTAAGACTTTGTAAATGATCTTAAGAGGATTCAGCAATGACACACAACAAGGGTGAGTTCTTCTAATAAATTTAAATTTAATCAACTGTTCAAAATTTATTTTGTCATTTAATTAATTATATACTTGAGTATCAGGCCTGGCTTAATGCTTATACCCGGTGTCTATGAATCAAGCTGCCCGGGTTCAAGCCCAGCTCACTGAAAAGTTATTGTAATAAAATATTACTACATAGAAATATTATATTTATTATTTTTTCTGGTGAAAGTAAACGTGATACAATTAGATCCCATTTTAAAAGTTATATTTGACTCCTTGCATGAATATATTAATAATATTTTAGAGTTCTCTAATTTCTCTCCTCTTATTAAAGAATAAAAACCCAAAAGCAATATATTATTATTATTATTATTTTAATTAATTAAAACTGAATTAACCCTTATTGACTGACGGGGTAACTATCTGCCCCAACGGCAATTTGACTTATAATATTTCAGGATCTAGGTCTCTTAAGAAACTGAAATTCCGTGACATCTCTTAACTTTTAAAAACAAATACAGTGCCAAAAATTTGGAAAAAATAAATTGTTTTTTCAATGTAAAAAAGGCCTGTGACAAAAAAAACTACGGGAACATGGTCAACGGACATTCCATCGCCAAATATAGAGAAAAATCTCCCTTCTCTCATTTAAACTTCAATCATTCTATTTTTATTTGCAGTAAACCAGGACTAGAACTAATCTAATCCTTTGGGGAAAAACGAATGCTCTTAAGTCATTCCACAAGAATAATACATAAATTCAAAGATATTAATAGATAAGTTTATATTGCATGTAGGAGGGTTTTGTCCCTCGGGAGTCGAACCCAAGCACTAGTATGAACTAATATAAACTTATCTATTAATATCTTTGATAAATGACCAAAACATGTTCATAAAATTAATTGATTCATGTCACAAGTTGATTTTGGAGAAAAAACTCAATCTTTCTTTCTCAAATAGATACTCAATTCTTTACATAAATTTGCCTTCGCATTGGTCCGATGCTGAATCTTTATTTCAGTTAAGCATTAATTTTTACTATTCCAATCGAGTTGAATGGAGTGAAAATGAGTGGCTTTCGTTATATATTGCATGTTTGGAGGTAAGTGTCTCAAGGGTCTGGACTAGTTGCCCGAAAGCATACTCAGTGCTTGGGTTCGACTCCCGAGGGGACAAAACCCTCCTACATGCAATATAAACTTATCTATTAATATCTTTGATAAATGACCAAAACATGTTCATAAAATTAATTGATTCATGTCACAAGTTGATTTTGAGAAAAAACTCAATCTTTCTTTCTCAAATAGATACTCAATTCTTTACATAATTATTATATTGATATATTTTAAAATATTTTTCACCTGTTTGAAAATTGTTTAACTATGATTTAAATAGTTTGAAAGTTCCAGGGGAATATCATATTTTTATTCACGTTTTACGTGGGAACGAATAAAAATCCGGTAAAATTGACCCTCTACTGCCGAGCACCCACTAACCCGACAGGGTTCCTCTACTGAGCAAAAAACTAGAACAAACTCTAAATAAAATAATAAAAATACCACTTGATAATTTTTGATTGGTTATCATTCCCATATATACCAACATTAATTAGTTTTTTATTTTTAGATATATTAAACTTTTCCAATACAGAAAGTTGTATTTATTTTCTATCCATTTATATTCACAATCAGAATTAATAATAAATAATTCTCTCTTGACATTTTATTTCAGTATAAAATGAAAATCAGAGCTAGCTGTTGAGGGAGAATACAGAAACGTTCTATTCATATTTTAATAAACCACATCATTTAAAATAATATTAATAATAATAATTTATGAAAATTATTTATTTAAACAACACATTGCGTTTGATAGTTAGAATAGATGGAAACAAATACTGTATCAAAAGGGGTATGATTCCAGTCAAAACATATCAACAGATAATAGGCTTTAGTTTTTTTATTTTTAATTAAATGATCCGCGAAAGTCAAATAATTTATCAAATAATTCTGACTGTTAATTCTCTTTAATTAATAAAAATTCTGCTACTCTCGGCAAAAAGAAACTTTCAATTTTATTAAATCAAATTTGATATTGTTTAATTTAACAACAATTTTTTCACATATCAAACAACTAAAAGTAAAATCAAAAAGTCATAAAATACAATATTCATACATACAGTCAATTTTTTCATCATATTACATTTGTATTATGACGTGCGTTTCAAATTCCGGGAAATTTTTATTAATTTCCGGCAGCCGTGAGACTTTCAAAATTTGGCAGCAAATCCCGGAGGGTTGGCAACCCTATTTGATAATGATGTCCGTAAATAATAATTATTTTTGGTTTTTTATACATCTACTCATATTGATTTAAGCATTTATTAATATCTCGGTCGAATGAACTAGAAATATGTAGTAGGGCAATTTTTTTTAATCCGTTATTTTAAAAACCGGATAAAATCATAATCGTGTAAATAAAATACTGTGTCAATCGAGGGATAAGTACGTATATTTATTAATGAATGTGTTTAACAATAAAAAACAATAAAATTTAGAAAGAATGCATACCTATTAGGGTGGTCCTTATTTTGGGTATTTTCGAATTTTTACGCTGAAAGAGCTCATATGGTTCGAAATAAATAGAAAACAATTTCCCCAAGTTTCAATTATAACCTGTCCCCACAGCAATATAAGTTTCCTATCTAAATTCAAATTGGAATTTTTGGCAATGGAAGATCAATTTTTTATTCCGGCCAAAGTAATGGTTCAAAAAATTTGAAACTCTGTAAACTTTATCCTTATAATAGTAGCTATCCACAGAATTTTCACAGATTTTTAGCTATTACAATTTTGGAGTTACATCTAGATAAACTACTGCTATATCTTAGCATTAGTAAGTTATAGACTCCAAAATTATAATAGCTAAAAATCTGTAAAATGTTGATCTATAGCTACTATTATAAGGATAAATTCTACAATTTCAAATTTTTGAACAATTACTTTGGCGGCAATAAAAAATTGGTCGTTCAATGCCAAAAACCCCATGTTATTTAGATGAGAAACTTACATCGCTATGGGGCACAGGTTATAATTGAAACTTGGGGGGATATTTTTTTTATTTATTTCAAACCATATGAGACCTTTCCAGCGTAAAAATTCGAAAATACCCAAGTAAAATAAGGACCACCCCTATTTTTTTTTTTTTTTTTTTTAATGCAATCGAATGCAAGAAGGGGTGCACCAGTAAAGATGTAGCCCCTATGGATCTCGAGAAGACCCTTGCATTACCGAAGATTTGTATATCAAGTAAAAACAATTAAATCTAAGTTTCCGATAAAGCCGGAATAATATCACAAAACGTTCAACACTAATCAACTTTGGTTTAAAAAAATATTTTCTTCACATGGCTTACGAATCTTAAATTAAATAATAACACAATCTTTAATTTTTCCCTTATAAAATAATTATTTCTCTCATTTAGACAGAGTGTACAGTGTATTAAATTATTATCTCCGGCAAATCTTTAGATATTTTAATAGGGTGAATTAAAAGAATATTAATTACGAACAAAAGGCATCACTAGTCTCCATTTAGAATAGAATTTTTCATACCGACACGGGGGACAAAAAGAACTCGAGAAGGAACCCCCCTTTGCCATGTAAGCCCCCGTGTTTTTTTTCTTAATAACATAATTCACTTTTAGAGACGGCCGGGAGGTGAGAGGGTCATGGGGTATTTTTTACTCCGTTGCTACTCTACTAGTGGAAATTAATTCATAGCCGAGGACTTGGCCATTCATCAACGCACAAATAAAGCTTTTTTCCTTAACGCTTTTTAAATACAATTTTGCCGACCTGTATATAGGACCCCGTCGACCGGAAAACCACCCCCCTTCTATCCCTTAGAACTCTCACAGTCCGGCTAATTGTGCCAAGATTAATTTGCCAACAACGAACAAAAAATAATGAAAGGAAAAACTTTCGTCTTTTGTACAAGCGACAAATTTCCAACTTGCCAAGATGAATATATAATTATACAGGGTGTTCAAAAATAAAAAGCATCACTTATTTTGTAATAATATAGGGCACGGATTTATAAGCACTAAAAATCTTTAAAATAAGCAGGCAACTAAGCACTAAAAATAACTAAAATAGGCACTTATAAAGGCATTTTAAGTTAAAATAGGCACTTGTTCAAAAGACATTTTAAGAACAAAGAAGCACTTGAAAATAAAAGTAAAATATTGAGTAAGCGGTCTGTCAGTAATACTAAAAAATTTTCATCATTATGTTCTGCAGGCCACGGGATTATCTGTACAAGTATAATGCAAGTTCCCATTAAGAAAAGGACAATATATAATATTTTTAGGAGAAAATGAAATTGAAATTTACGTAATACTTTGCGAATTGCTCTAGCAATTGTTGAAATATTTGTTGCTTCAAGCTATTAAATATGGTCCACTTTTCGATTTTTGGGTTTCACAGGAAATAATGTATAAGTTTATCAATACAAGACAGCCTGTCAAAATCTTCGGTATCATGAAAACTGCACACTCTAGCGAGATAGGATGAAATTACATATAGCGCATAATAGAAAATATCACATGTAAGTGGTTAATTTGAAATAGAGATTTGAAAGAAGCACATGCATTAGTGCTGGGCCAGCCCGGCCACCAAGATTTCATCCTTGCCCGCATGGCGGCGCTGAAATTCATGATGTCACAAACCGTTAAATTTTCTATAGGATTTTGACAGGCTGTCCTGTATTGATATATATACAGTATTTGATCCTAGTCTTCTAGTCGACCCTAGCGCGGCCTAGCGGCTCGATAAATATTTTTTTCTGAATATTTTCTTAATAATTAAATTTAGAAAACGTATACCATAGATCGTAAAAAATGGAAATTGCCAATTTTAGTTAAAATAGGCACTAAAAAAGGCATTCATAGATGAAATAGGCACTAATACCCAGAATAGGGCAAAATAGGCATTATAGGCACTAACAAATGCCTCTTATTTTATTAGAAATTTCATGAAACGCATAGATATCATCATATTGACCTAAATTTTAAGGCATAAATAAAAAAAAAGGCAAATAGGGCGAAATCCGAGCCCTAATAATAAAATACACTTTTAGTTGACTGGTTTAGCAAAAGTGAATTCTCATCTGATACCAATCAAAATTAGATGTTTCTACTGAAATGACCAGGGTCGATTTTATACATTGGGGGAATCTAAGCGATCGCCTAAGGTTACCAAGGCATGGGGAATTTCTCTCTCACTCAGAATCATCGTAAAGATAAAACTGTTTAATCTTTTCGATATATTTAATTGGAGAGAAAGTGAAAAAAATTTCAAGACCTGGTACGCGTATCGTAAAAAAATATTGATTTTTTTTCTATATTTTTAACTATCTAATTTATTCAATGGTGAATTGATATGGATAATATAAAACTAAAGTTTTGAGTATCTTTTTTTTCTTTTTTGAAAATAGTTGGAAGTTTTTTCAAAAATCAGCTCGGGTTCAGATTAACCAAGATGTATTTTAAAAGAGAAAAAATTCAATCAATCCCCTCTTATATCGCAATTTAATAATATTTCTACTAAAAATCTTAGTATTTGTCTTAAAGATTGGATTGAATTCTTTCTTCTTTAAAGATTAATAAAATATACGAATTCTGAATAAAATACGAATTTTTTAGAACGTTATTTTCATCTTTTTTTGTGGCTGGTTATTGGGTACTTGGACTTGACATTAATTAGAAGTCAAATTTTCGAAATGTTGCTACAGTTCGCAGTATGTTTTTCTGCTTCCTCGGGCAATATTTGAACTTAACCTCCAAAAAATTAATATATAGATCATTACACCAAATGTCGATCAAAATTCAGCAAAGCAATGACATCCTTTTCTTTATTACACTATTTTTAAGAAAAACACAATCGTATTATAAAGCCTAACTGATACAGATAGATAATAATATTAATAAAAATAAAGAATCTTGCCAATGGTAATACATTAAAAATTATTCTCTGAATTGCTTGCCAACAGCCTGAGGAAGCAGAAAAATATACTGCGAACGTAGAAACATTTAGAAAATTTGACTTATAATTTTATTTCATGTCTAAGTACCCAATAACCAGCCACAAAGAAAAATATTCATCATGGACGAAAACAACACCAAGTTATTTTGATCCTCTTAAATAAACTTTAACATTCAGGGCTTACAAAAATCATAGAAAGAATCTTCTTGTCTCCATTAACATTACTTTCTCTTGATTAGTGTTAGAATTTGTTGTAAATATCAGAATATCTTTATAATTTTCTCATTAATGTTTTAAAGAATAATTAACACATTAACAAGAATTGTTTTGACCGCGCTTTTTAAACAAGATATATATTGCGAGACTACTGCTGGTTGAAGCTATTGGAGTCTGCTGAGTCTTAAGTCTGGACCAAGAGAGAATGAAAAAATATGATCCACTTAGCTATAATCCAACCTCATTTTGCGTTTAGCCCGCATGACACTTGGATGGATCATCAAATGAATTTGAAATCTGAGATGTTCTATATTCAATCTCCCAGCCCAGAGCGCCCGAGCTGTTAGCACGTAAAATTATTGGATAAAAATACTTGGTAGGTTTCACATTAAGATATAAAAAATAAATTCGCTTTATTTTTTATATCTTGACGTGAAACCTACCAAGTACTTTTATCCAATAATTTTAAAAAATGTTTCACCAAGTACCAAATTCCTTAAAAACTATGTTAGCACGTATGTTAGGTGCTTGCCATTAATTAATCATATGTTCTCATATGTTGATTCAATCACTTGAATCGAATGCAAGGTGATTTTTGTCAAATATTACCTGCATTCGATATATATAAGTTCAGATATTATTTTCACTTAATAATATAGGAAACATACGATCAGAATATCTGTTGCCTCTTTTAAATACTGAAGGAGGGAAAATCCACCAAAACATCAGTTTTTTTACTTTCTAATAAAATAATTTACTCAGAATTTGTGGTTTTTATTATCCATAGACTGCCTACTACCCATAGATGAAATTGCTAGTGAATTCTACAAGTTCATCTTTAAAAACGAACCTTTAATATAAAAATTTCATAAAGAAATATTACATAACTATTACATAAAAATAGTTATAATTAACTTAGTAGTAGTTTTAAAAAAATTATACCAATAAAAGAAAATTCGAAAAATTGTTTATTCTAAAATCGTAATAAATACCAATTACAACATATTTTAACTTCATGTATTTGAAATACAAATAAATCAAATACAAATGTATTTCAAATACATATATTTTAAATTGCCCAGCCTCTGAATATTGCCCCCTTTTTTTGTAACACTTATAATATGTCATCACCTTTTTTAACAGCCTGTAGGTACATGGACATTGAACATGACATTATATATATATATATGTATATTATATACGATTTAGAAGAATTAGTAGGTATATTAATAAAATTATAGAAATGCGACGTCTGCTCGTTAGAAAGAAGAAGAAAAATGAAAACCTCTCTGGTTAGATAAATAGAAGCGGAGATTAAAGGAAACCATTTGAAGTTTGAAGTTGTTCGATGACAAGTTAAGAAGTGATGAAGCAGCAGCAGAGATGGATGAAAGGAGAGGGTAGAGGGCAAACGGGGGTAAAAGAGAAAAGAAAGGGAAAGTTCTCACAATTCATTTGTTCTTTTGATTGACATTTTATAGGTGGCGCCAGCAGTAGACAGGTGACGCCGAAATCGCAGACATTCAAAAAAAATAACATAATGAAAAGAATTCAAAAATAAAATAATAGTTAAAAATAAACTTTTTATTTAAATTATTTTATTTACCTGAAATATAGTCTTATTATATAATTATTTTGTATATTTTTAGAGGTTTTTGAGAAAATTTCTTTTTTATTTACTATATATTAGGTATAAGTAGGTACGGGTGGCACACAAAATCCCGACAAGTCGAAATTCGACATGCAAAATTCGAAGTGACTATAAATATGATTTTTTATTAACCTTTCTGATATTTGTACAAATATAGGTATATACAATCTATATATATATATTTGACTATTTTAACTTAATTAAGACAAAAACTACATATCAAATATCAAAATAATAAATAAATAAAATAAATTTTATCAATTTTTTTAATACATATTTAAAAAAATATATTTAACATGATTAACCTTTTTTTTAATCGTGGGGAAATGCTTTTACGGACTCTCATGGCGAAAGGGACTAACTAACATCCACTAGGAAGGACTACCCAGTAAAACCTCCACTCATTCATCCTTCTCCCCCCCCTCCCCCGGAATCCGCCGATAAGCATTGCCTCGGGGAGGGCGGTGTCTTTATATTAAGTCATATTCTTGACTTCGTTCTCTTTGATTCTCATTATGCTGCTCAGGATGTCAGCCACAATTGTCCATTCTTGACTTGACTTCATCAAGAGATCGGCTACATTGTTTTTTGTTATACGCGTTTCACTTTTCATGTCAGCCGCCATTCTAACCTGGATCCATCTCGCACATTGGAATATAGTATGTTCAGGAGAATCCTCTTCTTCACAGTACCAGCATTTACTTGTCGGTCTTATCATCATCCTGTATAGGTATGTTCCGAGTCTCCATGGCCAATGATCGCTCTGTGTCATATGAAGTTTACATTTCCCCATTTTCTATTGGTCCATATATTGATATTTTGGACGAATACCTTGGCCTAACCATTGTAATTTTGCCATTGTTCTTCCCAGGCTATCATCATAAGTTTTTAGCCTCATCCCTATAGTTTTCCCTGTTGGTAAATGGCTACTCTTTCTTCAACTTTTAGTTTAATCACAACATGATTAACCTAAGAAATATAAAGAGTTCATAATTGAAATATCAAAATAACAAATAAATAAATCAAATTTTATTAAATTTGTAAAAATACAACCCCCCTCCCCCTAAGAGGATTGACAAAAGACACTAAAATTCTTAAATTTATATTAAGTTTTTATGGGTTATTATTTTTATTTTTTATTTGTTTATTTTATTATTTATTTACAATAAATAAAATAAATTTTCACAAATCAAATAAAATAAAAAAAATAAAAATTGAGGCTAATTTGGACACTAAGACAATTTCTATAAAATATTTACTTTCTTTGGTGTTGCATTTTAAATCATAGAAAAAGCAACTTTTATTTCAGATTTTTTTCACACTTTATTTTATTACTGCTTTTATTTTCTTGGTAACTTTGAAATTAGAAAAAAATTGGCCCTAGACCTTCGCCCGGACTAAACGTGGTGAGGTTCGGTTCGGTTAGGATATATTCAGTTCGGCTCGGTTCAGTTCTTATACCTCCATTTCAATTTTTTTTTTAGAAAGTTCGGTTGGCTAACGTAGGGATTTTGGGCTGAACCCAAGTAGGTAAATTTTGCGAAAAATGTTTCTTCTTTCTGGATTGGCCTCTTTAATATTTGACGCCTATAAATGCAACCCGGAATTCAGAGCGCTTGATTCGAATGCATAACCTAGAACACACAGGCGAAGCTCATTCTTTTAAGCTTCCCCCCTGTTTTTGGTCACTATTAATTTCACATAGTGGGACATTTTCATAAGAAAATTGTTTTAACTATCAAAATTATTAGTCAAGTCACAGATACATCCACAATATTTCGAGTCTTATTTAAAAAAAAGGTAACAAACAAATATCAATGGCTTTTATTTCAGTTTGATTTTTGCATTTTTTTCGCCTATTTTTAAATCAATTTCTCTTGTTAAAGTTTATTATTATCATTATTATTTTTGTTATTCTTTGAGCAATTATAGGTAACACTATTTCTTTTAATTAAATTAATACGTTTTAAAATACCTCCAAAACTTAAATGACTTAATTTTTAAATTATTTTTTAAATTGAAGGTTTTTTAGTTAAAACTAATAAAAGACAATAATTTCAGTTAATTATTATTATTTATTTTATTGATTCACCAAACAGTTTCGGTCACCACTAGTTGACCATCTTCAGTAGTACTAAAAAATGGAAAAATGAAACATTTCATAAAATTTTTCTAAAGAATTACATCTATGTGAATAAGTTAAGGATGGTTTATGTATACAAAGTGACAATTTCCAGATCTTGAACGAAATTGTATGTATAAATTCAAACTTCTATATTTTTTGCATTATGTAATTCTTTAAAAAAAAATTATGAACTGTTTGATTTTTCTATTTTTTAGTACTACTGAAAATGGTACTAGTGGTCGAAACTCTTTAGTGAATCAATAAAATAAATAATAATAATTAACTGAAATTATTGTCTTTAATTAGCTTGTGACTAAAAAAACCTTTCAATTTAAAAATAAAATGATTTAAAATACATTCTGAAATATCCAATTAAAAATAAATTTCTATGTCATTTATGGATGCGGCCCTCGGGTTGGCCAGCCCTGTTCTAAACTATTGATCTAACTTATTTAATTATTATGATCTTTTATGTACTATATTTAAATGTCTCAAAGATTTTTCATAAATTTTTACTTTCACATTTATATTCTATAGAATATAATGGGAGAGTATTGCGATGGCCAGTCTGGGTCCTGACTCTTTGAGAGATTGTATCTCAGAGATATAAAAAGTTAATTTTATTTTGTAACTTCTAGGTGTCCTTAATAGTTGGAAACCGGATTTAGGACATAAAATCAGAAAGTGTGGTCCCCAGAGGCAAAAAAGAGGTCCAAAATTCATTAGTAGGTACCTATGTGTCTTGACACTTGATAAATACACTAATTTTTAAAAAAATTGTTGGAGCCGTTTTTGAGAAAATCAAAAAAAAACAAAAAATCTTTATTTTAAATGTCCACTTCCGGTCTTCCGATTTCAACCAAAAGCTTGATGTACTCCTTCTAGCCTATATTAAGCTCAAGTTTCGAATTTCGTATCTCTGAGACTTATGTTTGCGAAACGCAGGGGAGTAAATTCTTACGTACATAAACATCAACTTCGGGTTTTTCTATTTTATCCAAAATCTTGTTATACTTTTTGTATCCTCTAGATAGCTTAAGTTTCAAATTTCAAGGCTCTGCGACTTTCCGAAGACGAGATTTGAACGATTAAAATATTTATTTTATGACATTCCTAATTTACCCCTTCTTTTAATTCAATCGGATTAAAAATTTAACACAACTATAATTCATGACACTTGATAAATACACTAATTTTTTAAAAAATTGTTAGAGCCGTTTTTGAGAAAATAAAAAAAAACGAAATAAAGGAAATGGGTGTAAATTATTACTGTCGCGATGACTTCAAATAAATGAAAATGTGAAAGTCGTATGGTGAACACACCAGTTGATTTTTTATATATTCATTGTTTATGCCAATATAGGGCCATCTAAAGTACCTAATGCCAATTTTTTTAATCATTTTAAAAATAAAATCTTCTTTTGTAATAATAAATTAAGCAATTTTCTCTCTTTTTGCTGATTGACCTTTTAGAAACGAAGCTTTTTGTTCATGTTGCTGTTGTTGTTACGCTTCTTGTTAGAAAACAAACCATTGAGAGATACATTTTAAGGGTTGGAAGCAACAAAAAGTCTACTTTACTAAAGACAAGTAAAAAAACACATATATATAAATTGTAGATTTCATTTAATTTTCACTTGTTATGCGAATACTTGGAATAAACCCGTAAGCTGTAAGCCAAGATAGGGAGGTGGTGAACTGAAGAAAGCAACGAAAAGACAAAAAACAAAAAAGGGAAACTGGGTATTTGTCTCTCTGGACTCGTTCAAAGATCAAGGGAGCAAGAAACTAAAAAAAGAGAAGAAAGTCATGTCGTAGAGGAGCAATCTCATTGATCGCACAATTTAACATATATCCAGCTTTATTATTATTATTTTATGAAAAGCCACTAGTACCTAAATGGACTATTCACGAACAACAAACACATATACATAGTACATACAGCAGTTTTTACCTTACAAGAAAAAAATGGGAAAATTATTAAATATTCTGGACTTGGATAGTGCACAAAAAGCCGAAGTTTAGCTTCACATCGAAATAAGGTTTGTGACAAATCACTAATAACACTAATAAGCAAAAATTTCTCCCCGTAAACGTAATAATGAATTCCAGTAGAGTTTTATACGGGGATTATCGAGTAATTTCCTGATTTTTTACAACACGTCAGAGTTTTGAGATATTATCGGTCGTAATTACGAAAAAGGCCATTTTGACGTAATAAAAAACAGCTTTATCTTTTATTTTCAAATTACCACTTGTTTTTTAGCTCGATTAGAACTTGAGGTATAACTAAAAAACCAAGGCCTTTTGTTTTTATCTATGTTTATTATCCTTTATAATCACGTAGTTATAGTTTTTTAGTTATATTTCGAGTTCTAATTGAGCTAAAAACAAGTGGTATTTTGAAAATTAAAGAGGAAGCTGTTTTCTATTACCTTAAAAAAATATTTTGATTTAAAATATTGCTTTTTAATATTTAATGGGACTCGAAAATTGGTCAAAATGGGCTTTTTTGTCTTTTTAACAGATAATATCTCAAAACTCTGACGTGTTGTAAAAAATCTGGAAATTGCATGATAATCAGCGTATAAAACTCTACTGGAATACATTCTTAGCTTTACGGTTACATATTTTTATCGAGCAGTGTAATTATTTACTTCAGCTTATAGAACCAAATTATGTGTTCCACAATAACTGTAAAGAACAGAAGTTCATTTTCTAATTCCAGGTATTTTTCATTTTTCCTTTATAAGGTCACAACATTGCAAGTTGTCCACTATTTTCCAACAGACCATAAAGGGAGATCTGTGGGCGATTAATTTGTTTCTTCATTTAGCTCTTGTAAAAATAAGTATGCAATTAAAAAAAATTCTAAAATACTATATATATTTATCTAGATTAATTTATAACAAGGCTTAGAGAAATTTCTCTAAAAAAATTACCCTCTTGCCTAGAATCGAACCGACGAACTCTTGAACTATGGTCATCAGCTCTAACCACAAGACCAATGTCACATTAATATTTATATCTTGATTTCTTTTACTAACACATACTTGTGCTTAGTGATCCGAAATCGTCATATACCAAATCTGCAAAAAATATTATTTTATGCAAAATGATTAAATAAGAAAAGACACCCCTTTTACGGGCGAAGTCAGCTCCACCGCTGCCCCCCCCCCGCACTTATTGTACGTTGATGATAATATGTCAGAAACCTTTACCCAAGTGCCAACAACAACTGTATAAAGTTTCAACTCAATCGAACGAACGATGAGCGAAACCATAAAAGACGAACAGACAGACAGACACACATTAATTTTTATATATAGAAGGAAGAAGAAGATAAGAAGAAGATGAGCAATTCTTGTATATTGAAGGAGACAATAAAAGAGTGTGTCTTCTGCTGGAATTATACATTTTTAATTTATTTATAACGAGACTATAGTTTCGAGAGCTTTGCTCTCTTCATCCTCTTCAAATTCCTGTGAATCAATTGTAATAGACTGATGAAGAGAGGCAAACCTCTCGAAACTATAGCCTCGATATAAATAAATTTAAAATTTATAATTCCAGCAGAAGTCACACTCTTTTATTGTCTCCTTCAATTTATAAAAATTCTGCTACTCTCGGCAAAAAACTTTCAATTTAATTCTTGTATACTATAGGGTTCAGATTTTGCATGTAATGCATGTTTTTTTCCTTTACTGCTACCCTTCTAATCTTTTGTAACTGGACGTTGTAGGATATCAGGACCCACCCATTTAAATGCATATTTTGGAGTTTCAGTGCATATTTTATATATTTAGCGATTTAAGCTATATATTTTGCATATTTGTGTGATTTTTGTCCCTCGTTTGTTGGCAAATCAGAAAAATAATTGGAGAAAATTTTAGAGACAGAGAGGGTAGGCCACAGTTTTCAAACCTTTTTTTGACCCTCCCACCCCCTCTCAATGTTAAACAAATTAAAATAATATTTTTTATGAAAATTATTCTAAAAAAAAAGAAATATTAAATTTCTTTTAAAAATAAACATTAATTTTATATAAAATAATTTGCAGTTCTTTCTTAAATTTATCACGCAGTTGTTCTATTTTGCTAAGAAAATATAAAAACCCGAATTTCTTTAAATTTATTGTCGTTAATGCAAGGGCTGGCCGCCCTTAATGAATATAATATTTAGTATAAATACAAAGGCCGCCCTTAATGAATCTAATATTTAGTATAAATATAAAAATAGGCTAAGTTTGTTTGAACGAGTAATATATTGGATAACTTGCTGATGTAGCAAGCAGACAGCCAGGCGCCGACCAGTTCTAAGTGCGTTAGTTAAGAAAGAATGAGCCAGGGAGTGCGAAGAAGACAGACGCTACCCTGGGCGAGAGGGGAAGAGACGCAAGAAGGAGGCGGGCCTGTCTGTGTGCCAAGTGACCAACGGATACGAGAGTGTGAGTGCGTGAGAAAGATGAAGTGGCTGTCGATGTGTCTCCGAGACGGGGATGTAAAAGTATTGGTGACAGCGAGGACACGGGCGACCGACGGAGACGCAGCAAGTCGAGTCTGGAACAGCAAAGCTAACGGCTGGGGGTGGGCCAGCCGGCCGCCCCTGCGAGCGGGGGAGATGTAAACGCGTGCAAGAGACTGTGTGACCACCCCCGGGGGCGGGGTGCAGATGTGTGCTGTGGCCACCCCAACCCCCGGGGGCGAGGTAGAGTTACGGCGCGTGTGTGTACGACAATGTGCTAAGGACCGGGATGCCGCCTTGCGGGCGGTAGCCGGTGTTTCGGGGACACGGCCGCCTTGCGGGCTGTCTAAGAAGAGCGACGTGGCCACCTCGCGAGCTGTGTGAGGCCGTGGACCATGGGTGAAGATCGTCGTGGCCGGTGCAGGGCGGAGAGCAGGAGGGCTGCCCTGTCAGCTGTGTGAGGGAACGGCGTCAGGAAGGGCGCCGAGGCGCCCTGCGAGTTTGAGCCGCTAGTGTGCTGGGCAGGAGCCCGACTTGCGTGGACAGCCCAGTGACCGGAGAAGGACAGGGCGTGAGTAGCGTGGTCGCCCCGCGAGCGGCGGGACATACGGCGCGAAGGACAAGGCGTGAGTAGTTTCGGCCGAAACGTTTAATTATGAAATCTGATCAGATAATATTAATATTGTGTAGTATTAAGTTGTTTATTTGTGTTTCATTTTATTACTACTTTATTCGATTGTAACCATCCAATAAATTTGCTTCATATTATGGTTATTGAATTGTAATCTATTGACTTAATTTGCTTTCCTTTCTTTTGTACTAAATTAATAAGTATTAAATTTAAATCTTAGGTTAAAAAATAATAATGTGTATTATTTTATCCCCAGCAAAGCCCCTTTTCAGGTCACACGGGAGTCCAGCCTTACAAATTGGTGTCGAGGTGTGGGGTAAACGATTTTAAAATTTTCAAAGTGCAATTTGGGGAAAATAATTTTGAAAAGGGAAATTTTGAAAATTTTGAAATCGGGCACTCGCTCGACTCAGTCGAGAGTGCCGCCCGCGAATGATTGGAAAAAAGTTTAATATATATAGAAGGGCCAATTTCTGAAAAATTTGAGAAATAAGAATTTGAGATAGAAATATATGCCGGCGGGAAGGGAAGCGGCTATCGGTGTGTTTGGCTGTGAGAGTATTGGTGGGAGGCCGAGAAGCCTTCGGCGAGCGACAAGAGAGAAGTCGATGAGAGGTTTTAAAAGATAATTTCGAGCCATTGTTGAACCGGAGTTTGAAATAATTTTTGAGAGCGTCGCTCGTGCATAAATTTAGGAAAGAATTCGGGCCAAATGTCGGGAAATTTTTGGAGAAGATAAATTTCGAGAAAATTTTAAGGATAACATTAGTAAACGATAAGTTTTGGAACCATTTTGATAGCTTTGAGCTATTGTGAATTTTTCTTTTTGCGAAGGAGCTAGGCCGTAAGGGCGGCAAACATGGCGTAGGGCCAGAAAGGGGGAGAGGGACAATACCCTCGAAAGCTTCAACGGATGATACAGGAATACCCAAGGTGGGGACACTGAGGTAAGCACAGAGGTGGGATTGACGATTTCATGTCAGAATTTTTAGAAGGGAATTTTTAAGGGCCAATTTCTGAAAAATTTGGGAAATAAGAATTTGAGAAAAATGTAAAGTGCATAAATTGGGAAAAGTTAATATATCTAGAAGGGAATTTTTAAGGGCCAATTTCTGAAAATTTGGGAAATAAGAAGTTTGAAATAATTTTTGAGAGCGTCGCTCGTGCATAAATTTAGGAAAGAATTTGGGTCAAGTGAGGTTTCAAGAAAATTTGAAAGAGAAAATTTTGAAAATTTCAGGATAATTTGGGGTAGAATTTTATTTCAGAAAAGTTAGGGATTTATCTGAATTTTAAAAATCAAGGTTTGTATTACGAAATTTCAAGACAAACTTTTTTTGAAAATTTCGGGATAATCTGGGGGTAGAATTTTATTTCAGAAAATGTACGAAATTTGTCTGAATTTTAAAATTCAAGGTTTGGATTACATATTTGTGAGCAAACATGTTATTTTCTAATTACTTTTGCGATTGAGGTCTAAATAGAAGTTGAAGGTGTTGAGAGGAGTTTTGGACAAAAATTTCTATTATATAAAATTTTTCAAAATATTAGTATCGGAAGCTTATAAACGTGTTTTATTAATCCTGGAGTAATTGTTGAAGCGTACGAGGTGTATCTATATAGATTTGAATATTGCAAATTTTGGGAAAACCCGGAACATCATTTTATTTTTGTTTTGCGTCTTGAGCCAGCATGGTGAATAAACTTGTATAATTTATGGGGTTAATAGGTGAGGAATTTTTAAAGAAATTTTGAATAGATTTTGGACCGGGGGTAGTTTTGAGAAAACTTTGGAGCGAAAGGGGATTGTGAGTGAATTTTTGGGGTCAGGTATTTTGAACTAAGTGCTGAGATGGCAGACGAAAGGATCGCTGCTCTAGAGGCGTTGGTCGCGAGGCTCACCACGGAAGAAATAATACAAAATTTTTAGAGACTGCTTTGGGGGCGGTCAGGGACGTCTAATGAGGAGAGTGTGGGTGAGAAAGGGAAAATTGAGGCTTCCACCAATAACAAAGAAATGTGTGACAAGGGATTAGAAGGAAGGGGTGGTGGAAGGGGATAGTGAACCCCGAGTAAGGAAAGGGGAGGGTCAGTAAAGGGGAAGGACTATGCCAGGCACCCGGTGTGAGAATGAGAAGGAGACCGAAAATGGAGTGTCTCGCCCTACCGGAGGTGGTTACACGGGGAACTGGCCGTTAGCGGCGCCCCGGTGACCATCTTGAGAGGGGTTTCTTCCCGAACTCGCCCTGCCGGGGGTGGTGACACGGGGAACTAGCCGTGAGCGGCGCCCCGGTGACCCCCGAACAGGGGAAGGCCTGTGCTAGGTCCTTAGGGTGAAAGTAAGAAGAGAACCGAGAGGGGAGTGTCTTGGCCTACCTAGGGTGGTGATACGGGGAACTGGCCGTTAGCGGCGCCCCGGTGATCATTCGGAGGGGGAGGTTCCAATGGACAGAAGAGGGAAAATCGGGCCCTACTGTGTGTATGGGGCCCGCCATGACCAGAACCGATAAGTCAGGGGGTCCTACTGTGTGTAAGGGGCCCGCCAGGACTAGCACGGGGTCGTGGAAGGAAAGGGATAACTAGAGGGGACAATCACAAGGCAGGATAAAGGGTTGAAGGGCTGAACTAGCAGAGAAGCAAACCGTGGTGAGATAGAAGGGGAAGAAAACAGTAATGTCGGGTAAGAAGTAATATCACAAAGGGGAGCGGATCCCAGTAGGGAGTTACTTCTCATCAAAACTTCGGTACTGTCCAAAAATTTCAGCTTGACGTTTTATAATACGGAACCCCTTCTCCTGAAGTTCCAAGTTTATTAATTGTGTCTCTTTGCTTGATTTCCATTATATTATTCGTAATTTGGTCAATATTTACTTTTTCTTTTTCTTCAACAGTTTTATTTTTGACAAACTGTAAGGCGTATATTTTATTTTAATTTCATGAAAAATAATGTTCCGGGTTGGATAACCGTAGCGGCAGTCGTTCTGGGGAGCCTAAGGGATGAGGAACCACCACCGCCCAGGATTGGGACGGGGAACTCGGAGATCGGGGTCGACCGCCGGGCCGACCGCCGAAGAGAAAATTTTTTTAATTTTGTGAAGTCAGCGTGTAAATTTTGAACTATTTTTTTTTGAAGAAAATCCCGAGGCCTTTTTCAAGAAAAATTTTGAGCCATGTTTTGAGAAAATTTTGAGTCATTTTTCGAAGAAAATTGTGAGAGACGGTTTTTGAGGGAAGAATTTTGAGACAGTTTTTGAGGGAAGAATTTTGAGTTATGTTTGAGGAAAATCCCGAGACCTTTTCCAAGGAATATTTTGAGCCATTTTTGGGGGGGGGAATTTTCTGAGTCGTTTTCGTGGAAAAATTTTTGAGTCATTTTTGAGAAAAACTTTGAGACATTTGGAGTGAAAGTTTGAGACAGTTTCTGAGGGAAGCATTTTGAATTATTTTTGAGGAAAATCCCGAGACCTTTTCCAAGGAAGATTTTGAGCCATCTTTGGGAGGAATCTTTGAGTCGTTTTTAAGGAGAAACTTCGAGACATTTTGAGTGAAATTTTGAGACAGTTTTTGAGGGAAGAATTTTGAGTTATGTTTGAGGAAAATCCCGAGACCTTTTCCAAGGAATATTTTGAGCCATTTTTGGGGGGAATTTTCTGAGTCGTTTTCGTGGGAAAATTTTTTGAGTCATTTTTGAGAAAAACTTTGAGACATTTGGAGTGAAAGTTTGAGACAGTTTCTGAGGGAAGAATTTTGAGTTATTTTTGAGAAACATCCCGAGACCTTTTCCAAGGAAGATTTTGAGCCATTTTTGGGAGGAATTTTGAGTCATATTTTTTGGCAAGCTTTGAGCTGTCTACTGAGGGAAAACCAAGTGAGTGGGGAAATCACGAGATACCCGACCTGCAAATGGGGGTACGGAGGAGTTGGCCGTAAGCGGCGCCTCGACCACCACGGAAGCAGGGAGGGGAGGTGCTGTAACGAGGAAGGGGCATCACTGTTAGAGATGTTTCCGGAACCGTCATCCCCGGAGAAGAAAATTGGTAGCACTAGGGTGAGAAAATTGTGGAATAGTCGTTTCCTATTTTTCTTGGTGTGTAGTAGAGGACATTTGGAATTGGGGCTAACGTATCTCGGGAGGAAGACCAAGGTGGTCGGGAGGAGTAGCCTAGGAGAAAAATAATCGAAATATTTAGGTGATCACTATGTGGAATAATTTACAAGCACAGTAAATGCAAATTTTGGCTGTTTTAACGAGAAAAGTTTGAAGGGAAAATCCTTTAATTTTATGAAGGAGGGCGATGACACCGTGGGACCTGTGACAGGGGTCGCCTTAAACGAGTTGGGGCCGTGGAAGGGAAGGTATCCGTCATCAGAGGATAGTGAAATGTGTTAAGAGATGACCGATACGCTCCCTTCTACGCGGGATTGATCCCCTTTGTATTAGTGTTGTGTGCGTCACCCCCCGGGTGAGCTGTAAAAGGATGTCTATGCCTAAGGGCATAGACATCTTTTTGAAAATGGGGAAGGATGTAAGGGCTGGCCGCCCTTAATGAATATAATATTTAGTATAAATACAAAGGCCGCCCTTAATGAATCTAATATTTAGTATAAATATAAAAATAGGCTAAGTTTGTTTGAACGAGTAATATATTGGATAACTTGCTGATGTAGCAAGCAGACAGCCAGGCGCCGACCAGTTCTAAGTGCGTTAGTTAAGAAAGAATGAGCCAGGGAGTGCGAAGAAGACAGACGCTACCCTGGGCGAGAGGGGAAGAGACGCAAGAAGGAGGCGGGCCTGTCTGTGTGCCAAGTGACCAACGGATACGAGAGTGTGAGTGCGTGAGAAAGATGAAGTGGCTGTCGATGTGTCTCCGAGACGGGGATGTAAAAGTATTGGTGACAGCGAGGACACGGGCGACCGACGGAGACGCAGGAAGTCGAGTCTGGAACAGCAAAGCTAACGGCTGGGGGGTGGGCCAGCCGGCCGCCCCTGCGAGCGGGGGAGATGTAAACGCGTGCAAGAGACTGTGTGACCACCCCCCGGGGGCGGGGTGCAGATGTGTGCTGTGGCCACCCCAACCCCCGGGGGCGAGGTAGAGTTACGGCGCGTGTGTGTACGACAATGTGCTAAGGACCGGGATGCCGCCTTGCGGGCGGTAGCCGGTGTTTCGGGGACACGGCCGCCTTGCGGGCTGTCTAAGAAGAGCGACGTGGCCACCTCGCGAGCTGTGTGAGGCCGTGGACCATGGGTGAAGATCGTCGTGGCCGGTGCAGGGCGGAGAGCAGGAGGGCTGCCCTGTCAGCTGTGTGAGGGAACGGCGTCAGGAAGGGCGCCGAGGCGCCCTGCGAGTTTGAGCCGCTAGTGTGCTGGGCAGGAGCCCGACTTGCGTGGACAGCCCAGTGACCGGAGAAGGACAGGGCGTGAGTAGCGTGGTCGCCCCGCGAGCGGCGGGACATACGGCGCGAAGGACAAGGCGTGAGTAGTTTCGGCCGAAACGTTTAATTATGAAATCTGATCAGATAATATTAATATTGTGTAGTATTAAGTTGTTTATTTGTGTTTCATTTTATTACTACTTTATTCGATTGTAACCATCCAATAAATTTGCTTCATATTATGGTTATTGAATTGTAATCTATTGACTTAATTTGCTTTCCTTTCTTTTGTACTAAATTAATAAGTATTAAATTTAAATCTTAGGTTAAAAAATAATAATGTGTATTATTTTATCCCCAGCAAAGCCCCTTTTCAGGTCACACGTGAGTCCAGCCTTACATTAACATTAATTTTAAATTGTTTTTCTTGAAAATGAAAATGCCAAAAAATAATTCCTCTAAAAGTGCTACGTTTCGTAAGTGGGTTATGAACGATGTATCATTCACGACTGATGGTAAAATAATATTTTGGAAAATATGCGAAAAAGAGGTAAGTCTTTATCAAATATTTCATGTGATGTTAAGCCATAATAGTGTAGAAATATCTTTGATTAAACAGAGCAATACATTTTCAAATCGATTTATTGAGTATTTCTTCTTTTACCCGTTTCTTGAGTCGGTTTAAATCCATCAAGCACTAGATATTAATGGTTTATAATACATATTTTAAGTGGATATTTCCTTTTAAAATGCATATATTTATGGCATATTTCGGTCTTTTTAAATGCACATTTTGCTGTTTTTTAGTGCATATCGATCTGAACCCTACTTATAACTATATAATTATAATCGGTTTCTCGAAAACGTCTCTAACGGTCTAACGGTTTCGATGAAACCAAATACCCATCTACGGTCAAATTTAATTTATTTGATTTTTTTCTTAATTAAAGTAATAATTCACATGTGGGTGTTTGAATAACAAATTTTTAATTAACATTTTTCATTTTCCTTTTGTTAATTAATTTTTTTAACCCATTAACATTTCAATACAAATATTATTATAATATTAAAATTAGGAAATTTAATTAATTTGAGATATCATCTTTTGTAGGCAGACTGGTAGAATGCTGTATTGATGCAAACGCAGACCAAGAATAATGAAAAGCACAAATTCCGAATAAACGAATTTATTACAACGTCATTGTTAACGCCAGATGGCGTGTACAGTCATTTGCATCCACCTAAAAAAACACGACGATTCATTGTTTAAAAAGGTCATCGAAGGCACCTCCCTGTATATTAATATTATTTTTAATTGCATTTATGTTTAAAACTTTGTGCACAGCGATGCCTTGATGATGACGAGACCGAGTCAAAAGGTTTGCAAAAAATTAATTTAAATTTTATTTCTCTTTTATTTGATTCAGGCTGCAAATAAAAATCAAATATTTTACTTGAATTTATAATTAAAAGTAATTTTAGTTGGTTCATGTCCATTTTAATAATAAATAAAAGATTCACGGGCTTTTGGCCAATTTTTTTATTAATGTTAAATATCAATTTTGGTACAACCGTTCGTCTTTTTTCAGGACTTTTTGAAGTACTCAATTACTTAAAACATTATTCGTTGATAAAATAGTGAAACCATCGAGACAATAAATAGTGTAATAACTTATTATAGGATGAATATTATGAATACACTATTTTACATCTCTTAGTCCTCTGGCTTTTTAATATAGTAATGGATGAAATCATTGGAGAAATCAAAAACATAAAATGATATTCCCTAGGGGACGGGAATTTAACATGCGTTTGCAATGCAGACGATGTAGAACTCATTGCAGAAGATGAAGATTCCCTCAAGCGCCTCCTGTATAAATTCAGCTGTGTTGCACATAAATTCGGTCTCACCCTGTCAACCAAGAAGATCAAAACTCTCACGAATTCTAAATCACCACTCCGATGTAAACTCCAATTATAGGATACGATTGTCGAACATGTCATGTTCTTCACGTACCTTGGGATCCAAGTGACCTCGCTTCGAGACCTAAGAGCAGAGGTAAAACATCAGGCAATAAAGGCCTCAAAAATATCGGGTTGCCTTAACAGTGGAATCTGGTCAAACCAATAATTAAGAACGGAGGCCAAGGTATGAGTCCACAAAACCGTGGTACGTCCAATATTAGCATAGACGCAGCTGAGACAAGACCCAACCCTGCAAAAACTTCTCAATTATTGGAAACAACTAAAATGAAAACATTGCTAAGGATAATGAACGTGACCAGGCTCGATAGAATGAAGAGTGAAGATATTAGAGAAAAATGTGGAATACAAAAGGTGAGCGAATGGATCAAGAGAAGAAGTACAGAATGGTACGCGCATGTGGGAAGAATGCCAGAAGACCGACTGGTAAAGAAAGTGATGACGAACAAGCCGGTCGGAATAAGAAGTAGAGGTCGTCCCAAGAAGAGATGGTATGACGTTCTGGAAGAAACAAACCTATAGGTTTAAAAACAAGAAGAAGAAGGAGACTATTTATTGTCTCGATAGTTTCACTATTTTATCAACGATTAATATTTTAAGTAATTCAGTACTTGAAAAAGCCATGAAAAAGAACGAAACGTAGTACGAAAATTGATATTTGACATTAATAAAAAAAATTGTCAAAAAACCCTTGAATCTTTTATTTATTAAAAGTAATATTAATATATAGTTTTGAATTAAAGCAACAAAATTACCAAGCAACGCTCGGTCCGCCATCCATTTCAATATTAAATGAATTGATTTTGGATTTTTACAAAATTCAAAGAAAGAGAATACCATAAATTAGAATTCAATTAAATTAGATAAAATCAAATATATCGAGAGGGTGATAAAAAATAAATAAAAGAGGTCCGAATTCGTATATACGCTGGGTAGTTGGGCAGCCTCCTCTGCTGCTACTGCTACTAATACTGCTGATCTCAGATGAGAGAAAGAAAGGGTTAACAGTTAAGTGATTTATTGTATCTTTTATATATATATATACGGTCAAATATTTATTTATCAGTAACATGCGAAACTCTCGGATGATAAATTACAATAGAATATTGAGTTTTATTTCTTTTTCCTTTTACTTTTTTCCTTCTGTTCTGAATATATATATATTCATGATTGTGTGCATTGTCTGTTCATATTGTGTTTGGAATATTTAAATGATTTATTACAGATATATTATTCTATCATCCTCTTCTCTTCTTCTGCCATACTATTCATTCATTTTCATGCAATGTCAAAAGTTTGTATAAAAAGTATTTTCTTACTGGTAAACTTGTTCACTGAATACTGTAGTTTCTAGAGGCCTTTCTTCTGTAAGGGCCATCATAAATTACGTCATACGTGTGACGTAATTTGTGGATGGCCCCTAATTTTAAGCTATCTTGAATTTGTGTGGTAATTTTCATGATTCAATATCGATTGGTAGATTAGCGCTTTTTAGTCAAAGCTATTTTATATCTTATGTTTTATAAGAAAAAAAAAAAAAAAAAAAATTGTTGTAAATATATAGTGTAAAAGGACTTTAGTCCGTCTAATAATAATAAATAAATAAATAAATAAATAAGGTAAAATTTTCAAATGGCAATTTATTTATTTTTTCTCTTAATTTTACAATAAATACAAAAGATGTTCAGAATTAAAAAAGATGCATCAAATTTATATTTATTATATACTTATTTGATGTAATTTTATGAAGGGATAGAAAAGGGCTAAAAATGCATATATTTATTCTTCATTTAGTTTCCAAATTTATTTATATTGTATTTGATGGCTTTATGTGTGTTTGTGTATCTGACTCTATTCCTAAACACATGATAACTTTAGATAAAAGCTCGTAGTAAGTTCTTTTTAATGCTAAAAAATATTTACATTTCCATTACCGAGAACAACTTAGATTTTGAACTTACTACCCTCAAAACATTCTTATGAAAAATAAAGAAAATCTTCAGAGTGTACCGAGTTCAATTTGTTTTTAGTAAGCATTCACATCGAAACTCTCTTAATACTTTTTTGTCTTTATTTCGCACCAATCTAATTCTAAAGTGAATCAGCCGCCCTTTTTCGTTTTGCCTTCAGTAAATAATTTAGAGTCCCCCCTAGAACATCGCAGCCTATCTTGATTTTTGTGGGCATTAGGCCGAACAAGTAAAAGGCTTGGAAATTCGGATCAGAGCTGATGCCAAGATACCACTCAACTTGTATTTAGTTAAGTGGATAGAAAAGGGAGAGACACCCCCTTTCCCCCCTAAAGGGAGTTAGTTATCTCTTTCGCCCTATCTATCTATCTCTCCCTATCTCTTTACACTTCTAGCAGGTAACAAGTTTCAATCATTCAAAATGATAGCTTCATCCAAACGTTGAGTACCTACCAGAAAATTAATTAAATTTTGAAGGGTTATATAATTTTATTACACACTCAGCTTATCATATTATATAATATATGTTATTTGGCTGACTTCTGCTTGTACTGACAATGATATATATTTTTAATAAGTATAGCCGCTGCGATTCTAGCATAGAAGAGCCTAAGCTGTGGTTGGATTCAAATAACCCCTCTTATTCAAAAACTTAACAATTCTAGTAGAGTTTTACTTTTATTTTCATCGTGTTTTTCCATTTTTTACAACATTTCAGGATTTTGAGATGTTTTTGATCTAAACACCGAAAAAGGCGATTTTGGTTTATTCTTTAGATGCCATAGGTATGAAACAGTAATATATTACAAGTCAAAATATTTTTTTAAGGGCCTTCCCTTATAGCCCTCCTATCCTCCCACTCAGGATCCGGTTGAGTGGCTCAGGGTGTGGCCACAGCAGAACGGTGTGAAACCTTATTATGCTCCGGTCAAGAAGAAAATAATAAAAAACAAAAAGGAATACCGCATGTCATCCAAATAATAAAAACAAATAAATAAAATAAAATAGTTAGAATATGTCACTGGGTTTGAAGAAATTGTAGCTAAATGAAGTAAAAATAAATAATTTGAAAAACAGATCAAAAATATTTTGTTTCTTTAATAGAAATAAAAGCATCCTTTTTGATTTTCATTTTATTGCTTGTTTTTAGATCAATTCGAACTCAATTTATAACCAAAAAGAGAAAACCATTTATTTTGATCTTATGTTTTTTATCCTTTTAGCCTTTTGCTTTAAATCGAGTTATAAAAGAAGTAAATTGAAAATCAAAGAGGAAGATGTTTTCTATTAAGGGAACAAAATTTTTTGATCATCAAGCTTATATTTTTTCTCTTTAAAATTTTTAATACATGATAATGAAAATTTAAAACTATGCCATTCTGGAAAGCTTTAAAATTGATGTATGTTCCTTTGATAAAAATGCCCATTGAGATTATATTTTATTTATTTTATAAAGATTCCATGGGTAAATTGCTCTCCCCATGCTCCCATGCTTGCAAATGGGAAATTGCTCAATTCTTGAAAATGTTTTTCAAATTTAATCTTTGCTAAATCGTGAAGCATTTCACATTTTTACTAATGTTTTAAGTATTATTTACTAGGCGGATATTTCTACAATTAGTTATATAAATAAATAAGTAATTAGGTAATAATCATCATCATACACTCCATTGGTATTGGTGGGAGAAAGATAGAAAATATTTTCTCTACACCAAAGAGCACTGAAAAATGAAACAGGAAGAAAAAATACTACATATACATAGTACTTCCTTCGTTGGTCCTTTTGATCCCTGAAGAAGGAGAGATCCTCCGAAGCGTCAGTTTTAAAAAACTGTAAAAAGAAATACTTTTTATGAGGGATTTCACGTTGCCGATAGTAATAGATTTAAATTTTCTTAGAAAAATCATTAGAGAATGTCATAAATTAGATCTGATGGAATGGATTGTTTTTAATTATGTCAGAAGGAATGTTTTTCACCCCTGGAATCGAACCCGAGTGCTAGTAACAGCTATCTGGGCCATTTGGTGAAAAACAACCCTTTCTGACATAATTGAAAATAATTCATTGTATCGGATCTAATAGATGACATTCTCTAATGATTTTCTAAAAAATACTCTTTTTTTTTTAATTGAAAATAATATTTTTTTTCCTGGACTGTCTTAAATTCTTCAACTTCTAATGAATAATGTTTTGTTGAAAGAGACAATAAAAGAGTGTGTCTACTGCTGGAATTATAAATTTTATTTATAACGAGACTATAGTTTCGAGAGTTTGCTCTTTCATTAGTCTATCACAAGTGATTCACAGGAATTAATTGTAATAGACTGATGAAGAGGGCAAAGCTCTCGAAACTATAGTCTCGTTATAAATAAAATTTATAATTCCAGCAGAAGACACACTCTTTTATTGTCTCCTTCAATATATAAAAATTATGCTACTCTTCGGCACAAAAACTTTCAATTTAATAATGTTTTGATTAATTGTAAAGTTTAAGTAAAAGAAAACTTGATGAAAAATAATACCTTAATGTAAGTAAATGATTTATCTTATGTCTTGATAATAATTTTTAGAACCCTCATGAATTTTTCGTAAACTAATCTTGTAACTTATTTTTATTTTTAGTAGTAATGATTAATTAAAAAAACTACTGAAGGTGAACAAACTCTTTTTTGTTAAGGGAGAATGGTGTGGGTTCTGGGTGAAACATATTTACATAAAGTAAAAAAAATTTTAAAATTTAAGAAACTTTAAAATTTAAAAATAAAATTCTATGTAGGTTTCACAAAAAATTAAAAGGCTAAATGCTTGTTTAGCATGACACTATAATATATTTCGGGGTATGAGCCCATCTTCAAGATTGTTGAGGGAGAATGGTGTAGGTTCTTGGTGAAACAGATTAAATAAAGTAAAAAAAATTTGATTTTTTTTAGAAACTTTTTAAAATTTAAAATATAAAATACTAGGTAGGTTTCATAAAAGATCAGATGCTTGTTCAGCACAACTCTATATATGAGAGTTCAAGGACACTGAATACAAATGCTTGTATTTTGTATCAGTGTTCTTGTGAACTCCTCAAGATTGGCTTATACCCTGAAATATATATAGAGTTGTGCTATATATAATGTTTGTATTTTGTATTCAGTGTTCTTTGTGAACTCCTCAAGATTGGCTTATACCCCGAAATATATATAGAGTTGTGCTGAACAAGCATCTGATCTTTTATGAAACCTACCTAGTATTTTATATTTTAAAAAGTTTCTAAAAAAATTTTCAAAAATTTTCTTTGCTTTTACCTTCTTCAAGAGTTTACAGAGAAAGTTCTTTCCTGTTAACTCTTGAAGATGGGCTCATAATCCAAAATATATTATAGAGTCATGCTAAACAATCATCTTGTCTTTGATTCTTTTTGTGAAACCTACCTAGAATTTTATATTTTTAAATTTTAAAAGTTTTTAAAATTTTTAAAACTTTTCTTTACTTTATGAACAAACTCTGTTTGAAACATGTGTAAATTTTATACGTAATAATGGTAACTATATGCTTAATAAAATTAAAATATTAAATAACCCTAAAGGATTGAAAACTCGGAAATAAACAATTAAATTGTTACTTTTGACCAAAATCTGATACTCTCAACATCTTAATAATATTTGTTTTTAAACATGACAAGGAATGGATGTTAAATAAGAAAAAAATATATTTTTTTAGAATTATTTTTTATTTATTCATTTATGTTGGTTTACAATTGAAAGCCGTGCAAAGATTACGTTGAGCCAGCTTTTTGGACCAAATGTGTATGCCTCGTTCAGTAATTCTGTCCATGGTTAAATTTGTGGTAGATGACAACATCCTTGAAGTACATGTTGGGTGTGTGGAAGGTGTACAAGTTTTCGACGGGTCTGTTGAATGGGAAACCCATTGGCAGATTGTCAGGGTACTCTTGACGGAAGTGAGCGCCGCAGTATGGCACACCATAGAATGCTTTGTCGTCAACCTCTCCAGAGTATGGGGTGACCATCACGAAGAAGGTGTAGGGAACACCACTCTTGGAACCTCGTGGAAGGGCAAGTCGCTCAGGGAATCCGCAAGTGCGAGGATATTGCTGTTAATAAGAAAAACATTATATATTATTGAATCTTTATAGAATACCTATCTTTAAAAAGCATATTATATTTAATTGAATCGCTAATTGCACAAAAGGTACAAGTCATTGAGCTGAAGCTTTGAGAAAAACGTAAAAATGTTTTTTTGGGACTTGTGTATGAAGAAACTTCATTCACAAATCAAAAATATATTGAAACACTATCTTTATGAGAGCAGTATTTCAAAATATTTGCTTTATTCTCTTAAGACTTAGTAACCTTCAAAGTTATATATAAGGATGATTTAACCCTTTCTACAATGAGCGATTCAATTATTTTAAATCGGAAAGATGAAAAAATTAATTGATATATAATATTTATTAATTGCTTAATTGGACTTTTCGGACATCTTCAGCACAATATCAATTAGTAGAGCTCTTCCTTACACTAAAAATTGATATATGCTGAAGACGGATACGTCGAGATGTCCGAAGCCTCCAAATATCGTTTCGATCACAGATGTAGTGTAATTTTTTAGTGTTTTTAATAAATAATATATTAAACAGTGGGTTTATTTCAAAAAGTTCTAATAAACTAAAGCTTTAATTAATTTGAAAAATTGTTAAATATTTGTCGAGTGTAATTGTGATACTATCAACGAGCTACCTATAATATGTCTCAAACTTCCTGCCCAATAACAAATATGTTTAATTGTCACACTTTGCAGAAAGTTAACAACATTCATATAGATATAGCTCAATAATATCGAAGTAGTTATATTATCTATTACTATGCAAAGACTAAATATAATTTCTCACCTCATTTGTAACACCCTTGAAGTAGAAATCGTATGGTTTGTAGTCTTCAACAAAGACGGTCGACTGTTGAGAGTTGCGTTCAATGACGTTCTTGCCAGCATTCACTATAAACAATAAATAATAATGAATAAATAAAATAAGGTCTTTTCATCTTAAAAATTTAGTGTTTATAAGAATTCAGGTATAGTTCGATGAAATGCATATATTGATTAGTCTTTTGTATCTCTAAAATAAAAATTTCTCTCTCCATTCTTTTTAGGCTGGCAAATGTTTATTAATTATTTATTATAAAGGCCTGCCTTCTAATTATTTATTGTTTGTTATTTCGTTGAATCAAAACATAATTTGCGAGTTTTAATTAGAGTTTTCATTAATGAAATAATAAATTTTTATATTTTAATTAGTAGCCTATTGAATATTCCTATAAATTTAATGATGACCTAGGAATCTAGATCATATATTTTTCAATACATAAACTTTAATTAATAGCTGGGGCAACTAATAATATTTTTATATTAACTTTAGAAAATTTAACATGTAAATGTAACATATACCATACCATTTCGGAATTTTCGAATAACGAATAATTGCACAATTCCCAAAACTACTATTCATAAACAAATTTTACGCCATTACTAATAAATTCCCTAAAAACTTTGACAAATTTTTATTCATTTGCCTTCCTAATGGAGAAATTAAGTAAAAAGATGTTAAACTTGGAAAAAGTGTTTCTTTAAATGTATAAACTAATAGGAAATTTAAGTACTCTCAGTCCGAACACTATTTCATATGATTCTAATATAAAATATCCAATTAATTCTAACTGAAATTGGAAGCAAAGCACGCGGAAAATAAGGCGTTGTGATGTTTTTAAAATCTCAAATGTTTAAATTAATTACGATATAAACCATAAGTTTTAAATTTAAACACTTGTTGTAAATCGCAGCAAACTAAAACTTGAGACGTATCACTTGTCTTCAAAAAAAAAAAGATGAAATATGAAAAAAACAAAATCTCTCTTCATATAGACATCTGAGTTCAGTTTGGATTTGTGCCCTGTACCTTAGTGGTAAGAACATTGCGCCAGACACGCGAAAGTTCGGCTTCGATTCCGAGCTGGCACAGATGTTTGTATAAAGATTTTTTCTTCGAAGATTTGATGCTTCTGTGGTTGATTTGCTAATCAGGAAAGATATTTCGGCTGAATTCACTTAGTCTACACATTTTAATGAGATAAACTCAATAGATTACACACTGATGTGCATTATTATAATGTGTAATCTAAGTAGATTCATCCGAAACATCTTTCCCTGATTTTTTCTTCATTTCCCAATTAATTTATCAAATTTTAATTAAACTAATTCTCTACCAAATATCATTTAAATTGGGCTTTGAATTCTACTTTGAATGATTGACAATACAGTGATCTTTCTGTTACATTTTTTTACCTTTATTGTTTTGAACGTGAAAAAAAATTTATGGTTTACTGATACGTACAGGCAAATGGGAATCGGTCCATTTCAACAAAGTATTTGGCTCGTTCAGCAAAGTCGATCTCTTCGGCATAGCTGTCGTATTTGGGTCCCAGGAAGACGCGCACCATCACGGTTTGTTGTTTATCACTTTCGACGTTGAATTGGAATTTGTATGGCTCGTGGTTAAGACGGAAATGCCGGGCAGCAATGTTGACTTTAGAGGCATCCTCCTCGTCGGCTACCTCGACACCGTAAGAGAGTGAAGTGTCGTATTCATCAAAGTAGGTGACCAGTTTGTCAACGTTGAAGTTTTTAACGTAAACACCGGGGAAGGTGAGCTAAAATATGAACGGAAAAACAACAGTGAAATGATTTTATTTCAAAGCCGATGAATTCGATTTTATTTATTTCGTAATCCTATCGTATTAAAATGTATCTATATATACGGGTAATAAGTCTGTTTGTCAGGCCTTTGAACCCAAACCACTATTGTGACCGGCTACCTTAACATAGGGATTAAGACATTCATAAATTGTATTTATTTTGACGTTAATAACGAACTAACAATTTATTCTTATTTTGTTGGGTATATTCGCGAAAATCAGGAACCGCGAGAGGTGTTACGTAAACTATTAACCTTATAAGAGAAAATATTTTGTTTTCCCTGAAAACTAACTTTCTGCCAATATAGATGTCACCAGGGTTGAATTCGAGCTATTAATTCCCTATATCTCGAAGAGATATCATTCCTATCGTGATTTTCGCCAATAAAGATGTAATATGGAAAAATTATCGATAAATTTGTTATTAATATATCAGAATGGAAGATATTTATAATAAATTAATTAAATTAATAAAAAAAAATCTATATTCTGTCATATTAAAAAAATTATTCTTTCTTATGACTTCAGATATAAATAAGATCATGAAAAGCTATAATTATTTAAGTTCTATTAATTGTGGTAAGATATTTTTATGTTATTTCGAACTAGGTAGTCTTACCACATTATTGAAAATTACTTGCCTATTTTTCATTTTAGAGTGATAAGTAAACCTTTCTATACTACTTTGGTAAGCATAAAAATACACGATCATACAAGCAAAATGTTATTTTATTTATCTCATTCAGTTTAAAAAAATAACTTGGTAATTTTTTTATGTACATATCCCTATATTTATTTGTCAAAGGCTTTTTATAAAATCAACTCGAAACATTTTCACTTTTTTTAAATAAAAAAAAAAATATTTGATTTGATGAATAAATAAAAAATAAAAAGGGTTTCTAAGTAAATCCAACAGTTCTCTCTCTATAACGAGAAACGAAAAATAATAATCAAATGGATTGTGGCTAAATCATTTTGAAATGTATTTACCTAGTGATATTAATAAAAAAATTAATGAATATTTAATTTACCTCTTCTTTAGTGTAGGCATTTTTATGTTCAATATATTTGTAGTAGAGATTGTCAATACGTTTGTACAAACGGTAGAAAACAGGATCCCGAAGAAGAGTGTGGATATTATGCAAAACACTTGGGTAGACCTGTTGAACATAAATATTTTTAGATTAATTTTAATTACATATTATTTATTGCAATAATTGATATTAGGAAATCACTTGAGAGTTACTTTCAGGCATGTTTACACATGAAATCAACTCTAGCGATAAATCTCAAATTAATTCTTAATTTTCATATGTAAGAGTGGAAGTAGATATATAAGCTTACCTCTCTGTAGTTTTTAGGGATGCCATTGAAATGTCCAGTAACGTAAGCCAAATAATTGTACAATTCACCGTAATATGGTCGGTTGACTGCGTCAGCATACCCAAAGATAATCTCACCAAGGTAGTTGACACCTTTCTCTTCAAATAAGGAAATTTTCTCTCCGGCGGTCTAAAAATAAAATATTTTTATTAACAAATGAATAAATATTTATAGTGTTTAAATAAATATTTCTACACAAACAACCAATAATATGATATACTATGACGTTTCGATCGGATGATGCTGCTATTGAAAAGTCATATTATTTGTTGTTTGTTTTTAATAAATTGTTATAATTAATTATGTGTGATTTAAAGA
Organism: Forficula auricularia; assembly: GCA_024734495.1. Classification (NCBI taxonomy): domain Eukaryota; kingdom Metazoa; phylum Arthropoda; class Insecta; order Dermaptera; family Forficulidae; genus Forficula; species Forficula auricularia. The sequence continues at coordinate 30,329,844 of JALMQS010000099.1, forward strand.
AAATTCAACCTTTAATAAATTTAATAAAAAAATACAAATTTTAATAGCTAGATATCTAATAAATGTTTAAAACTTATAGAAGTCTTCAAGCTTTTTATATATAAAGCTAATTCTAATTCTTCGATTGTATGATTTAAATGTTTTTTTTTTTTTTTAAGAAATAGGGACCGAAAGTAATTTTTCTAGTAAAATTTCAAATGAATTTGTTTTTACTATTAAGCTAGTTTAACCCAAAAAGCTTTAAAATTATTATTTATACAAGTTAAAATAACGATAGGTGGGAAATATTATTTGAGTATCATTTTCTATCACCTGTCAAACAAGTAATTAAATTAATTAAAATAAAAGTGAAAGAAAAAGTAAATTTTTTAAGTCTCGGTAATCTGAAATTTTCGGTGATTTACGCAATTTTTAATGCCGTTTATTTCTTACGGAAGACACTTTATCTTAGTAATATTTTTTTATTCATCTAAAGATCTAAACTATAATATATTTATTGAATTGATTTTTTAACTAAAAGATAGCCCATGTTCACAGATGGGTAAAAAACTAGTTTGAAAAAAATATGTAAATTAAAACATGGAGCAGGAAATCTTAGATTCCTAAATAAGTACATACTGCGATTAGAAACGAAAGATATAATCAGCGAACAAGTAAAGCTATAAAGCTAAAATTCGGCACAAATGCGGCTTATTACTAGAAACTTGTGTACCAAATTTCATTTCAAGATCTTCCTAAATAATAATTATATTTTTTAATGATTTTATGAATTTTTTATTTGTAAGGCCTAAATTTCTTAAATAGTTTTTAATAAAAATACAAACATTTTAAGTTCTGTGACGAATTTTCTACTAGCTATTTTAATTCTTGATTTTCAGAATCCAGACACTCAGAAAGACAGAAAATATATTTATCCAAGAGAAAACGCTACTACTCATTTTTTACCGTGTTTGGACTTGTTTTTTATTGTCATTGTCAACGAATTTCCTCCATGTGGTCCCTATGGACGCAGCCTGGGATGTGTATATGAAGTGTAAACATTTTCTTAAAATTCCTATATACATATACAATTTTCAAGAGTAAACTTACGTTGAAGATAAATCCGCTGTCGATAGCGTCACTGATTCGTGTTTGATAAGTATGGAGATCTAAAACACTTTCACTCATCTTGATGGTGGTGTATTCTGGACGGGTGAAAAATTCATAGCCATTGGGGTAAAACAGATGTGGTACGTAGCCCTCTTCAATTGGTTCCCAGAAGTCGAAGGATTTCACCTCACCAAATCCATTGGAGAGACGTTCAAGGTAATAACGAGCGAGAATTTGATGGTGGGTGTACAAGAAGAGTTCACCAACTTGGTCTAAATTGAGAAAAAATCATATTTAATACATTAGTACTTGGGATACCGAGTTTTGCTTGGATTTTACTTATTGTTTATTTAATCAACCACTTGATTTGTTTTGATCCAACCACATAATTCATTTTTTCAATCACCTAATAATTAGTTTAATTAAAAAACCGATCAAAATATCTTTTCCAAAAATTGAGACCTGCTTATAAAATTTAAATTTTAAAATATATTCTTGATTATTTTTTGTTCCTGAATAATTACTTTAATTGAGGAAAAACTTTTCGAATGAATGGCCCGAAATGTACAATTTTCAGTATCAGGGCAACGGTTCCCTTAGTAGCCTTAATATACTTAATGATAGTGCTATAAAGCACTTTCTATTAAAACGATATAAACTACTAGTGTTGCAATGAGGCCAGAACTACTACCTACTATTATATAACCAGTTTTATGCATATATCGTAGATTTGAACCTGAAGAAGTCTCGAAAGCGTTCGAAAATATATTTATATAAGTTTTATTTTATTTAATAATTGTTCCTTAAATCCCTATAACAATTTGAATGAAATTTTATTTTAATAAGCTATTTGGAATTTTAGCTAATTTAAAATGTTCTACTACCTATTAAAATTATTTATGTAAACATTATGATTTATATTTGTACTAAAAAACAAAAAACAAAATTATACACCTAGTTTAACTTTTCAATATGATCACGTCATAAAATTAGTGATTAAAACGATTCTTATTGAATTATTAAAAACAATAATAATATCCCGACAGATTTAAATGAAAGTAAAATAATAATAATCCCAGTTAATTATCTGGTGCTAATTTATCTATTTTGATTACTTACTAGATGGCTTGCCATAGTTTTCAGATCCAAACCAGTATGGATGTTCCAAAAGCCAATTGTAATAGAAAGCATTCAGGCCAATATCTTCAGTGAAATAATTCAATTTCTAAAACAAATAAAAAAATAAAAAAATATTATATATGCACAAAAAACAAATATACCTAATGTTCATAAGGACTAAAGATGGATGTTTAGCTTTCGAAAGAAATAGTAGTCTCTATCATATAAATAAAAAAAAAAAAAAAAAAATCATTCGAATTGAGAACCTCCTCCTTTTTTGAAGTCGGTTAAAAATTATATTGAATTGTTTTAGATATATAAATAAATACAAATCTCTATAAAAACAATCTTCAAATGTTTAATAGAACATCAAAAGTTTCGGGAGAAATTTTTCCTTTATCAATGGAATTTAAGAAATTTAAAAAAAATAGTTGCTTTAAAAAAAGTATAAAAAGTAATATATTTTATATTCATTTTTTAAAGCTATTAAAGTATTTTTTCAAATTTCTTAAAATGTCATTGATAATGAGAGGTTTTCTCCCGAAACGTTTGGTATTCTAATAAACGATCAAATATTGTTTTTTATAAAAGATTTGAATTTATTTATATAAAATTATACAATTCTTCCAGAATTTAAGTGACTTAATTTTTAAATTGAAAGCTTTTTTTAGTCACTAACTAATAAAAGACAATAATTTTATTTAATTATTATTATTTATATTATTAATTCACTAAAAATTTCGGTCGCCACTTGTTGACCATCTTCAAATGAAAATTGTCAACCAGTGGTCAACCGAAACTGTTTAGTGAATTAATAAAATAAATAATAATAATTAAATAAAATTATTGTCTTTTATTAGTTTGTGACTAAATAAAACCTTTAAATTTAAAAATAATAAAATTATATATATGTAAATATATAATATACTTTTTTAAATAGAGATTTATCTATCGTATGTTAATTTGTATCAAGCACTGGACACACTCATCAATTTCTTCTTAAAAATGTTCTATTTATTGGTTTTAAATATTTTCATATTCTAATAAATTTTAAACAGAGATGAAATAAAAGATCTTTTTAAATATTTTTGTTTTTTATATGGAACTTACGTAGTTGGATTTGGCAAAGTTGTTGTAGTTATAAACGTCAGTGTGGTTAGCATAGAAAACGCATTTACCATCAACAAACAAGTCGCAAGTTTCTCGGTAGTTTTCATATCCTCGCATTTTAGCCTATCAAAAATAAAAAAACGTTGTAATTAGTCAAATTGTGAAATGAATATTTTCTATAATAATTGTTGAAACGTGTGCTTACTTGATAGGATTTTTGCATAACATCAGAGGCGACGTAAAAGAATGGGTAGGTTTCGTATGGCGGAGGTACAGTGACACCTTGGAGGTCTTCACGATGTACTACAGCCACGGAGAAAGCGTATCCGAACAGAGGGGCAGGGAATCGGTTGCGGGCCCAGCAGGCAGTCTAAAAACAACAATTCCATCATTTATTATAAAACAATCACTCGCAATATAAATTATAATTATGTGTTTGATACGTTACCTTGTAGAAGGTTTCAAAATCTTTAGCATAATAGAAAAGATCGAAGAGCAAATGAGCTTTCTCAAGATCTTTAGGGTTAAAGAAATTGAAAAATTGAACTTGATCGTTATCGAAGAAATCGCCAAGTTTATACCGGAAGATGAAAAAAATATGATTTAAAAAAGTTTGAATGAAACACTTTGTTGCTACTGACTATTAATCTATAATTCTATATTTCCCCATTATAAAGGGAAAAAATCTTTTATTTTTAAAGTAAATATCCCCGAGTATTTAAATCACCTAATTAATTTAAATAATCCAGATTGTTAATACCACATAACTTAAGAATCATTATATTATTATTGTGAAAAAATGGAAAAATGACCAATAAACCGGGATCGAATTTGGATCCTCTCGTTAACCAATTAGTATAGGGTTAATCCCGATCGGATAAGCTTTTATTTCACTAAGCATTTAACATAATCTTATTGGAAAATAGTTGATTGACTTTTGAATAGGGCAGCAATTTTAAATAAACACTTAAAATTTTTTAGAGTACCTAAGTAAAATATTTTAGTTAGATTTATAGTTTTCTGCGGAAATTCGCGAGTCTCTATAATCAAATTGGCGAATCGTGTTAGGCGGAACATACATCTATCTGTTCATGATGTATAAACATGAATGGCTGAAATTTTGAAATTTTAAAAGTTGTTTCTAGGAGAGATAATTTAATTTTTAATAATGATTTGTTCTTGTATCCTTCAAGCAATTAAATAGACAAAATTCATAATTGTATTTTTATATAAAAAAGGTTTATTGATTAACTAGTTTTATCTAATATTTGACTCATAAGAAAATTTTTTACATTAACAATTTAAAACTTTTTAACATATTCGAGAAACCTCAAAACATCAAAACAATAGTTTATCCGAAAGGTCTATTAGTTCAATCATCAGATATTTAAAAATTAATATTTTAACTATTAGCTAGAGAAATAAATGATTTATTTTATTGATGAGGCTTTAACTTATTTAGAAGATTTCTGTATATTTTGACCCTCCATAGTTAAAGTTGAAAAATATTTTTTGTCTCGCTTTTTAGAGTTCCGTTGTAAAGTAAAACTATTAATGAGGCTACAATTTCTGTTTGTCCATCCCACTGTCAGAGCATGTATGTAGCTCGTAAACTAAACAAGTTACAAACATAAACTTAAATTTCTCACAATAAAATAATTGTCCGGAACCTTAAGATTGTCCTATCTTAGAAACAGGATCCTATTATAGTTTTCTTTTTTATAAAAACATAATATATTGCGTGTAAAAGCAAACTTGTATTTGTATTCAATGATACAAAAAATAATCAAAAAATAAAATAGAAAACGGTGGGCTTACCGGAATAAGACCTCCTTGACACGGGAGGTATTCTTATAGGCGTTAACGTTGCCGAAGATATCGTAGTCGTTTCCAACCTCATAGATCTCCTTGAAGTATGTAGGCTGCTGGAGTCTGCTCAATAATTGGGCGATTTTCTGCTGTTTGAAGACAACATCTTTGTCTTGTGTAGCTGCCGAGAGGACAACCAACACGCTGAGCACCGTCAAACCGAAAGCCAATTGCATTTTGGATGTGGACGCGACTGAGTCGTGGCAGAACACAATTTGATATTCGGAGCTCGGGGCTTTTATACCATGGTTGGTCCAATCCCCCAATTACGGGATATCATGTATCGTTGACCTGCGATTATCGGGATCCCTCTATGGCTATCTGGTTTCTTTGTTATCAGGATACAGGCCAAAAGTGAGATTTTTTTATATTTGGGCATAATAGCATGCAACAAGGTCAAGATTATGATTAAAAACCTTAATATAAATGATGTTATTTTTTAAGATATATAATATTACATAATACAATTAATTTAAGTAAATTTAAAAATTTTCCTAATGATAACAATTTTATATTTCAAATTAAACTAATTTACGATTTTCAAATCTTACGAATAAATTTATGAAAATGTCCAAGGGGATCTTTCTGCAGGATTTATTAAATAATATTGAAGGAAAAGGCGAAATTTTTTCTAGACTCGCTACGAATTAATAATTTTAAATGATAAATATCTAAGTCTGATATTTATTTTGATTTACCTAAAGTCAAAAAGGCGTTCTTTGAATAAAATAAATTAAGAAATTAATCTCTAATAGTCTGAATTAAGTCTGGACTTGTATTTGGCATCCTTGCAATGCATTTTAGCTCTATTGAAAGAATCCCTCACATTTTTCACCCGCACATTTTTTAAATAATAAATAAATTGCACCATAGTCATTTGAAATATTAATATGTTTATTAGGGTGGGTCGAAAAAACTAATTTTTTTTTTCAAAAACGCTTTAGTGGGGAAAAGTTGCCTATTGTAATAAGAAGAAAAACGGGATAAATAAAAGAATTTTTCTAAGATGTTGCGCGAACGTATAAAAAAGTATATTATTGATCAGAATTTAATTTATTTAGGTTATTTAAATCATAAAACACTAGAGTGTGTTTATTTTAAAAATTTTAACTAATAAAAACAATTTTAAAATATCGTGATTTTTGCAATTTTAAGTTTCAAGTTCCTTGTGCGAGCGGAAGATATTAACCAATTTTAATTTTTTTATGCCGTTTTTCTTCTTATTACAATAGGCAACTTTTCCGCACTAAAGAGTTTTCGAGAAAAAAATTTCAGTTTTTTCGACCCACCCTAATGTTTATTCCTTTATTATTAATCCAATAAACTGACCAAATAAATAAATTTTAAATAATATAAAAAGTACTATCTTACCGTAAAGTAAAGTACTTTAAAATGTAATTTTCTAAAAAACTTTATATAACCTTTTTTGTAGTTCTCAAGGTACTTAAAATTAATATTAAATTTGATCAAAATTAGTTAAGCTGTTTTTAGAAAAAAACTATAAATGTACTAGGTAATAATAATTGGGTAAAATTGCGAGATGGGTTTCACAAAAAAATGAACTAAAACAAAAGGGAGTTTAGATTTCGATATATTTCGGGTTGTTAGCCCATCACTAGTGATGATCAAAGCAAGTCCAAGACCAAGACCAATTCTGCTCATCACTAATTGATATAGGCAGAGGGTGTGTTTGTAAAGTCTTTTATAGGGTGTTTAGAAAGTCCTGATCACATTTAAGAAAAATATTATTATTATTTTGATTTTGAGTATTAATATTAGTGATGAGCAAAGCAAAATCTTGGTCTTTCAGTCTTAGTCTTGGTCTTGCTTTGCTCATCACTACCCATCACCAGAAGCCAGAGAAAATGATGGGCTGACAACCCAAAATATGTCGAAATCTAAATTCATTTTTGTTTTATTTCATTTTTTTTGTGAACCCACCTCGCAATTTTACTCAATTTGTTATTATTATATAAAAATGTTCACCTAGAATTAACACCTATCTCCTTAAAAGCTACTAGGTAATGTTTGTAAGCCGATATGTACCAAAAACTAATAAGCGCTTCATTATTCAAAGTAATACTATGTTTTCAATTTCATTTCAATCTGTTGAATGGTCTGGAAAAAAGCGTCGGTGAAAAAAATGGTAACTTAATAATGGACATCCCCATGGAGCACGGAATAAATGAAAAAATCTCACTTTTTGGGCCCTGGGCCAAACCCTATGTAAGTATTTTCAAAACCTTCAGGTCCTAAAATTCAACCTGAATGTGTAGTACAATTTGTGACTTTGTTTGAGACCATCGGTTCCGTGGTTTTTTCCGAGGATAAGTAAATGAACAGATAGATATTGTCTTTTTCAAATGGCCATCCGAGGTAAAATAACAGGTTAAATATTTGCCGGTATCGGTCATTAAACAATAATTATATTTTTGGATGTTTTTTCCACAGGGTTACGATCCTATTCTCTTCCACTGGATCTGATAAGAGCTCTTCAATTTTTGCCAATGCTAAAAGTTTGCCGACCAGAGCGGGATTCAATTGCAAGCACAGCTGCTAATGGACAGAATAATTAAGAGATAATTCTAGTAAATTTAGCTCTGGCTATTTTCCTTGATCCCTTTGGCTCTTGGTATAAACCTTTGCGTCTGATCTGTTCCTTTATGCAAACCAAAGATAAGATTTAATAATTAACAACGCCTCTCTGTTTCTCAATTTTCTCTGTAGAGCTATTCAGAAAAACAGATATGAATTCAATTTCCTTGCCATTTTCGACAGCAGTTCTATTCTCTTTTGTATTAGAATATCTGAAAGAAACAACTGGGAGTTTCTTAGCCCTTCTACTTAAGAAGGTGTCTTCATCTTCATTCGGTCGTTACTTCTTTCAAAACAAACAACCAAATAGTCTTTTAGGCACTTTACCAGGTCGTTGGCGGAAATTAAATTGAAAGTTTGAGAAAAAAAATAACATGATTAGATTATATTTAGATTAATATAGTAAAACACACACAAATTATATTTATTATTCTACCCCATGTTATTAGACTTAGGTACTTAAAACATTACATGTTCTCTAAGTGGATCTCGATGAGGCAGTCCAAAAAAAGAGAAGATAATTTACACTATCTTTTTATTCATAAAACCGACGTTTCGGAGGCTATTCCCTCCTTCTTCATGGTTTTGAAAAGTCAGTGAAGGAAATCCAATGCGACATTCCCCTGTCTCCTCTTTCAGTGGCAGTAACAATACTACATTATAATTCTGCAGAGAATGAAATACAATATATTATTGTTACTGCCACTGAAAGAGTAGACAGAGGGGAATGTCGCATTGGATTTCCTTCACTGACTTTTCAAAACCCTGAAGAAGGAGGGAATAGCCTCCGAAACGTCGGCTTTATAAATAAAAAGATAGTGTAAATTATCTTCTCCTTTTTTTGGACTGCTTCATCGACATCCACTTATTAGAAAATCATAAGATGGTGTCATCTATTAAATCCGATGGAATGGAATATTTTTAATTATATGTCAGAGGGGTTGTTTTTCACCCCTTCGGGAATCGAACCCGAGTGCCAGTAACAGCACTCCGGGCCACCTGGCTCACCTGCGGGATACGATGAACCTCTCTGACATATGTAAACGCGTAAAATATTTTACTCAAAGATTGTTATCTTAATTTGTAAAATTTCGCGATATAGTGATTCTAAATTTAAACATATAGCCATGCCATATAATTTAAATAAAGGTGGTTGAGTGTTTCGAATTTTGAAGAAATTCAAAATTCGAAGGGCAATGGAATGACTTTTCCCAATTTAATATGAAAGATATTAATTTGCCGATGGTAATAGATTCAAATTTACTAGAAAATCATAAGATGGTGTCATCTATCAAATCCGATGGAATGGAAGCCAGGTGGCCCGGATTGCTGTTACTGGCACTCGGGTTTGATTCCCGAGGGGGTGAAAAACAACCCCTCTGACATATAATTAAAAATATTCCATTCCATCGGATTTAATAGATGACACCATCTTATGATTTTCTAGTAAATTTGAATCTATTACCATCGGTAAATTAATATCTTTGACATCCACTTAATTCACTTATCAGTCCGTCTCCTAAAATTACTCCAATCTTATTACATGTTCATCCAAATCAGCGATTCTTAACCTTATCACCAAAACCAAATGCAAAAATCATAATATTACTAAAAAAATATATATAACAGTTGTTAAAATTTGTGGATTGAAAGTAAAAATTATGAAAATGTTGAGAAAGTATCAAGCTTTCGGTTAAAAATACTCCGAGCTTAGAACTTTCATAAAAGATCGAAAACTCTGAAATAAATAAATGAGGTGTTATTTTTGAGCGAAAACCTAAAACATCCTCAAAATTGTTATTTTTGCCAACATTTGTCCTAGTTACTTTTCTCTTTTGAAAATATAATTATTTTATTTAAAAATTAAAAAAATAAAATAAAATAAAAATAAAAATTATAAACGAATAAAAAATTGAATTTAGAAATTAGCTGCCTTTATAAAAATGTTATGCGATCGTCTTTCCTGCGACTTATAACCTTCAGCTGTTAACACCCTCATCCATAGATACCTTCGACTACTACCCAGCCCATAAAATCCCTCTTCTTCTTCTTTTTCACGGTGGAGGGGTCAAATCAGGCCTTTAGGGAATGCATCTTTTTGGTGTATCTCCTTCTCACAACAATATCATTAAAAAAATAATATTATCTAATAATTTAATCTCCAAGACAATCTGCACAATTGTTTATTTTCAAAATATTTATTTGCTTTTTATCATATATCATTCTTAAAGATGGGAGGGAGAGACGGGTGGATAAACCAATCGACTTGATTGGGGAATAATGGAATTGAAATAATTATCGGAAAAGAGGTTTTTTTTATCTAATTAGATTTTTCCTCTTATTAAAAACAAGGACTAAAGATGAATAAGGACACTCGATGGTGGAGAAGTAATCTCCGGAATCGAAGCAAAAAATACAATGTATACATTAATTAATGTAAAATAATTGGTTTAATAATCATTCGTAAAGTAACTATTTTTTCAAATTTGTTAAAAAATTTCATTGACAAAGAGAAAATTTCTCTCGAAACGTTTGAAGATAGTTTTTATAAAAGATTTGTATTTATTTAAATTCCTACATTTCGTTCTTGCATATCACAGAGATCTAGAGAGAAAGAATAAATAAATCATGTTTGAAAATGAATTTTCTCTACTTTTAATATATTTTTAAAGACAAAAAATAAATATACAAATAAATTCAATAATTGATATTAGGGCCGCTCTGCAGGTACCTACTCATGCAAATATACGAGATAGGTCAGAGGTGAGAGAAAGTCAAATGGATCGCCATATCACCTTATTACTTTAATAAAAAAGTGCACTGAAAATATATATTTAAAAGTTTCTTGAAAAACTCTTTATCGAAATTCAAGGGAATTTCGGCCGGCTGATTATCTAATCGAGTATAGAATTCTTTCCCTTTAAATTATTCGACTTAGTTGGTGAAAGGGAATCCACAAGGCAACATCTTCTATTCAAATAAAGGTAAATTAATTATCATGTCGTTACTTTCTAGTTTTCATATACAAATATATATTACTTTCTCTGATCCAAACTACTTGTTTAATTAAATGTATATCAAATTATAATTATATAAGATGTCTAAAATGTATTACTAATAAATAATTTCATTTTATAGAGTATCCTAAAAATCTATAAATAATAAAAATTATTATTAAGCAGGGTGTCTGAAAATGTATTACTAATTAATTTGAATTTTCAAAATACCACCCACCAAAGCCTTCTGATGCTCTTTTTAATCAATATTTATTATTCATATTAATTTAGTTTCTATGTATGAAAAAATAGATCTATTCAATCTTTTCATATTCAGTGAGAGGAAAATTGAATTGATTGAATAAATAGCTAAATAACCCTCTCCTTTCCAACTCATACATTGATTTTTGTATTTATTTATCAACACATTTTTCAAACTTAACGAAAGTAAAAAAATAAAATTTCTATTATTTTTTTTTATATATGTTATTATAAAAAAAAATTGATATTTTTATAATAAATAATTTATATATATATATATATATATATATATATATATATATATATATATATATATATATATATATATATATATGTGCGCTTTTAAAAATGAAGGATGCTAATTGGTTAGAATAATTTTATTAATTTTCTTCCAGAATAATTTTATATCAACCATTAAATTAGCTCTATCATGGATGGGAATATATTGATTTATTTATTTCTACTTTTGTAACCAAGGCAATATTTATATTATAATATTTGTTTATCATTAAACATAATATAAATAAATGAGAGTGAGGTCACAACAATCATGTTTTTTCGCAAATCTAAAACAATAACTAATCCAATTATTTCGAAAGTTTCTCTTTTGTTATAAAGATTCTCTACATTTTGCTAAAATGTCATTAAAAATATAAAAATAAAAAGACATGAAGGGGTTAAATTATTATATAAAAGAAAAATTAATGTGAAACAAACTTTTAGCCCAGTAAATATGGGAGTTTCAGCTTACACTAATTGCCGGAAAAGATTTTTTTTCTAGGATCGTTTGGTATGGTGTGGGTATGCCAAATCTAAGTTTGCGACCTCGAAAGTGTGGGGGACAACTTTTGGTGGCCGAAAAACCTCGAAATTTTTGGATTTTTCTAGTTTTTAGCTTATAACTCGAAAACTGTCCATATTCTTAGATTTATAGATATCCAGCATTTTTCATGAGAGGAAATGATCCATTATTTTAAAAGTCGCTGTTTTTCCTTCATAAAATGAAAACCACTCATCTTATAAACTTGATTTCTATAGAATTCTCTAGGAAATTTTGTTAGCTTGAACGCTTATTTGGACCACTTTTTTGATAGAATTCTTAAATTTATAGATATCTATCATTTTTCATGACGCTTTTGAGGATTCGGATCATATCCTGTCCGGAAAATGTAAGATATCTATAAATCTAAGAATTTTATCAAAAAGTAGACTAAATAAACGTCCAAGCCAACAAAATTTCCTAGAGAATGAGATAGGAATCAAGTTTCTAGCATGAGTGCTTTTCATTTTATGAAGGAAAAACTGCGATATTTTGCAAAAAATTGCAGTTTATCAAAAGTTCAACCTCATTGAGGCACGGGTTACTCTTATCCAATTAAGATCAAACTTTGTTTATATTGTAGAAAATTTAATCTAGTTTAAAAATGTATAGAATGGTCTTTGTCGAAAACGTGCTCCTTAATATTCAAAATGGGAAATAATTGAAAAAAGTGCGAGTTTTTGGGATAGGTATTCAAAAGTGATCCGGGAGGCTGTTTTTTGGATCACTATTAACTACTGGGCCAATTTTGCATTCCTTTTTTTTAATCGATGTGAAATTTGGTCCTCTTTAATTTACTACTTAGGCTGGTTATTTTCGAAATATCGCCCTTTTTGAGTTATAAACGAAAACCTGGAAAAAGTCAAAAAATTTCGAGGTTTTTCATTCACCAAAAGCTGTCCCCCACACTTTCGAGGTCGCAAACTTAGATTTGGCATACCCACACCATACCAAACGATCTTAGAAAAAAATTATTTTCCCGCAATCAATGTAAGCTGAACCACTATTTGGATTTACTGGGCTATTAACAATCTCTCATGAAAATGTCTTTAATACAGGCTTTTTAAAATTCTATCATTTATTTTATACAATTGTAGATTTTCTAGAAACCTGGCCAATTGTTATTTATTCACTATAATCCCTATTTAAATATTGAAACTTTCTATTCATATTTAATCATTAAATATTTCATTTACTCAGTAAATATACACAAGATATTCATTTAAATTGTTCTAATTTGTTTTTTTTCTTTTTGTTTCAGGTAAGAGACGCTCAATATTTCTGTCGATAATTTCTCTCATAAAGATTCAAATCTTCAATGTAAGTACCAAAATTGTATTTATAATAACAAAAATGTACACATCCTCGTACAGCAATTGATTTTTGATAATAAAATTTTTATTAAATAATCCTAACCCTTTTTAGAATTTTCTTCATAAATTTTAGTGACTAACAAGGATGACAAGGATGAAAAATTTATAATTTAACAATAATAGTTTAATGATGATAAAACTGTTGTGTAAGTAAATGGGAATAACTAACTACAGGGTTAAGCTGTAATAAATTAAAGAGTTTAGAGTATACCTAATAAAGTTATTAAATTACATTTTTCATAAGTTGAGATTTTTCGTTGAAGTAAATACTGAGTAGGCACTCCTAATGTTCTTTGGGCCATTCAATGGCGTAACTAGAAATTTTTTCAATTTCACTAGGAAACTACAATTTCACATCTACGAAAATTGTACTTTTATTCAAATGAGTAGGTATTTTATATTGAGATAGATAATTTTATATTGAGATAGTAATTTTTCGAATATTTTTGGTAATTCATTTCTACGAAAATTATACTAGCTATTAATTACGCCCCGCCCCTTGCATTCGATTGCATTAAAAAAATAGAAAAAAAACATATCTTTTGGCACTCTTCTTCAAGAAGAAAGATCTTACCCCTTCATGGACATTTTTTGATTTTGATAGGAAAGTAAAATTTCACTTTCACAAAATTTGTACTTTTATTTAAATGAGCATTTTAAATTGAGTTGGAAAAATATATGCAAAAATCTTCACTTACATATTATATTATAAAATCAAAAAAATTAAATAAGTACCAAAAACTAATCAGCTCTTCATTTTGTAATAGTATTGTGCACTGTCGGAAAACTACCACCTAAAATTAAATTTTTACTTTATCCAAAGCGAAGCATGGGGAAAGTATTGTAATCGGTTTCGAGGCAAGCGCGACTTCAAAGGGTTCTCAAGTAAAGACTACAGAACCCATGATCTCAATTAAAGTCACAAATTCTAATATTCAATTAGGTTAAATTTTAGCACGTGACGTTTTTGACAAAAATTACATGGGGTCTTGTCCAGAGGCCATGATTTTTTCCACACCGTTGCACCGATTGAAATGAAATTGAAAACCTACCATTATTTTAACAAAATGAAGCGCTGATTAGTCTTTGGTATATATCGGCCCACAATCATCGGTACTTTATTCCAGTACTTTTTTAGTTTTTTTAATTATCTTATAAATGTCTTGACCAATTTGATGAAATTTAATATCCTAATTAAGTGCCTTGGGAACCTCAAAGAAGGTGAAATAAAGTTTTTAGTAAAATTATATTTTAATGTACTTTACCCTAGAGTAAGATAGTACTTTTTTGAAATTATTTAAAATTTATTCATTCGATCGGTTTAATATAGCCTTGCATAAGTAAGAATGGACAGGCTTCCCTCTGTAAAATACTAAACATTTGGGAGGAAATTTTAGAAGTAACCATAGATAGCAACTCCGTTGATTTCTTATCCGTTACCTTTGTTGAAGACATAGAGGAATCAACTTAAAGTCAAAGAGGACTATCGATCCTCATCATAAAGTAATAAACATATTGATATTTCAAATCACAACGATGCATTGCAGTTTATTTTCATTCTGCTAAGGGGTAAAATCTTTTCAATCAAGGGCTTTTTTTATTGACGCGAGCGAATAGGCGTGCGCAAGGAAAGGAGTGTATAAACGACCGTGTGAATAAACACCATTTACACATATGATTAGGTCAAATAACCTAATTAATATAAATAAAATAGTATAGAATAGCTTATTGTTTATCAGTAACTGAAAAGTTGCACATAAGTTGAACCCGTTTGAGCTACACTTTAAACCGATTCGGCCGAAAGTTATTTGCCCGGACTCAGTATGTTTTCGATTCCATTTCAATCGGTTGAAATGTGTGGAAAAAAGGAATCCATACATGTATAGGCATATGTTGCAGTAAAACCCCGTTTATTTATAAGAACGGGTTCTTACTAGCTAAAACGCGTTTCACTGAATACCTTAGTGGCAACTAGAATTTACTGATGTTGCTTGAGTTTGGCTCAAAGTTCTAGAATCTTATTTTTGACCTTCCGCCTCATTTTGGGTGTTTATTTTCAAAATTTTTTAAACGAAAATATCAAAAATTAGACGCAAAGTTGTTGAGGATGTGATTTTTGACATTTTCACACAAAGGTATTCAGTGAAACGCGTTTTAACTAGTAAGAACCCGTTCTTACTAAAAATGGGTTTTTACTGCAACATATACGTACATGCCCACTAAATGAAAAAATCATAGTTTTTGGGACCTGGACATGAGCCCATGTAATTTTTTGCAAACCCATCAGGTGTTAAAATTCAATCTGCATGAATATTATAATTTGGGAATTTGGTTGAGACCATCGGTTCCGTAGTCTTTATCTAAGGACCCTTTGAAGTCGAGCTTGGCGCGAGACCTATTACAATACTTTCATCTACTTCGCATGGATAAATTAAAAAAAAAGTAGGTGGGAAGAAATATTTTTATTTTTGCAATATTTCAAAAGGAATTCCATTTTAATTTACGATGAGGCTTATGGAAAATATTTCCAATTATTGAAAAATAAATAAAATAAATCTAAGAGAATGAAAAAAGATTTCAATTATTGGATTATTTTGTTGAGTAATTTTAATTAAAATTGTAATTGGTAAAAATATCTTTAAAATATTATACCTACCGGTGTATTGAAGAATTTAATAAAAAAGGAGATAAAGAGAGAAAGATTGGAAATATAGAATAATATATTTGTATGGGTATATTTTTAGAATTTTTGAATATTCAAACTTAATTAGAAAGCTTATAATCGCATGAAATTCAAGCTGAGCATCGTAACAATATCTTCAAATGAATTTGAAGTATGCACATTATTAGTATTCTAAATTGAATAACAATCCGATTCATTTATCTGAAGGTAGACGCAAAGAAGGAGGGCAGGAATAGGTAACTTAGGAATTTAGACTAACGAGATAGAAAATATCAATTACACCAAATATCTATTAATGAGATATATAATACAAATCTCATTAAGGTACAGTAATGGAAATACGCGAAACTAAATAGGACTTTTTGTGAGAAAAAGTGCTTAATTTAGACGGGAATTTTTTAGTCAATCAAAAACTAGAAGAATTAAAAAAAATGAATTAACGCTAATTTGTCCAAGCGTTTCGATTTTATTTTTTTAATTATCAAGAGCATATGTATCCGTAATGATTATTAGATTATTACATATAAGAATGGGCCTCTCGTCTTTGAAAGATGTTCTAAAAATAAAAACTAGAAGTAATAGGTGTACAAATAAGTTTGACAAAGTTGGTCCCACCAGTAAGTTATCATTAAAATTGTCAAAATTAAAACTTAATTATCGTAAGGTTGTATATTTGTTCACAACATAACCTTGAAATCTTAGTGAATTTTCATCAGTATATAAATTAAGATTTCGGGTTTGAAATCGGGTTTTTTAAAAAGATTTAAAAGTCTTTTTAAATATATTTTATTTGTTTTAATACAGGGTTTACAATTTAGGAAAGATGTTTTTGTTTTTGTTCTTGAAGAAAACACTTTAGTATTTAAAACCTTCCGGGACAATTTTGAGTGGGGCTCGGGCAAGTCTAAGGCTTGTACGAGCTGTCGGCAAAATGACATCGAGAGCGGCGCTCTCACGGGCTTTATACAATATAATGTGCTGTATCAGCAAGCCAAGTAGTGACCCTACAAGGGGCTAACACAGCAGTTTTTAACTCTATAACTTATATATATATTTTTTTGTGTGTGCTAAAATGTCGAGTTTTGAGCCTAATAAGCGTAATTTGCGGGAACTTTTGATTTACTTCTTCAATTTGAAAAAATCTGCAGCTGAGGCTTATCGAATGCTTGTAGAAGCATATGGTGAGGCTGTCTTAAGTAAGAGAAGTTGCCCTGAGTGGTTTCAAAAGTTTGAGAAGGGTGAATTTGACATCGAAGAAAAAGAACGTAGCGGAAGGCCGAAAGTGTACCAAGGCGCGGAATTGAAACCATTATTGGACTAAGATTCGTGCCACACGCAAGAAGAACTTGCACATACATTAGGAGTGACTCAACAAGCAATTTCACATCGGTTTAAATCATTGGGAATGAATCAAAAACAAGGAAATTGGGTTCCATTTCCCATTGAACTCCGATTTTCCACAAAACCGTTCAAAACCTATTTGAAAACATTCAATTGGGAAGTTTTATCCCACCCGCTATATTCACCAGACATTACTCCTTTTGATGTCCACTTGTTTTGATCGATGGTGCATGGCCTATCTGAGCAGAACTTCACATCATATGAAAATGTAATCTCCTCCACACTCTTCCTAATTTATATAAACGACGTTATCGATCAAACCTCAAACCCCACTCATTGTTACGCCGACGATAGCACTCTAAACAGCAAACCCTCACTCCCGAATAATCGAATTAATGTTGCCTCCTCAATTACTCTCAACCTAGACAAACTGAATAAATGGGGCTCTCAAAATTTAGTTAACTTTAATTCAAACAAGACTCAATGTTGTCTAATTTCTAGGCGCGAAAATAAAGATTTCCCTGATATTCACTTCGATTCGAATACCCTAAAAATGTGTGACAGCCTATCCATGTTGGGCGTCTCAGTCACATCTGACCTGTCTTGGAATGAACACATCTCCTCTGTGGCGAAATCTGCAGCAAGGAAGGAAGATTGGCTTCTTATTCAGGTCCAAGCGATTTTACAAACCCCCACAACTTCTCACCATCTACAAGGCCCAAATCCGCCCCTGTCTCGAATACGGCTCGCATCTTGGAGAGGAGCCTCAAAATATTCTCTTGCTACCCTGGATGCAATTCAGAAACGAGCCGTCAGGCTAATTAACGATTCTACCCTCACCGACTCCCTCGACTCGCTGGCTCATCGAAGAAATGTCTCTGCCCTTTCCCTTTTCTATAGATACTATCACGGCAGGTGCTCTGATGAGATAAAATCAAAAATTTCCCCCAAAGCATGCTTTGCACGTAGCACGCGTTTTGCCGACTCCCAACACTCTCTCGCGGTCAAATTAGAAAAGTGCCAGACCACTTCATTCGCGAATACATATATCCCCATGACTTCAAGGAACTGGAACTCTCTCCCAGCCGCCATCTTTCCCAGCACCTATAATCTTCAAACCTTCAAAACCGGGGTGCATAGACACCTACGTCTACACCCTCTCACTTAATCAACTTTCCCTTCTCTTCGGTAATGCAAGGGTCTTTCGAGATCCAGAGGAGCTGCATCTTTACTGGCGCACCCCTTCTTGCATTCGATTGCATTAAAAAAAAAAAAAAAAAAAAAAAAAAGACACCAAAAATTGGGTCGATTCATGGGTAGCCTCAAAAGATTAAGTATTCTTCCGAAGCGGAATCCGTATGCTGCAAGAAAGATGGGAAAAAGGAGTGGCAAGCAATGGACAATACTTCGATAAAACTTAAGGTTGCGTTCTTTCACATTAAATGCCCAATTTTTTTTATTAAAAACGGCAGAAACATATTTGTACACCTTATATTAAAAATAACCATTGGCATAAATAAACCCTTCAAGCAATTTTTTAAAAAATATATGTCTTTGGAGAAAGGACACAGGAGAACATAGATATGTCACTGCCAAGGGTGCAAAATATATTTTATCGAGATATTTTAACCAAATTATATTTTTTATCTCAATATAAAATATTCATTTCACAGTTGAGGTTTTCTAACATCCAGAGATAAAATTTCCAGACACTTTTATTTATTTATTTTTTTTTAATTAAAATTGGTGATATGCTCTCAGATGGTCGTGGTAAGAGTACCTATTGCACCCAAGCTAGCCTTAGAACTGTCCTATTATATAATATAATAAAATGAGCAGTTTATTTTGAAATTGTCTTAACTCGACTTATTTTTAAATCGATATATTTAAAGGTTTGAGTTTCAATTAATTTAAAAATATTGGTATCATAGTACCTATAGATAATGTTTTCATATTTCTTAAAGTTCTAATTTACGAATCCAGTTAGTATAATCCCCGAGGGGTGAACCGCGACCTAAAATTGTGTACACCTACTTCCACTTTCACTTTCATTTTCAAGTAGAAAACAATAGAAGACAATATAGACTATTTAATGAATTCCAAAGTAATTCCAAATAATTCCAAAGCCGGTGGACACCACACCTAATTCCAATCGCGGTTCACCCCTCGATAATCCCTATAGGTATATTAAGAGAATTAATTGAACGCAACCTAAAGATTTAAGTATCTTTTTTGAGTTTCTTTTTTTAAATTTCTTCTTTTTTTGAAGGGACGAAGCCCTCTGATATGTAATGTAAAAATATTACTACTAAAATTTTAGATTCGTTCCTAAATAAAATAAAATTAATTTCTCAATAGGTATTATACTGGTAATTTACCTAACCTGGGTTGATTTTTGAAAAAATTCCATCTTTCTTCAAAAAAAGAAGAAATTCAAAAAAAGAAACTCAAAAAAGATACTTAAATCTTTACATTAATTATTTATAAAAGGGACCCCACACTGAAAACTTTTTTCAGTTTAGCCTGATTTTTTGCTTTTCCCTTCTAGTAGAAATATCTTTGGCTTCATTTCTTATCTATGTTGAATATCGGAGAGAGATTTGTCTTAAGGGCTTGGCTAATGGCCCGGCAAGCTAGTTAGAGCTTGGGTTCGATTCCTGAGGGGACGAAGCCCTCTGATATGAAATGTAAAAATATTTCTAGTAAAATCTTAAATTCGTTCCTAAATAAAATTAAATTCATTTCTCAATATTATTAAATATGAAGTCAAACGTTAGAAGCTAATTTGTTTATAACAAATAATCGTTATATATTGGGTTGATGCATAATTATGGAACGTTTTTTAAAAATATTTTTATTCAGCAAAAACAATAATAAAATTTAACAAAAACATGTTTAAATGATTATTCGGGAACGTATTCACCATCTACTTCAATAACTGCTTCCCATTTGCTTGGCAGTTTGTCGATTCCACGGGCGAAGAAGTCACGATTTTTGGAGGCAATCCACGCTTTGACATCGGCCACCAAGTCATCCAAATCGTCGTAGATCTTAGTCTTTTGCCAGTTTTTCAAAGAGCGGTTGATGTGATAGTCCGTCGGTGCTTCGGTCGGTGAATAAGGCGGATGTGGGAGTAGATCCCAGTCCTTATTGGATATGAATTTGACGACCCGGCGCTCAACATGTGGACGTGCGTTATCGTGATGGAACACGATGTGGTTCTTTTTGCGCGGTCTTTTCGCCTCGATCAGCCATGTTGTGTCGGAGAGTTCGTGGGGGACCCATCCAGCCAATTTCCATACCTTGCCAAGCTTTTAGATCGTTGATTGGTCGACATTGAAGCAGCCAGCATTCGTGTTATAAGGCTTTCATCCTCTTCCACGGCTGTCAGAAGTGCCTGATCATCAAAATCCGATGGCCGACCTCTTCCTTCTTTATCCTCCAAACTAGTGTCACCTGATTTGAAACGGGCAAACCACTTCCGTACTGCACTATCAGTAATTGTTCCTTCGCCAAAAAGTTCGTTGAGATCGCGAAATGACTGCGCTGCCTTCCATCCTTTCTCGTAGTGGTAGAGCATAATATGACGAATATGAATATGGTTTTCGACACGCATTTTTATTAACTATAAATAGAGAAGATTGTTTTTATAAAAAAAATAAACAAAACTCCATTTTTGGCTAAATAAAAACGCGCCAATACAAACGTTCCATAATTATACATCAACCTAATATATATATACTATATATGTATAGGTAGGTGTTTATTTGCATTAAGCAGGAGACAACCTCAATGATTTCTCTTTATGAATCAATAACTCTGCTACTCTCTGCAAAAAAAACCCTTTCAATTCAATTCTAGTCAGTTATATTTAAAGGATGACTTACATTACCTCAATAATTGAATTCTTTTTCTTCTCTTAGAGATTTATTTATTTATTTTCCAATAATTGGAAATATTTTCCATAAGCCACCCTCTGCTCGTAAATTAAAACGATTTTTTTTTTTTTTTTTGAAATATTGCCAAAAATATCTTTCTCCAATTGCAGGAAATCTTCCGGGATTTTTTTCTTCTTCTCCCCCCCCCCCCCCCTCGCCCCGAGTCACACCCACCCACACACCCTTAGTTATTTGGCGATGCCATTATCATTTTGTCAAAATAAACCACCCCCAAGGGCGAGAGTGTTAATGCACCCCCTCGCCCCCACCCGTTTCTCTTATTTCCAATGTAAATTTATTTACGCCAAGTGAAAAAGAGTGTGCCTGTGCTTGGTTAAAAATAAACCCTGGGTTCTTTTGCCTGCGGGAATCATCATCATCATCATCATCAACCCCTCTTGAAACCTTTTATCGTTAAACCCTCCCCCGTACAGGCCTAAAAGGCTCCTCGTATGACCATTTAGTTTTATGTTTCGATAAATATGGTACATGCAGGAGTCATATTTTTTCTCCCGTCATCAAACCGTGACAATAACCTGAAAAGATAAATAAATCTCTTCCCTCGGGAGAGAGCAAATCCGTCTGTCTTGGATCTCTTAGCTCAAATAAAAAGATAATATATGCAAGTGGCTCTATTTTTATCCCCCTTGGATATTTATAAATATAAGACAATAAAAATTGGGTGCCATTAATATCCAAGGAAAATTTTTATATTTCCACTCTCACTTTCTATTTCCTTACTTTCTTTCTTGCTCATTCACACATACACACACATTTTTATATATTCAGAATGGAAAATATTTTTTACTAAATGATTAATAAAATAGAAATATAACTTATTAAATATTTTAGATTGCTTTTATTTTCACTTAAATATTAAATAGATTAACAGTTCTCCACTTTTTATTAGGGTTTCGTTCAAAAGTAAACTCTTATCTGTCATAGCATAGCATTGTAGCTCGTAAAATAAATAATATACAAACATGAATTCACGGGTGGAGACCAAAATCCCGACACCCGAAAATCCCAATCCCGGCATGTGAAATTCAGGTTTGATTTTGATATTTTATTAACCTTTTTGATATTTACAAAAATATATATATGGGGCATTCCATGCCAAATCGACCACTTTTGACCCCGACCCCTTTCGATTTGGCTGAAACTTTTTTATCTTTTTCTAAACTATCGAAAACATTTTTCAGAATTTTTTCAAATTTTTCTACTCAACCGAAAAAAAAAATATGTTTTTTCTTTTAAACGCTCATAGCTATTTCAAAAATTGACTACTCGGAACGTTTTTTTAGGATATTTTCGTTTTTAAACGCGCTTTTCAGAAAAAAATATATTTAACTTCATATTCAATAAGATTTTTCAGTTTTTCTGAAAAAATCATTGATTTTTTGAAAGTTTGACATTTTTGAATTTTTTTTTTCAAATAAAACTTTGATTTATTCTGTGTAGAATGACGCAAATCCCATGTTGGTTGGACTTTTCATTAATTGAAAAATATTTTTCTTATTTTTTTATTAATTAATTAATTATTATTAATTAATTAATTTTTATTAATATTTTTTAAAAACGAAAATATCAAAACATTTTGATTTCAAATATAGATTTTAGATGTAAAATCAAATATAATAATTGATTTTTTAATATCCAAATGTAAAAATCATTTCCAACCCAGAGACATAAGTCAATGACCTCACAAACTTGCCTTTACCCAAACAATCCTATGTAAATAAAGGTCAACCCGAATTTCTTTCTGAATAACAGCTTAAGAGAAAGTGTCCTTTTAAAATAATTTGATAAATTCTGTCTCTCTGTTCAATAAACATATATAGCCTGTCATTCAATAAATTTTATTTAGTTACCTTCTGTATTTCCTGAAGATGGGTTGATAGCCCGAAATATATATATTGAAAAAGAAAAAAATTTTTATATCTTTTAATTTTTTAATTTTAATGTGAAATAAGTGACCCAGTATCCTTAACTCATAGTAAATCCATATTAAATAAAATATCTATTTACTCTTATCTTTATAGATTTTAAGATTGTTTTTTTTTTTAAATGATTTGTAATTATTGATATATATATAAAACAACCAATTTATTTTTTCCAATAAATATATTCTTTTTCACATAATCAAAATTTTATTCAAATCATAATTTTTGGGTGACTTCAAATTTTTTGTAAGGTCGAAAATTTTTGTTTATTCATGGGTTGTGAGTTATCTCTTTTAATTGATTAAATTGAATCGCTTGAAAATGACATGTGGGAGATTTCAAACGTAGGGGTTTTCATGTTATTTTTGTTTCTGACAAGTTAACTTAAAATTATGGAAAAATTCCTCAAATTCACTCATTCTTTCCTCATTAACGAGAAATAAGAATTAATTTGATATCTTAATAATTTTACTAGATATAGGGTACGGAACCCTCGGTATGCGAAAAATTAAGTAAGCATCCCAAATAAATGAATTCTTCACTTGCCAAATCGAATAACTCCATAAATCTATAAAAGTGGAAAAATGCGATGAAATAATGTACCTTATTATATTATTTATTATTCAATGGCCAAAATTTCTTTGTCATTTACTGGTGTTAATACTTATTATTAGAGAAATTTGTTTTGAATTTATACAGTTAGAAGTCAATCAAGTGCTTTAACATTACACTTGAATAAAATTCAGAAAGTGGAGTTAATCGATTTGGCAAGTGAAGCATGCAAATATATATATTCCATAGATATTAATAATTTCGAAAAACCAAAAATATGGTGAATGGGTATATAATTATTCATTAAATAATTTTTATTAAGAATAAGTAAATTTTTCAGAACTTTTCACGACACTTCGGTTCCTCCTGTAGATGTCTATTATAAAACCTAACTAGAATAAGTGAGGGTCATTGATATCAATCTGCTATTGACTCCGTTGACTCTCATGCGTCAATGAGAACAATATATCTCAAATAGTCTGAAAGTAAACTGTGTGTTATTTAAACTTGAAGTTAAGAGGGGCGCTTTGTTCTCAAAAGGATGTTTACATGTCTTTGCAAATGAGCATTAACTAAAGTTTATTCAAGCTATTTGGCTTGGCAATTTATAAGATCAGCTGAGTGTTTTTCTATTTCTAAGATTTTTTTTATTTTTAAATTTTATTTCCAATACTATTAGAATAAATAGAAACAAGGGTTATATTTTTAGGAATTAACATCTTTTTATGTGAAAAATACAAATTTAAAATTTTTTCAGATTTTTGTGTTTAAAATTCTTCAAGACCAAACAATAGTTTTCAAAAATATATGGCGAGGGGTGCTATTGGCAATTTTCTTGCTAGACTATTGAATCGAAAATATTGTTTAAGTTATAGAATAATTAAGGTAGTTCTTTCATAAATGCATAAATTTAAGAAGTCTTCGAAACTTTGAATATAAGTCATTAAAAGCATAATAAACACACTGTTAAAATTTAAAGATGATTTATCACACCAAACATGTTATAATTGAAATTAAAAATGAAATTTCTACCTATGGTAGATTGGGAAAGGGTGGGAAAATGATCATTATTTTTTTTTATTGAAGAACTTTCACCATCTTGATGAAAAACTAATATTTGTTAGAATAATATCTATATATTCGGAGTAACTTAAAAAAAAAAATGAAATTATTTACCACGTAGTTTTGATAAAAAATAAAAACAAAAAACATATTTGGGCGATTATTTTTAGTGGAGGGGATATAAGATCAATGGCTTGGAAACGATACATTCATAAACAGGATATGGTAGTGTGAAAAGTACAGTCACGTTAAAAAACATAACCTAAAATTTTAGCACCGTTCATATGTATAGAGTGGTTACGAGGCTAAAACTTTTTATGTGGATTGTCGCGAAAGAACTACCTTAAACTGATAAGCAATGTAAAAATATTATATTAAAATCTTAGATTTTGGACCTTAAATATAAATTCTTTATTAGTTGAATAAAGATTTCACTGTCGGATGGTAACAGAATTGTTTTTATTTTTAACCTATATATAAATTCTTTCTTAATTTAAGTTGCCTATAGGTTTTGACTTGACTAAAACGTGAAATATTAACAAAATTGATTATTAAAATGATTTTTTTCATTAAAAGTACTTAATTCAAGTAGTTTTAATTATTTTTTTCATTTATAATTTACACTGTTGAAAATTTCTTATGATGTAAGTTTATTATAAAAAATGTGAAGTCCGGCCTCAAAACTTATTAGTAATAATATTACAACATATTTAATTTGATGTTGATGAAGGCAGTCCACGGTGGTTGTAAAAAATAAGACTATAATGGTTTTATTGTTTTACATTTATTTGTTAAAACCGACGTTTCGGAGATTTATTCTCTCCTTCTTCAGGGTAACAAAAGTCAATGAAAGTAGTTCAAATCATAATTACTTGCTGTCTCCTTTGATAATGCCAAAAAAAACATTATAAAATTTTTTCATCTCGAATAGAAAAAAGCAAAATTATTTTTTACAACCACCGTGGACTGCCTTCATCAACATCCAATTACATATTTATACCAGTCCGTCTCCTAAAGAAAAACGCTATCAATTACAACATATTTTTTACTAATACGTATCTAATTAACACAAGAAAAAATTAAAGTTATAATTTATTTTTGTATTTTTACAATGAGTTAATTTGAATTTACTAAAAATGATTTTTCAAAAGGGTAAGAGCTGTTTTTGAAAAATTTTGAAAAAACTAAAAACTAATAGAATAAAGTTTCAACAAAGGTGGTCCCCAACAGGAAGCGAATTTTCATTACAACATAATAATGTCCTTGATTATATTATTTTAATAAATAAATACTAATATTTATGAATTCTTTATAGCTGTAGTTTTATAAATTTATG
Organism: Forficula auricularia; assembly: GCA_024734495.1. Taxonomy (NCBI): domain Eukaryota; kingdom Metazoa; phylum Arthropoda; class Insecta; order Dermaptera; family Forficulidae; genus Forficula; species Forficula auricularia. The sequence continues at coordinate 30,355,931 of JALMQS010000099.1, forward strand.
AAGGGGTTAAAATAAGAGACGTGCAGCTTTTATTTATTTCTTTATTATTTATGAACTCCCGCTAACGTTTCGACTATTGGTTGTAGCCATCTTCAGAGCGGGAATTTGTCAATATTTATATAAAAGATTTTTTGGATACACCATGACATCAGATAAAACTATATACAAGAAATATACATATGATATATACAAAACTATATACAGGGTGTTCTCCAAAAGGCCAAAAGATGTAATACTTTTACCTAAGACTATTATTGTCTTAAAAGTATTACATCTTTTGGTTTTTTGGCGAACACCCTGTATATAGTTTTGTATATATCATATGTATATTTCTTGTATATAGTTTTATCTGATGACATGGTGTATCCAAAAATCTTTTATATAAATATTGACTAATTCCCACTCTGAAGATGGCTACAACCAATATCCGAAACGTTAGCGGGAGTTCATAAGTAGTAAAGAAATAAATAAAAGCTGCACTTCTCTTATTTTAACTCCTTCATAAATTTATTAAACTATAAAATAAATCATTTAAAAAAACCTTTTGAGAAAACCAATCAAGAAATATATATCGAATCAAAGGAATTATTATTTAACGGGTTATAGTGGTGTTTCACAAAGAGGAAATAAAATTAAAAAAATTAAAAAATCTTTTAAATTATTTTGGAGATTTTTTATTTATCTCTATACATATTTCGGGCTATGAACCCTTCATCAGGAGGTTAAACAGAACACTGAATATAAAAATTTTACATTGTATCGATGTTATTATAGTACAGGGCGAGTGGAGAAATTCATTCATTCCTTACTAAACATTTGTTCTACTGTTCTCATCTTCGAATTAACCTTGCAAATCCTCTTCTTGTGTCTAAATTTATATATTCTAAAACCCTTAAACAAATTCCTTTAACAGGTATTCCCAGAATTCTATACAAATAAATTTCGAACTAAGACATCCTATTTGAAATGTACCTGACCTTGTCCAGACAATTCGTTCAATAACCCTTTTTCTACCTGCCACATACCTTTAAATTCAACCACTCAATTCTTTCAACTCCCATTGGCTCACCCCCTCCACTCGCCCTGTACTATAATAACATCGATACAATGTAAAAATTTTTATATTCAGTGTTCTGTTTAACCTCCTGATGAAGGGTTCATAGCCCGAAATATGTATAGAGATAAATAAAAAATCTCCAAAATAATTTAAAAGATTTTTTAATTTTTTTAATTTTATTTCCTCTTTGTGAAACACCACTATAACCCGTTAAATAATAATTCCTTTGTTTAATATGTTTCACTATAAACCAACACCGCTTTCCCTAAACTTTATATATCGAATCGTCGTGAATTCTGATGATTTTTCTCATTAAAAATGTGTAATCTAGATTGTGGTTTCAGTTGATCAGTTCTCTTTCAATAAACAACTCAACCAACAAAGAATCATCAAATTCTCAATGAAATTTAGAATTATTCGTAGACCCAAAATGCTTGGTATAATTTGCACCTGTTTCATCTCTTTAATACCCCTGTTACTTTTCATTCCCCATATATTCTAATTTGGCGTAGTATTTAAAAAATCATTCACTTATCCCTCAGGGTTTTCTTTCTCCATTTGCATTGTAAATCCTCATCACGAGTTCACCATTCGATTCATTATATATGTAAGCAATCTCTTAAATGAATTTCATATTAAATAGAGAATATTCCTTGGGGATAAAAGGCGAGTGGTAGAGGAGGCATGGGGGGGGTTGAATTGTGGATATTAATCCCAATTTTAATCAGTGATAGTGGCTACTTTATGACCAGCCCGGGGACGAGGTACTCTCACAAGGACCAATTAAAAGAAATAATAAATAGCTAAAGAGTGGAGCCTGCCAAATAAATAAACGGTTAATATATTCAGATTAATGAGAGAAAATATATACCTACTCGTTATAATAATCTGAAATTCAAATAATAAATTGGAGTAATGAAATAATAAACGTTTTCAAGACTCGGTACACTGTTTGCAGTTTCGATTAATGATAAATATCTAACAAACCAATCTCTAATTTTATGAAACAAGTCTGAACTTGCATTTGGCATCCTTGCAATGTATTAGCTCTAAAGGAAGATAGATAATTCTATCACCACCCTTTTTAGTCATTTTTCTCGATTAGATTCTAATGCAAATATACTCGTATATTAAATAATAAAAAAAGTGACAGCTTATTTACTTTAGAGTCACCCTTATATTAAATTGTTCATATATGCATATATTATAATATCACCATAAAATCAAATCAATTCAAAAAATGTTTGCTGCATTTTCGAATGAGAAGTTTTAAAAGATAGTATGTCCAAAATCGAATCAATTCTCCGCGTTGGACATTTTAGAACGAACTTTCTCCCACTTTTTTACTTGCATATTTATATTCTAGGCGATGGCCTGTCTGGTTTTTTAAGGTATCGTAAGTATCTGAATTCAGACACACAGACAGAAAAAAATCATGTTTGAAAATGATTTTTATCCACGGTTCAGACATTTTAAAGACAATGAACAAAAAATTACTAATTCTCAACAATAGTAAGTCACAAAGAAACGAAATTTTAAAACTTAGCTAGATATTAACCAGCAACGTAATGGCAAGTTTTTCGTCAAAAACGACATACCATTTATTTTCATTTATTTGGCGGTTTTTATTTTTTATTTTCTCGAAAAAGAAAATATTTTCAAAAATCTTTTTGCTTATAAGTCTAACATAATCTATGATTTTTTTTATACATAGTAGGTATAATTACTTTGATTAGTTATGTCCATCGATTAAATTATTAAAGTTGTTATCGGGAAATAAGGACTATATTTTTTATGCAGATAATTTATATTTTATTGCCAACGTTTCATCAACTTTGTTGACTTCATCAGGGCTCTAAAAAGTGATAAGGCATCAATTAACACAGATTATAACATTTTCAAATCAAAATCCAAAACATTGATCATAAATTGATCTTGTTTGTATTGCAGTGGTTTTTATATGATCAATTTCGATTTTGATTTGAAAATGTTATAATCTGTATTAATTGAGGCCTTATCACTTTTTAGAGCCCTGAAGAAGTCAACAAAGTTGATGAAACGTTGGCAATAAAATATAAAATTATCTGCATAAAAAATATAGTCCTTATTTTCCGATAACTAATAGTAGGTATAATATATAAAATTATAAAATTATTGAAATTAGCTAAAATCGTACCGAAAACCGACTTTGAAAAAAAGGAGGAGGTTATCAATTCAACGGAATGTCTTTTTTTTGTCTTTGAACATTTATTTCTCTTTACCATGTGGACCGATTTGAATGATTTTTTTTGCATTGGGTTCAGTCTTGTACCCGATTGGTCCCGTTTTTTCATTGGTATTGAACCTTTTTTTGTTATGTATGTTCACGCATAACTTCTTTGTTTATGGACCGATTTCGTTTTTATTGTAAAGGGGGTACCTTAGGGGAGGTCTCATTAATTAATTTGGTCAAGTTCTGATGATATGATCAATGACAAAATAACAGAAATCTCCAATTCTTATGAGCAAATAATCGAAATTATAATAAATAAAATCTTTTATAAAAAAAAACAATCTTAAAACGTTCATTTAAAACCCGCTAACGTTTCGAGATAATTTCTCTATTAATGAATTGAATTTTATTATCAATTTCTGATTCATTCGCTCGAATCTTTCTCTTACGAGATGCATGCAAGGTATTATCATAAGTCACTATTCTTAACATCACTAAAAGAGAAAAATAAAAATAATTTTTAGAAAAAAACCGACTTCAAAAAATTAAATGCAACAAATAAAATAATAAGAACTCAAAAATAAAATAAAATGCACTAAAAGGTATAAAATAATTATCTTATTTAGTTACAACTAAAACGATGAAATTGTTACATGAAATTACTTTTTGAAGTCGGTACCAAACAAATTATATAAGCAAGCTTATGCGATGTTGTCTGCATTACCCGCCAAACGTACTAAAATTCGTCGAGTGCGATTCATAAAATGTATATGTTTGGCACCGACTTCAAAAAGTAATTTCATGTAACAATTTCATCGTTTAGTTGTAACTAAATAAGATAATTATTTTATACCTTTTAGTGCATTTTATTTTATTTTTGAGTTCTTATTATTGTATTTGTTGCATTTAATTTTTTTGAAGTGTTTTTTTTTCTAAAAATTATAGTCCAATTTTACTTGAGCCATACCTGGATAATTTTCTCTTGCCTACTCTTTGACAATTATTATATATTTTTTATACTTTTCTCAGTGGCTAAATTGAACTGAAAGGGACAGTGACAGCGCTGAGTCAGCAACGACTGCTTCTCTCCTGGCTCACTTTAGACATCCCAATAAGAAACCATTAGTTTGAAACGGTCGCTGTCCGTCACTCTTACCCTGCTTTCAGTTTCCCACGTTTGTATAAAGTAATTGCAAAAATACATTTATACTATCAATTTGTCTAATTAATATAAAGTAATTGCAAAAATACGTTTTTACTATCAATTTATCAATAGCTTAAAGAACAAATAAATATTTTTTTATTTTCATTTAATCGCCCCTTCCTTTCTCCCCTTTCACTCATATGGAGGGGTGGTTTGCATTCATTTAACGCCCTACATAAAAATCTTTATTAAATCTGCCTGAGCAAATGAAGAGATTTCCATTGATATGATTTATTTGTTCGATTAAAAAAGAGCAATATCTATTCCACATATTTCATTTAATTGACGCCAGTGCACTTAAATTATCCTGCTCTCTTTTTCATTTTTTTATCCTATAGTCTATCTTTCCCCATATCCTCTATTATTAACCGACCAACAACCCACCCATCCATATTTGCAATTAGATTGATCTACGCTTCCATGGATTTTTAATAAATAAATAAATAAATAAAAACAAAGGAAATATGCAAAGATAAATAAATTAAATAATCTCTCCATTAATCAACACTCAATAAATAAATAATTAAATAAGCTTTATTAAAACCAAATCAATGATAAATTGAATTAAATTTTTTTCTCTTTTTTATATTATATCTACATGGTTGAGAATAAAAGTATCGACAATTAATAAACGATCCAGTTTATTTATTTCTCTTTCTCTATTTAATAAAAATAATGTGACTCCTTACGAATACATTTTGGACAAGGTATCATCTTATTTGCACAAACATTTTTCCTTTACCATACAGGGTATGGTCAAGTATTGTAATCGTACATGAAAAAAGTAGTTTTTTTGCTTAATTTTTTCGAAATATCTAAAAAACGGCTGAAACTATTTAAAATAAAAAATTGCTCTACAAAAAAGCCCTAATAAGTGAACATCAAAAAAATTATATTTTTCGAGAAAATAATTGTTTTGTCAAAATGTCTGATAGTCCGTTAGTGTGTTAGTCTGTGGGTTACCAAACTTTTGTGGAGGAGCTAGCTCATAACCAAATTTCACACGTAGTTTTGGTGCATTGAGATTAAGAGCTGATTAGATTTTGGTGCATATCGATCCAAAATTAAAGGGGCTGGGGTTAAAAATTAAAAATCTAGGCCATTTGACCAAACTCAGCCAAATTTTGTATACACAATCAGTGAACCCTCAGAAGTTTAAAAATGCAAAAATTATCGCACAAAAAATGGAAATATAGGTCTATGAACCAAATTCAAACAAATTTGGAATATATAATCAGTAGGCCTCCATAAGTCTAAAAATGCAAAAACTAACCCCCCCCCCCTACATGATTATAAATAATTTTATTAAATATTAAAGGGGCCAGGGAGTATGGTAAAGTCAAGTGGATGGCCACATGAGAACGTGACAGTTTATTTTTAGATATATTATTCATACAAATCAATGAGGTTCTCTTCTGTTTAATGAAAAAAACATATATATATAACTTTCTTTTTAAATACATTTTTATATCCGTGATAACTTAAGGGAAAAGTCATAGAAAGACCGTTCTAGGGCCAAAACTTTTTTATTTTTTTCAAATAAAGAAAAACCGATTAGTATATGAGCTTTCTAGCTTAACAACCTTGTTGAAAAATGCGGAAAATAAAAAAAATCGTTTCTTTATATAAGAAGCTCTTTAAATGGTTGTACCAGATGAGCAATATTGTGACATAAAAGTATATATATTGATATGCTGAACATTTGTGCCAGTTTCAACACAAACCGCTCTCGAAAAAAACCTCTCTCCTCTCCGAAATAATCATTCTATACAGTTTTTGCCTTGGGGAAAATAAATATATTCAGGGTGTCCTGTATCACAACGGTAAACCGTGAACAGGGGATAGGGAAAATTAAGACGGTCCTGACCATTAACATTTTTTAAAATAATAGTCTCATAGTTTTCGAGTTATAGGGTTTTTTTTTGAAAATGGTGAAAATCGCTACCCTGCCCTAAATATCAAGATGTTGTTGCTAAAAATTTACATATTTTATTATTCTAATTTTTCCGAATAATCCTGCTATTGACAAGAATTCAAAATAAAACAATAAGTACTATACTTTTGGAGAAAAAAATCTTTTTGTCGGACTTATGTTTTAAAAAATTTCATCAGCTAACTTTGAATCATCTTTAATGTAAAAAAAGTCTAGTAAACAAGCATGGCAAGTTATTTAAAAAATTGGCCCATTTAGTCGAGATTTCGTACAGCACTTTGTACTTTCGTCTTTTGAAAAAAAAATTATTGATAATTTTTTGGTAAAATTAGCTAATTTAAAAACATATTTTAATAGTGTTCTTTTATTTAATATGTTAATCAATTATGTCGCATCTTAATTAAACTAATCTTTAGCTATTAATGGCATTATTATGCATTTATATTATTATAGTATTAATGTCTATATTAGACAAAGTAATCAAGATCAATTATCAATTAAGATGTGACATAAATGATTAACATATTAAATAAAAAAACACTATCAAAATGTGTTTTTAAATTCGCAAATTTTTTAAAAAAATATCAATATTTTTTTTCTTAAGAAGTAAGTATAAAGTGCTGTACCATTTTGATAATCTTGACAAAATGGGCCAATTTTTAAATAATTTGCCATACTTGGTTACTAGACTTTTTTTTACATTAAAGATGATTCAAAGTAGTTGATGAAAATTTTTTAAAACATAAGTCCGGAAAAATTATTTTTTTCTCCAAAATTATAGTACTTATTGTTTTATTTTGAATTCTGGTCACAAGCAGGATTATTCGGGATTGCATAACAAAAATTAGAATCATAAAATATGTAAATTTGTAGCCACAGCATCTTGATATTTAGCACAGTGTAGCGATTTTCACCATTGTCAAAAAAATGCCTATAACTCGAAAATTATGAGACTTTTATTAAAAAAATTTCATGTCAAGACCGTCGTAAATTGACTTATCCCCTGTTCACGGTATATCGTTGTGATACGGGACACTCTGTATATGAGAGGCGTCGATAGAGCATTGGCTAAGGCGCTTGCTTGACTTTGGATGGAGTTTACTCGTGCTCGAATCTCGCAATTTTCATATTTGTAAAAAAATGCAAGGCACCCCACTAATCTAAAGGAAGGCAACCGGAAATCACCCTATAAAAAATTTACAATGAAGAGAATGAATACTCTCTATTGTAATCGTCGACGCTCAGAATTGGGGGCATGGCGCTTGAAGAAGAATATATAACTTGCAAATTTCAAGTTTGTATATCTTATTTAATGTTCTTACAGATAAATAAATGTCACTCATGTATCGGTGATAATCCGGTAGCCTTTCAGAGTTACACATTCAAATACAATTTTATTGACAAATTTCAAAAAGTTCTCTCTTCACTGTTTTATAAAAAATTAATTCCAAAATAAACCCTCAATTTTTAATTCTTACACTTCTGATTAAAAAAATGTTCTTTCTCTCTAGTTATTTTGATATATTCCTCTCAAAATTCATGCTAATTTATCATATTATGTTACTTGGTGATTGAATTGGTTCGATAATTGAATGAATATTGTGAAAATAAAGATCTGTATGTGGATGTGTGTGGATGCAACTGATGGAATATAAGGGGATTTCAATTTTTTTTGCATATTCAATTAGCATATTAACAGAATGTGTAATCGAGTTCAATTAGATGGGAACAAAGGGATGATGCTTTATTTATCCGTGTAAGTAGTAGTTGTGGTTGTGCTTATTTTGTTGTTGTTGTTGTAACTGTTGTTATTTTATTTTATATGAGGTTGATGAAATCAATAAATCTCCATCAATATGTCTGTCCATCTCTTTCTCGTTGACGGTTTATCAAATGGTGTTTGTCGATCATCCATCCTCCCGCTCTCTGTAATTTATTGAGGTAAGTGTTTCTGCATTCAATCAGAAAATCATAGATTAATCCTTTTTTGAATAAATAAACTGATGTAGCCATCAACAAGACTTTACCATACACCTGGCAAAGAGAGAGGACTATTGTATTTAATATTTAATAAAATACCAAAAATCTAACCTGGAAGATGCGTGTCTGAGAGCACTATCTCTGGAACGTGCTGACTGGAGCGAATCCTTGCTGGAGAGTGTCGCTTTTGGTTTGACGGGGCTCTCACCTACAGTGGCACGGAAGCATAGGGTGTGGACCTTGGAACCTGCAATAATTAATTGTAATATATAGTTATTGTAGAAACACTTAATAGTTAAAAGGGAACTCATATAAGTATCCGATAGAAAAATCTATTCCAATTTGATCAAACAAGTCTGAACTTGTTTTTGATTCCTCTTGCTAATAAAACTAAATTTATCTTAATAAATGTAAGCTCGAACTAAAATACACATAAATTTAAAAAATTCCTTTTAAAAAATATTTTATTTACGATAGCTTTCTTTGCTTATTGGAATAAAGCTTTGTAAAATATACACGAGTAAATGAAATTGAAATATTAATATTAATACAAAATAAACTAGATTTTCATTTTTGACCCTATAACCCCCCCATTTTGGACGGTTAGTTTTTGCATTTTTAGTCTTCTGGGGCCCACTGATTATGTATAAAAAATTTGGTTGGGTTTGCTCAAATGGGCTAGATTTTTATTTTTGACACCCCCCCTAATTTTGGCCCCTTTATTTTTTTGTTATTATAAGTTCATTTTTTAGTATATTTCATTTTTCTTGTTTTTTTAGTATGAAAATATTATAATTTTAATTTTTAACCCTCATACGAAAAGTTCCGAATTTACTAAGTCCAGTTGTTTGGAATTTAGATACAAATATGACAGATCGACAGAAAAATCGTGCCAGAAAATTATTTTTCTCCACGTTTTAGACAATCCTAAACACAAATAAGTAAGCCGAAATTTAATATTATTGTTTAACACTTTGAATTCGGCAATTTAATTTAATATTTTTATAGGGAACTAAGTAAATATCAATTGCTTAAGAAGTTATATTTACAAAATTCACGATTTTTTTTATTTATAAGTGTATATGTACAAATTTAACATTTATCATCAGCAATTCTAATTTTATATATTCAAAAACTTGCAAAATTGTCATATGTGTAAATCTTGAACTTTGTTGATACTTGAATACAACTTAAAACTTGATACTTTAAACTTTAAAAACTTTTAAGATATATAAATTCAAAATTCAATATCTAGGCATTTGAGCAGCTTCCGCAACTCGTGTAACTCTTTAAATCAAATATTCTAAATAACTAGTTACCCAAGAGAACAATAGTAGGTTAACTGATTATAAAATCTCTTGGCTGATATACCAATAAGTGCAAATTTAGAAACACAGAAAAGCCAATTTTCCACAGCACTTGAAAAGGACTTCAGAAGTGTCGAAATGTCGTAGATTCTAATAAAATTTTCTTATAAAAAATATTCAATTTTTTCTGTCTAAACTTTTCTTTCTATGAACAATTCAATCAGTAAACCAACAAATCTACTATCATTTTATTTTTAGTTTAAATGATCATTTTGAAGCTTTTCCATGTCTATAATATATTTTTTTTTCTAAATTAATAGCTCTAAAGTTGAATCAGAAGAATTACCAACTCTATAATAATTTTTTTTCTAATGTGTCGATGTTTTATGTACTTAAGTAATTTTTTGGAATTTAGCTTGCAAAGTGTAAAAAATGAACTTACAAAAAAAAGGCTAGAAATGCAAAAACTAACCAAATTTTGTATACATAGTTTGGTCGAAAGGGCTAGAATTTTCATTATTAACCTTCCCCTCACATTTTGTTTTAGTTTTTGCATTTCTAGCCTTCTAGTCTTCTGGGGGACCACAGAATATGTATACAAAATTTGGTTTAGTTTGGTCGAAATAATTTTCATTTTTAGACCCCCTCCCCCTCTTTTTTCGTCTGATATAATGTTTAAAACACATTTAAAAAAAAATTATGTTCTTTTCAAAAATATATTGAGTTTTTTCTAGTTAAAATTTTTCATTTTTTTTATACCAATTCAAAGTGTGGTAGATCTTTATCTCCCACCCTGTATATAACTTTTTTATAGTTCTTAAAACCCCATGATTTCGCTCATTTTTTACTGTTTTTGAAATATTTTGAAAAATCAAAGGGCATAAAAAACTTATCCACGATTATAATACGTATTTGACCATACCTCGAATGGTTAAATAAAAACGTGTAATAAATGAAACATTTTTGCCCATTTAAAAAAGCATCAGCTTAATTATTAAAAAATAAAAGAGAAGAATGCAGGATTAAAAAAAAAAGATGGAGAAATCGAGAAAATGGCAAACACTTTTTTGTAATTCTATTAATTTTTTTTCTCTGTTTTTCATTTATTTTTTTATTTGTTATTTCCCTTTTTATCTCTTTGTTTTTTTTTTAATCTTCAATCCATTAGATGATTAATCTTTCAACAGAATTCGTAAGAAATTTGCGCAAAGGATTAAATAGTTGTAAAAATGTTTTTTTTTTTTTTTTTTTTTTTTTACTGTTACATTAAACGATAATTCATAATGAATTATGCCCTTTCGAATCGTTTTCTTTTTTTGCTCTATGCCAGATTATAATATATATGTCATTTATTTTATTCAAAAAATGGCGAAATGTTGAAATTTTTATCCTCTTTTTTTTTTTTTTATTTATTTACGCCCACACTTCTTTCTATGAAATTTCACTTTAGTGCACTTTTCATTTTAATTATTTAAAAATTTTCTATTGATTTATGCCGCTGATCTAAAAGAAAAAAATTATTTTATATTTTTCATTCAAGCCGACTTTTGCTTTGTTTTTATAAATATTTGTTGAATACAACCATGTATCGAGGATGGGATGATGGCTCTCTCGACATATTCATTATATATTGCGTCGGTTTGATAGTAAATGTAACATGATTTTAAAAAAATATAAATGTTCATTTGCTTACCTGCTATGAAAACAGATTTTCAATATCCATGCGATACTGACCCCATGAGAAATAATATTTATAATTAAAAAGACTGACGATGAAGGCAAAGCTGCGAAACTATAGTCTCAAACAAATAAATAATATATATATATATGTTCATTGAGGTTTCCGCGGATAGGTTCTATGTCATTAGAGTTTCTCCGCGTGGGTTTGAGAGTTTCTCTCTCTCCTGAGAAAAACTCTCAAACCCACGCGGAGAAACCCGAATATATATATATATATATGTTTATTTGCACCAAGCAGAGGACAACTTGTTTGTTTCTCTTCATGGTTCATTTTGCTGATAGTATTAGAATTAGATTTAATAAGGAAATTCTGTACACGCAAGTTTTTGTTTAATAAATAACCCACCTCTGTGTCAAGCTTCAAATTTTTACCTTAAGCCGTTCACTAATAAAAATTGTCAAATCACTAAAATTTTGTTCATCCTACTGAACCCTGAAAACTATTTAAGTATTTCCTAGAATTATTATACTTACTTAACATATTAAGTTGCCTAAAATGCTAGACCTGTTTTTGGGTATAATTGACAATTTGATTTTAAAAATAGCACTAGACTTCCTCTTAGTTTTAGTTTTTGAGATATATTGGGTTAAATTTTCAAAAAAGTCCATTTTTATCTATTTTCGAAGCAGCAAATATTTGAAATCAAATTTTAAAAATGATGGAGATGATCTCTATTCCTTTAGAGCTAAGCCATTGCAAGGATGCCAAACACAAATTCAAACATATTTCAGAATTAATAGAGTAAAAGGGTGTGTAGTTTCACAGTGAATGAAATAAAACTCAAAGAGGTTTATACAAACTCAATATATTTGGGATTATTAGTCCATCATCAGGAGTTTACAAGTTAATACTGTATTAACTTGTAAACTCCTGATGATGGACTAATAATCCGAAATATATTGAGTTTGTATAAACCTCTTTGAGTTTTATTTCATTCACTGTGAAACTACACACCCTTTACTCTATTAATTAACATCATGTTTCACCTAAAACCTACACCACTTTCCATAAGTAAAATATTTCAGAATATTAGATAATTTATTCATTTCTATTATTTTTATAGGCTTTTGGCTCTAGATAAAAAAATGTTAAATCGAAATGAAATTAAGATTTATCATCAAATTATTAATACAACGAAACTGGAAAACATCGCGCCGAATCTTAAAAAGTTTCAATTTTCCTTCAATTTAAAGTGTGATACATAGATAAAGGATACATACAATCGAACCAGTGTCCCCCTTTTTTTAATGATATTGATGTGAGAAGGAGATACACCAGAAGGTGCAACCCCTAAATGCCTGTATGGGGTGGCCCCTCCATCATGAAAGGAACAGAGTAGAAGGAAAGAAGCCGGGATCACGAGTCGAATCTCAGAAAGTTAGATACAATCTAATATCCAATTTACTAAGTTTTTAGGGGCTTCGAGCAGTGGTAAATTCTCCGTTCGATAAATTAGGTTAAATTTATCTCCCACTTAATTTTTTTTCCAGACCCTATACTTACAGAAAAAATGTCTGGATATAGCCGGGAATCGAACCCGAGACATCCGGGTTGCCAGCCAGACATGCTGACCATTACACCAGGGAGCCCTGCATCAAATTTCGGACCCGGAGCCCAAAATATGAACCGGGCCCCTTATTATTATGTTTTTTATGAAATGAGAAAAGTTGGTCACCCTGCGCATTTGTTTTCTAACACACCCCCTTAAAAAATCATGCCACATCTGGGCCGCGGGCCCGGGGCCCACAGGTGCACTTGGACCTCCTATGCCCCTAAGACTGGTATGATATAAACACTCTTCTTCATTTATCGTAATTTATTATCTTCTAAATAATTAAAAATTTATTTTCCGTTAATTGCTATCTAAAAGTGTCTTATATTTATTATACTAAACTTGGTGGAATATTATCATCATATTAAAATTTTAGAACCACCTATAAATAAATATGTGTTCTCTAGAGCCTGCTTAACAATGAATTAATTTATTCGCTAAAACAGCTAATGAAATGGCCATGACCATTTCTTTTCTAATTGTGAATCCCTTTTGAATGGATGGATCATAAGTTGTAAAGATAAATGAATGGCCCAAGAGCGTATGTTATTTCATCCAAGGGAGAAAGAAGGTAGAATAGAATTTCGAGTTTATGTCCGTTTTGAAAGGGCCTTGGGGTTGATTAGACCACCCAGCCAGCCCTTTTGCTTACTTCTAGTTAGTGTAAAATAAGTAATATGCTTCTGATGAAACATTTAAAATGCAAGTGAGAAGAATATGGACATGAAATATTCTCTATCTAAAATGAAATCAGAAGACAAAGACACGGAGAGTTGTCACGGGCATTAATTAGCATATGTTTCAAGTGGGCAACAAGCAACTATGGGCAGCAATAAAATGGATCCTAATTCTACATGTACAATTGGATAAAGCTGAATCTTTTCGCTTTTCTTTAGGTTTACTGTCGCTAGTCTCAAAAATGAATAGATATAAAATTCAAGTTAGCTCCTTGGTGATCAGTAGGTTTCGGATCCATATGCACAAAAAACAGCAAAATATGCAATTAAAAATGCCGAAATATGCACTAAAATGCGCATTTTAAAAGGAAATATGCACTTAAAATATGCATTATAAACCCATAATATCTAGTGCAGTGGTTCCCAACCTTTTGTGGCCCATCTCCCGTTTCTTGGTTGACTAACACCTATCGCCCCTTTTCATTTTCATTGTATGCCTAATTTTAATTTGAAGTTAAAATAAAGCAATTTTATTATTTTAAACAATTTTATTACCGTATATAAAAACAACCAAAGCAGTTTAAAAAATTAAAATGTACATTTTTTACAAATTTTTTTTAAGAACAAAGAAGTGAAATAATTAACTAAAATCATTCACATACATTTAAAAAACAGAAGTACCTGTTTAATTTTTAAATTGGAATCTGGAAAAATTAAGAAAGTTGACAGTTAAAATTTCAAAAAACGAATGAAAGTTTGAAAACTTTGTTATTGTTTTATTTTACCCTGCAACTTCTATTGTACAGTACTATTTTAATTTTCCCCCCTTGAATACTCATCGCCCCCCTGATAACCCAAATCGCCCACTTTGGGGCGATCGCCCCCAGGTTGGGAACCACTGATCTAGTGCTCGATAACTTTAAACTGACTCAAGGAACTGATAAAAGAAGAAATACTTAATAAATTTATTTTAAAATTTATTGCTCTGTATAATCAAACACATGTCTAAGTTGCTTAGGTACATTCAATCTATATCTATTGTCTGTTAAAGTTAATTTTAACTTAGAAAATTATCTTTTCATATCACAAGACACCGTGGGAAGGTATTTAAGGGCAGCGACTTCAGATGGGGTAAAAGGTATGGTGCCGGCACCCTCTCCAAGTATTAATTTTTTATTTTTAAAATAAATTTAATATTTATTTTTTTAAGAATAATTTTCATAAACAATATTATTTTAATTTAACTATATTTTAATTATTTCCTTAAATTTTTCTCGATTTGTTTGACAGTGAGAGGGGTGGGGTGAGGGCCAAAAGGTTTAATACCTGTAGCCTACCCTCTCTGTCTCTAAAAGTTTCTTCAATTATTTTTTGGATTTGCGATAAACGATGGACAAAAATCACATAAATATGCAAAATATAACTTAAACTGCTAAATATGCAAAATATGCACATAAACTCCAAAATATGCATTTATATGCAAAATAAGATTTCTCTGGGTGGGTCCTGATACCCTAAATAACCCAGATACAAAAAAATATAAGGATAGCAAGGAAAAAACATGCATTATATACAAAATCCGAACCCTATAGTGATTAGGCTTGTAATTTCATAATAAATACTCAGTATGGTCAGCGAGCACAGAAATACTATATTGTCACCCTTCAAAATAATATTACTGTTATTAATTAAAATTGAAAAAAAAACTATTTATGCCAAAATCATCACAAACCAAATAAAATCATTTAAAAATAAATCAACTGGTCTGGTCACTACACGACTTACACATTCTCACTTAATTGAAATTATCGCTACACTCCTAATTTACACCATCTCCGTTTATTTCTATAGAATTAAAATATATACACGACAAGTACTTTCCAATTTATAAAAAAATCATGCAATTGTCGTTTTTGAGAAATTCAAAAAATCTTTTTATGTAAATGACAACTTCTGGTGTTTCGATATCAACCAAAAGCTGCGGTTTAGTTTCGAATTTCGTAGTTCTGAAACTTATGGTTGCGAAACGCAGGGGGTACATACGCACTGATCAATGGATTTTTGGTAATTTTTTAGCCTCTGGGGACCACAATATCCGGTTATATGTCTTAAATCCGGTTTGAAACTATTAAGGTTATCAATTCCTTCCACCTAGATTTCACAAAATGAAATTAACTTTTTTCATCTCTGAGATACAAGTTCTCAAAGAGTCAGGACTCAGGCCATCGCAATACTTCACATTATATTCTATAGCAGAGGTATACAAAATTTGGTTGATTTTGGTACAAGAGCCGATTTTCATTTTTTGACCCCCCCCCATTTTTGGCGGTTAGTTTTTATCATTTTTAGACTTCTGGGGTCCCACTGATTATGTGTACAAGATTTGGTTGAGTTTGCTCAAATGGCCTAGATTTTTAATTTTAACCCCCCCCCCCTCCACCCCCCTTAATTTTGGGTCGATATTCACCAAAATCTAATCAGCTCTTAATCCAATGGACCAAAACTAAGTGTGAAATTTGGTTTAGATATTCAAACTAGTTTTTGAGCTAGCTCGTCCACAATAATTTGGTAACGCACAGACTAACAGACAGACTAACTAACTAACAGAGATTTTGACAAAACATTTATTATAACGAAAAATATAATTTTTTCGATGTTCACTTATTAGTGCTTTTTTGTAGAGCGAAATGCCATGGTTTCGCTCACTTTTTTTAATCAAAATAGTGTCAGCCGTTTTTGAGATATTTCGAAAAAAAGAAGGAAAAAACAACTTTTTTCATGCACGATTACAATACTTGACCATACCTTGTATGGTAAAGTAAAAATATTAAAATGACTTTAGAAGTTCCTGAAAACGACTCCAGAATTAGTTTTAGAAATATCTCATTAGTTTTTTTCATATTATCTTATCGAAAATTCCCATTGCGAGTGATTCCTATTTGATAAAAAAAACTAAATAACCGATGCATCAAGTCTTCAAAATAATGGAGATCTTAATATTTTAATATATTTCAGAATTTTCAAGCGATATTCTTTATCTAACAATAAAACACTGAATATTTATGATTGATGAAATTAATTCTAATAAAAAAACTTTCCATCTCTATTATTGTTTTGGCAAGGATTTCGGTCGGATGCTGTTGCTACGAGTGATGAGCTGATGGCGTTGCCAAAAGAACTGACCTATTCATTTGATCGGCTGGCTTTATCGAAACCCTCTAGAGGTTAATGCCTCAGACCGCAGACCTCTCAACACTTCAGAGATAATTGTCCGAAATTGTTATTCGATATGAGAAAATTAATCTATTAAGAAAATTTTATGTAACATACATTCTACTGGTAACTTGCCAAAAATGTCATGAGACCAAAGTGATAGTTGCATTGGGAGGAAAAAAACTTCTTTCTACTATTTCTATTTTAAATAACAAAAATTGAAACTGAGGCTTCCTTTCATCCTTGGGAAACCCTCATTAACTCAAAATATTTATTTTTTGATCATCTGTATAAAAATGTCTAAAACGTGGTAAAAATCATTTTCATACATGATTTTTTTTATTTTCCTGTGTCTGGATTGTGATACAGTGGCATAGCCAGAAAATTTTCTTCAGGGGGGGGGGGGGTCAATCCACAAAG
This sequence comes from Forficula auricularia, assembly GCA_024734495.1. Classification (NCBI taxonomy): domain Eukaryota; kingdom Metazoa; phylum Arthropoda; class Insecta; order Dermaptera; family Forficulidae; genus Forficula; species Forficula auricularia. The sequence continues at coordinate 30,373,227 of JALMQS010000099.1, forward strand.
CAAAATATTTAGTGGGAATTTTTTTTTATTCAAACAAATAGATGCTTCAAGAAATTAAAATAGAACAAAATTCTTGATTAAACAGTCGCCTCTTACCTCTCATTTTAGGATTTTTTAAGAAAAAAAAGTTTTACTTTTAAAGAAATTTTAATTTATTCTAATAGTATATTACGAGAGGTGAACCGCATCCTAAAATCGTGTACACCTACTTCCACTTCCACTTTCATTTCCAAGTAGAAGGCAATAGATGACAATAGATTATCTCTTATGAATTCCAAAGTAATTCCAAATAATTCCAAAGACGGTGTTCACCTAATTCCAATCGCGGTTCATCCCTCTGTATATTATATACAGAGCTCGAATATAATATTTATTTTTATATCTCTCCTAAAAATTAACATTTGAACCACTCCAAAATGAAGAAGTGATACAATGGTTCCCCCTTAACCTCTCATTTTCGGATTTTTTTAAGAAAATAAAGCTTTACTTTTTAAGAAATTTTAATTTATTCTAATAGTAGATTATATAAAGAGCTCGAATATGATATTTATTTTTATATCTCTCATAAAAATTAAATTTTTGAACGACTCAAAAAATGATGAAGTGATACAAAGGGTCCCCCTTATCTCTCATTTACGGCTTTTTTAAGAAAAGAAAATTTTACTTTTAAAATTTTTAAATTTATTATAATAATATATTATATCAGTGCCGTAACCAGAAAATTTTCATTGGTGAGGGGGGGGGGGAGTCAATCCACAAAGCAAAATATTTGGTGGGAATTTTTTTTTTATTAAAACAAATAGGTACTTCAAGAATTTAAAAAAGAACATAATTCTTGATTAAACATATGGATTAAATTTTATAAAGGTTAGTTCTCCATAAGAAACGCTTTGTCTTTGCCGTTACTCATCTCATGAGCCCTGCGCCCTGGGGGGTTCTGCCCCCCCCCATGTAGCTACGCTTCTGTTCTGAAAATGTCTTTTTTTGAATCATTTTATTGATATTTTCGAAATTTCGAGAGTCTGTAGTCACAAATGAAATAGATACAATAATTTATTAAATCATTATTATTATTATTATTTAATAAATTTTTTACTTTATTTTCTTTATATCAAAGAAAATTCAATGTAATTAGATTGAGAGTGTGAAATTTATAATGGCAATATCAAAAAAATAAATTGACACGTTCTGACGTGGCCATCACTTGACTTTACCATACACTTCTGGTTGAGTTTGGTACACGGGCCTAGATTTTTATATTTTGACCCCCACCCCCCTCTAATTTTGGCGTCAGAAAAAAAAAATATTTTCGTTATTTTAGGTTCAGTTTATAGTATATTTCATTATTCTTGTTTTTAGTTTGAAAATATTATAATTTAAAATTTAACCACCTCCCTCCTTAATTTTCGGTCGATATTCACCAAAATCTAATTAGTTCTTAATCTCAATGTACCAAAACTACGTGTGAAATTTGGTTTTGATATTCACACCAGTTTTTAAACTAGCTCGTCCACAAAAATTTGGTAACGCACAGACTAACAGACATTTTGACAAAACAGTTATTATCTATAAAGATATAATTTTTTAGATGTTCACTTATTTGAGCTTTTTTGTAGACCGAAATGCCATGGTTGGTCCAATTTTTTTAATCAAAATAGTTTCAGCCGTTTTTGAAATATTTCATAAAAAAAGAAGCAAAAAAACAATTTTTTTCATGCACGATTACAATACTTGACCAGATCCTGTAAGAAAGAACTAAAATTAAAAAATGTTATTTATCACTGAAGATGGTCAACAAATGGTGAATAAACAATATTAAAAATTTACTAAATTATTGTAATTATTTCAATTGTGAATAGTAACTAGCAACTTCATGTTTTAATATTTAGTTATGGGAATATGGATATTTTCTGACTACTAAATAGAAATTTACTTTCATTTTTTAGTATTATTGCATTTTGAAAATAAAGCACATTCTTTACAAGAATCTGTATATAAGGATAAAGGTGTATATATTTCCCAGCTAGTAAAATAAATCGAACTTCTTCAAATCATATTTGACAAGCGTGGCTTTTATATATAGATAATTTTAAAAAGTTGTATCTCTACTTTGACGCGTATTTATTATTATTATTATTAATATTTAATCAGTAAAATCCACGGGGAAAATTTTAAATATAATTGGAAAATTTTCTCTTTTGAGATATGGGATGAGAACGTTTTTTTTTAGAAATTTCACCAGGAAATTATATTTTAAATTTTCTTTATAAATACTATATTAAAACAAAAGTGTAAACCTTGAGTAAATGAACATATATTTTTCTATCAAAATTGAAAATTTATTCGTATGGGTAGGCTTATTATAAAATTTTCATATTTCATCACCGGTAAATAACGTGACTTTTTAAAATATTTATTTATGAAATATGTTCCAGTAAAACCCCGTTTTTTAATAAAAACGCGATTCGCTGAATACCTTTATGGCAACTAGATTTTACTGATGTTGGTTGAGTTTGGTTCAATGGTCTAGAATCTTCATTTTTGACATCCCGCCTCGTTTCGTGTGTTTATTTTCAAAAAATTTTAAACGAAAATGTCAAAAATTACATCCTCTATAACTTTTCTTCAAAATTTTGACATTTTCGTTTAAAAATTTTGAAAAATAAATACACGAAATTAGGCGGAAGGTCAAAAATGAAGATTCTAGACCATTGAACCAACCTCAACCAACATTAGTAAACTCTAGTTGCCATAAAGGTATTCATAAAGAGAAACAAAGAGGCTGTCCTCTGCTTGGTGCAAATAAACATACACACATATTTATCGAAATAATATATCTGTATATATATTATTTATTTGTTTGAGACTATAGTTTCGAAGACTTGGTCTTCATCATCAGTATTATTAATTATAAATATTGTTTTTCATGGAGTTAACACCGTTATAATTAAAAAAGACTGATGATGAAGACCAAGTCTTCGAAACTATAGTCTCAAACAAATAAATAATATATATATACAGATATATAATTTCGATATATAAATGTGTGTATGATTATTTGCATCAAGCAGAGGACAACCTCTTTGTTTCTTTTTGGGAATCAACAACTCTGCTACTCTCGGCAAAACAAAAATTTTCAATTAAATAAAGGTATTCAGCGAATCGCGTTTTAACTAGTAAGAACGCGTTCTTACTAAAAAACGGGGTTTTACTGCAACATATATACATAATTACATATATAGATATATTATTCGTGTATTCAATATTTAATTAATATAATGTCAAATTCATAAGGAAAATAATAAAATAATAATAATAATATATTTAAATTTTCATATCCCTTAGAGGGTTCAAAACTTGAAACTTTTTTGGTAAAATTAAATATATATATATTTTATCTTCAATACATATATACCTATAATATTCGATAATAATAAATAATGTTAATCTATCGTATTCTTATCATATTAAAACTTATTATTTGATCACAAATGATAAATGCTTTCTCTATATATCTAGAAATGGATGAAAATCGTCGGGGAAATTGCTTTATGAGAGAGATGAAATATTGCCACTGGTTAGACTTTGGGGTCAGGTGGTTGGAGCTCCGGGCTAGAAGCCGAGCAAAAACAGATGGATGGTCCATTAGTGAAATTAGAAATGTTTCCATAAATGCAAATTTTCTTCAATATCTTGTCGGAGGATCGGAAAAAAATACTTTCTAATCAATCATATTAGATCCGCGGCTTAGCTGAATAACCCGCGCAAGTAGTGGGAATTGACTATTACTTATGTATAGGATGAAATAAAAATAAAATAAATAAATAAGGAACTCTGGATTAAATATCTTATTCTTATTTCGGTTATTTATTTATTTAATTATTTGTTTTGTTTTTTTAGAATTACATGCTTTCGATAAATTTTAAATATTAAATTATCTAATGGGTGAAGTAATAAGGTTCTGAGCCTTTTCCCTTAGATGGCTTTAATGAGCCATATCTCACGATGTATAAATCGCATCTCGTGATTCTTTTTTGCGATTTAAAGGTGACATAACGCTTTAAAAAAAGTTCTTTGAGAGTTTTGTATTTGGGGAAGCAGTTGTGTCTTAGAGCTTTCTAAAATAGAGGTAAAAAAAGAGAAAATTCGATACATTCTTCAGTACCACTACAACCAAAGGGAAGCGGAGCAGCCGGCTAAAAAAATTTGTGCTGTTTATGGACCCAATACAGTATCGAATACAACGGAAAAGCGGTGGTTCCAACTATTCAGTTCTGGTAATATGGACGTCGAAGATGAGACACGCGATCGTCGAAAAAGTCGATAAAATCATGGAAATTGTCGAGCCGGACCGGCATGCGAGCACTTATTCCATTGCCCAGCAACTGAAGATTAACCAGAAAACCGTTTGGAATCATTTGCATAAAGCTGGTCTCAAAAAGAAGCTCAATGTATAGATGCCACACGGACGCAAAAGAAACTTTTGGACTGAATTGATGCCTGCGATTTTTTGCTAAATCGATGGGGATGGTGACTGGCGATGAAAAATGGGTCACAGATGAGAACAACAGGCAAAAAAGATCGTGGTTCAAGCGTGTTGAGCCGGCCCAAACGATCGCCAAGCCGGATTAAGGCCCAAGATGGTTTTACTGTGTGTTTGGTGGGATTGGAAGGGAATCATCCACTATGAGGTGCTCCCATCAGGCTAAATCACTCAATTCGGTCCTATACTATCAACAACTGACCAGATTGAAGCAGGCGATCGACGAGAAGCGGCCAGGATTGGCCAATAGGAAGGGTGTTGTGTTCCATCAAGTGAACGCCAGGCCGCACACATCTTTAACGACGCGCCAGAAGCCCCGAGAGCTTGGATCGGAGGTTATATTGCACCCGCCGTATAGGCCAGACCTGGCACCAAGCGATTATCACCTTTTCAAGCATTTGCAAAATTTTCTTGATGGCACAAAACTTGGCTCAAAAGAGGTTTGTGAAAATGAGCTGGTCAAGTTTTTCACCAATAGGGACGAGGACTTCTTCAACCGCAGAATTATGAGATTGCCCTCAAAAAGGACAAAAGCTATCAAACAAAACGTCGCATATGTGATATAAATTGGGAAATTCTAATTTTGTTATTTTTATCGTCGAAATAAAGAGAAAAAAGGCTCAGAACTTTTTACTTCACCTATTATTTAGGGTTATGTTCAAAAATAAATTGGGACCATATTAATGTCGGCTCAATATCAATATTTTTATATATCCGTTTGTTTGTCTATCAGCCTTGGATTCCAGATCGCAAAATAAATAAAATTTACAACACTATCTTTCTTAAATTACCCCTAAATCAAAAGTTTTAAAATTTTAATCAAATTGTTATTTTTGGGAGGGTGGAATTTTTTTGTGGTCGAAAATAAACAATATTTTTGATTATCATATGTGAATTATCCTTCTAAAGATTTCTTTGATTTAAATTAGGCTTATTTTTTATTTTTATTTAATTCATTTAAAATGAAGGTGTGAAAGAGCATTAAAGCTGTCAATATTTTTGGAAATTCTTGTATCTGTTCAAATAAAAAAGATAATTGATTTCTTCATTCTCTCTTTATTCACGGAAAATAAGAAAAATTTTAATATTTATAGTATGATATTTTAAAAGATATATGGTACGTAGTCACCGAGACATGGTAATGAAATCTGTAAATAACACTTGTGTTTGGTTTTTGGTTAAATCTTCATAGATTTGTCCTTATTTTTACATTTAATATTAGATTTTTTATGACACGGTATGATAATACTCTAAATGTTATGAAATTTTAGGGATTCGCCGCATCCACAGCCGCATCAACAGCCACTGATGTGCCCCTATGTGTTGACTTTTATAGTTTTTTTCCTTTCTTTCTTTTAATCAGGTATATTAAAATAGAAATCGTGTAAATAAAGTACCCTGTAAATCGGGTGACATGTGTAGATCTCTAAACTCATAAATATAATTTTTCGATGAAGATTAAATGTTTAATCAAAAAGTCGATAATAGTAAATTGATTTTTTTTATTTTCCTGGCTTCCACTCTTCTCTTATTTTAACTTGTAGTTTATTATATTCAAATAATGGTTTTTTTTTTTTACTTTCCCATACAGGGTATGGTCAAGTATGGTATTATAATCGTGCATGAAAAAAGTGGTTTTTTTTTTGCTTTTTTTTATCGATATATCTCAAAAACGGCTTAAACTATTTTGATTAAAAAAATTGAGCGAAACCATGGCATTTCGGTCTACAAAAAAGCTCTAATAAGTGAACATCGAAAAAATTATATTTTTCGAGATAATAATTGTTTTGTCAAAATGTCTGTTAGTCTGTTAGTCTGTGCGTTACCAAATTTTTGTGGACGAGCTAGCTCAAAAACTAGTGTGAATATCGAAACCAAATTTCACACGTAGTTTTGGTCCATTGATTTTTCGTTTATTGGGCCACGCAGGTGGGGGCCTCCACTAACAAGAAATATTTACATTATCGGGTGAATTTAATTACAGGATTATTTACATGATTATAGGAATATTAACATAATATATTTACAAAAAAATTTCTTTTTTCTTTTTTTCTTTTTATATACAATTTCTAGCGCATGGCGATTTCCTATAAGTTCTCCTGTTGAAGCTGTAAAAATTCATTAATGAACCCCTCATCGCCCTGAAGGTCATATCGTAAAAGTTCTCTGAGAAATTCCCAGGGCGACAAGGGGAGGCACCGCTTTATGCCACCACACGCCCTTCCACGAGAGTGTGATGGCTTCAACTCTCACAGAACCCGAGCCCACCCAAACCTTGCCGCAATGTTGCTCACCAGACTGGAGTTGCCCTTATAATAATTGATTTTGTTTCTGTGGGCAACCCCCAGTCCGAGGAGCGCTGACACTATCTGAACATCCAGAACCCACACCGTCCCCGACCCGTCCTTCGCCACGATGTCTGGCTTCCTGTTCCCGGCCGAGCTCTGATATAAATCGAGCTCGACCCCATTCAGAAGTTTATAAATGCATAGAATTCTGAACCTCTCAATAAATATGGGAGTAAAGTGAGAGCTGATCTAGAATGGGGGAGGGTTAAAAATGAAAAATACTAGGCCTGTGAACCAAACTCAACCAAATTTTGTATACATAATCAGTGGGCCCCAGAAGACTAATAATGCGAAAATTAACCATCTAAAATGTGGGGGGAGGGCAAAAAATGAAAATATAGGTCTATGAACCAAGTTCAACCAAATTTTGTATACATAATCAGTGGGCCCCAGAAAACTAAAATTGCAAAATCTAACCACCCAAAATGGGGGTGGAGGATTAAATTCTAGGCTCTTGTACCAACTCAACCAAGTTTTGTATATATAATCAGTGAGCCCCCAGAAGTCTAAAAATGCAAAAACTAACCCCCCCCCCCCCTATATGATTATAAATAATTTTATTAAATATTAGATATAAGTGAGGGCCCAGGTTGTATGGTAAAGACAAGACGATGGCTACATCAGAACTTGTCAGTTTATTATTTTTATTTTTTTAATACTATTATCTCTATTTTTATAGTATAGCTATTGTAGATATGGATTTGCAAAGAAAAAAAGAACATTTAAAATTTATAGCTTGCCTCTCTCATCCTATCAAGAAGAATATAAATTGTGTAATAAACACTACGAAATATACCAATTTACAACCATTTGGGGTTAAAAGAAGATAGAAAACAGGGAGAAACAGACACCCTTTCAACCTTAATAAAACAAAAACAAAAAACAACCTCCTCATTCCTCTTTGTTCGCCTCTCAACCCCCCCCCCCCTCCTCTATCCTAGTACCCCTTCAAAAAAAAAAATGAATTTATGAAATTACTAAATAAACATAAAAAACGAATGGTTTCCCTGCGTGAAATTTTATTTGCACACTTTATATGCTCCACTTATAGACATATATATATATCTAAAGCAGGAATCTGGGGTATAGTCTGTAAATTTACACGTTGGAAGCAATTAAATCGATTGGTCGAATAATAAATTTCTGCTCTTGTACGTGAATTGTTAGAAAGAGAGAGAAAATAGTAGCCGGATGTGTTGTGTGCCCATTTAATTTGATTCTGTCCATTTGTGTGTTGCCTGCCCGCCTTTCTCTACATATATCTGTGTGATTTTTCGTTTGCCTCTGTTAGAGTAGTTGTTTGTCAAAGTGTGTGTGTGTGTGTGACCCCCCACCCCCACACCAATAAACATTTTTCCAATCGATTCATTAAGTTTGACATTTCAATTATATGCATTCAGCGCTGGATCAGCTGATTTATCAGAATAAATTTCACATATTTATTAACCCGACCATCCAAATTTATCATCCGTATATAGGTACCAAGCTACCTATATATTTTCAGGATCGTATATTGAAGCTTGAAATGCCTCTACTAGGTATAGTTGGCGGCAATCCTTATCACTTGAAATCGACAATAGAACAAAACTCGATTCCTAGGTTACCTCAAGATATTATTTAGAATGATGAAAATGAAGCATTCCAGGCCAAATCGGTTGTGTTTTAAAAAAGTTTAATTTTTGATTTCCTTTATTTTTGACATTTTTTAATACACCATCAAAAAACTCATTCTGGTTTTTGAAATTTTTTTTATCACGAGTTTTAAATGATATCGAATTTCGGTTTTTTGCTCATTACTTCTTCAAAAATGATCCAAAATCAATTTTTTGTTTTTTACATACTTTTTAGAAAGAAATACAAAAAAAAATATTTAAGAGTTTTTATATGCAATTTTTGAGTTTGAAAATTTTAATCTTGCTTTTTGAAACTGTATGTACTCTTGGATTTTTTGATCATTTTTTATTTTATACTTCTATTCATTCTACAAATTTTAAGACCCGGTTGATAGTGGTCCTATGATAATTACTATTTTTTTGGATTTCCGAAAAAATTTTATTCGCTATTAACCCACTTTTTGTATTGAGTTCTCTTTTTTTAGTTATTTTGAATTGATATTTATAAATTTTTATCGTTAACAGGTGTTTAAAATAAATAATTAGTATTTTAGTTTGTTGAAAGAAAATCAAAATTAAAAATCGAAAAAAAATTGTAATTACCATAAGTCCAAGTTATGAGCAAAAACGCGAAATTCGATATCTTTTAAACCGGCTATCAAAAAAAATCCAAAATTTACCAGGAAGAGTTTTTAGATGGGTACTAAAAAATGTCAAAAAATAAAGAAAATAAAAAATAAAATTTTTTTCAAACCGTCTGATTTGGCGTGGAATGTCCCAAATAGAGAAATGATTCTTATTATAATAATTTTGAATAAGCCATAGAAATAATATTCGGACCCGCATACCGAGAATTCCCCATAACTGATATGTATCTATTCTTATTATAATGCGCTTAACGACGTCGACGACGGCGTGATCTCTCTGATTGGCCAGGCTTTGGAGGTGAATAAATACCGACGAATTCAAAAATAATTTAAAATCTAAAATTCTAGAAAGCCATAATGTCCTAGAAGAGACCCGATTTTTAAAAGGAGGGATATAACATTTGACCTGTCCTCAATCTTAACAGAGGCAGTAGCGTACCGGGGGGAGGGTGAATACCGGACTCCAGGGGGCTTATCCCCCTGACCAGCAAGATGCCCGCTGAAGTTTCGCAGCTGGTGTTACCTTATCTTATCTTATCTTATTATATTAAACGAGCAATTCTTATATATATATATATATACATATATAAACGGTTTCTCGAACACGGCCGTTTCACGTATTAGGGATTTGTGGGTTGACATTTCGATCTGTCAGGGTCTCATCTTCGGCTAACTTTAATTTGATAGTTATTTTGTTAATTGAAATAATTATTCACAGGTGGTTGTTTGAATAAAAATTTATAATTACATTTTTTTCAATTTTCTTTTAATAAAATTAATTGTTTTTTATTTTAAATTCCACCTATAGATAATTACAAATATTATTATATATTAGAATTTGCCAATTTAATTAATTGAAGGACAAGATAGATTGAATAATGGAATTGAAATAATTATCGGAAAAGAGGTTTTTTTTATTTAATTAGTTTTTTCCTCTTATTAAAAACAAGGACTAAAAGATGATCAAGGACATTCGATGGTGGAGAAGTAATCTCCGGAGTTGAAGCTCAAAAACAATGTATGCATAAATCCATGTAAAATAAATGGTTTTAATTAATTGAAGGCATTTTTTATAAAATAATTTAATAGAATATCAATTTCATTCTCTTAAAAAATCCGACAATTCGAAGGATCGTACCTCCTTCTTCAGGATTTAAAAGGTTAACGAAATAACCTCGCTGTATATTAATATTATTTTTAATTGCAATTACATTCAAAACTTTGTGGCCAGTCATATGTCTTGATGATGACCATAGCGGGTGTAAACATTGGTAAAAATATAAATTAAGTTTTATTTCAATTTTATTTTATTTTGGCTGCGATTAAAAATCGACCTTATCTAAAAGATATATGATTAAAAAACTGTCCATTGGAGAAAATTGTGTAATAAACTCCATTAAAAATCTCCTAAAATCATCCCATCTACCACCTCATATATCAAACATTAACGTAAAAAATCTTCAATATTTTTTGAATATTACTCCGAGTTTACACACAAATGGTATTTATTTGACGTATTCTTACGATTTTGAAATTCAAAATCAAGAAATTTCAGTAAATTTCTTCAAGGAAAAAAAGACATTCCTAATTTAAATCAAATTTTCATCAATTTTATTTATCAACAATATCCAAATTATAATATTATCTTTACAGACGGTTCCAAAAGAAGTGCCTCTGAATATGTGGAATGTGCATTTTTTGATAATACTTCGAATACTGCATGTATGTACAAATTGCCCAAAGAAGCGTCAGTCTATACAGCTGAAGCTATTCTGAAAGCTCTTGAACATATAAAAAATATAAACTGCAGCAATCGATATTTAATATGTGCAGATTCCGCTAGCGTCTTTGAAGCTATTAAATGTTTCCCAAAGAAAAATGTGTCATCCTACTTAATATTTGAGATAATCAAATTAATTATTTCTCTAAAGCTAAATAACATCACGATAGCCTTCTTGTGGGTACCAGGTCATTCTAATATACAAGGAAATGAGCAAGTTGATAGATTGGCTAATACAGCCTCTGTAACTGGTAATAGTTTGGATATAGATTTACCTATCGGAGATGTCAACTCTATTATAAAAAATCATAGTTTGAAGATTTGGAATGAATATTGGAATAAGAGCTCTAAAACCAAAGGCTCTCACTTGTTTTCTATTTTACCCATGGTCCCAAATGAGCCTTGGTTTGAGAAAATAAAATTATTCCGAAGAATATCTACTCAAATAACTCGCTTAAGAATAGGCCATTCCCTCACTCCCGCCTATTTAAACAAAATTGGCGTGAGAGGGGATCCCATTCTGTGGCTGTGATCATCTATCTTATGGAGATATCAACCTTATATATTTGGAATGCAATATAAATGTGGAAAAAATCAATCGGTTCTTCTGTTTTTTAAATAAAATAATTTTTAATTATTTCTAGAGACTATAGTTTTGAAGGCATTGCTTTCATCAGTTATATTCTAATGTCCCAAGAGGAAACATGAAGAAAAAGACATTATATATTTTTCAAAATTTTCAATGTATAAATCTTAATTTGTAACTAATTTGAAATATTTGTGATAGACTGATGATGAAGGCAATGCCTTCGAAACTATAGTCTCTAGAAATAATTAAAAATTATTTTATTTAAAAAACAGAAGACTCTCTCATTTTATTTTTAACCTAAAATAAAAACAATTCTGTTACCATCGACAGTGAAATCTTTTATTCAACTAATACAATCGGTTCTATTTGGAGATCAGCAAAGAGGTTGCGTTTCTCACAAACATGAACATTTTACTCTCCTTCGAAAACCACGAAATAAAATTATCAAATAAGATATTAAAACATATTTTAGCTATCGGGCCTCTAACTAAATATGACTAAAACTAAAATTATCAAGAAATGCAAAATTATATTAACCATGTTAAGTTGAAATAAACTGCAACGGATCGTTGTTAAACTTTAACCAATGTACTATCTTATTCTAGAGTAAATTACTTTAAAATATAATTTTACAAAAAAACATTATATTACCTTTTTTGTGGTCCTTAAATTTCTTAATTACAAAATTGGTTTAGATAATGTTCAAGATATTTCGAAAAAACTAAAAAAGTACTGAAATAAAGTAATAACGTTTGTAGGCTGATATGTACCAAAAACTAATCAGCGCTTCATTTTGTTAAAGTAATGATAGGTTTTCAATTTCATTTCAATCGGTGCAACGCTGTGGAAAAAATCGTGGACCAAAAAAACGATAACATCCATCCATCCATACATCTGCACGCACTAAATGAAAAATGCTTCGCATTGGATAAAGTAAAAAAAATACTTATGCGCTGTCTAAATGGTCTATGTTCCCTAGGACAATAAAAAAAAAAAAAAAAAAAAAAATCGACCTTTTTATTTTAATTTAAAATTTAAAATAATATTAATATATCGCTTTTAACTGAATCAAAAAATTACCGAGGATCGCTCGGTGTTCCAGGTACTACTATATTATATGAAAAGATTTTGTTTTTCCTAGCAGCATTAGGTTTTATATGTCTCTCTTATAGAGGTATATTGGGACTTCAGTCTTTCATTCTAGTAATAGAGGTTTTTCATTTATCCAGGTCCAAATTAACCAAGTTTCACTGTATATATACATAAATAAATAAAAACTTTACTCCTTTTACAGGAAAAAAACTAGAATGAGAATAGAATGAAAGATGCGCGTGAAGTATAGTGAAAAAAACCCTTTTTTTTGCTGAGTCGTTCTCTTTATCCCTTTTATTAGATAGAACTCCTCGTTCGCCTACTCGTAAAGCTTTTCCCTTTTGAATCTGCTAATGCTTTCTACAAAATCTTGCAAGATTCATTCCGACCGAAATTGAAAGAATAGAAGAAAGAAAGAAAGAAATGGATAGAGAAAAAAAAACACAGACAGATAGACAGACACACACGTAACGAAACGAACATTGAAGGCAATTGACAATTTTTTTTTAAGTTTTACAATTCTTCAATCAAATCAATAGTGACGAGTGAAGTGAAAACTAGATAGGCGAAGAAAGCAACAATTTAAGGAATAATGTCACCGAGTAACACTGTGTGTGTGTGTGTGTGTAAGTGAGTGTGTACTCGCCCATTACCCCTCTCTAACAAGTGATACTCAATACAAAAGTAGAAAAGAGAATCCATTTTCTTTTTTTCTCGATCAGAGCGAGGATAGTCAGACATACACAGAGCAGCTCTTCAATCATGAGTAGATACCGGATTTGTATTCAGTAAAAACTGCCAAAATATGCACAAAGAGAAACAAAGAGATTGTCCTCTGCTTGATGCAAATAAACATACACACATATATATCGAAATTATATATATCTATATATATATATATTATTTATTTGTTTGAGACTATAGTTTCGAAGGCTTGGCCCTCATCATGAGTCTTTTTAATTATAAATATTATTTTTCATTGCATCAGTATCGCGTGGATATTGAAATTTTTTTCCTTCTTTCTCAGCTGAATAGCCAGGTAGAAGGTAGAAGATAACAAATAAATAATATATATACAGATATATAATTTCGATATATATGTGTGTATGTTTATTTGCATCAAGCAGACGTCAACAACCTCTTTGTTTCTCTTTGTCAATCAACAACTCTGCTACTCTCGGCAAAACAAAAACTTTTCAATTATTTTAAATAAAAAATGCAGTTAAAAAGGCTGAAATATGCAAGTGATATGCAGAATATGTTGAATTATGCAAATATATGCTGTAGAAATTGGCAAAATAATTTTTTATCCACTAAAAAATTAAAATTGAAGACAAAAATACTATATAATTGAAGGAGCTATGAAAAAAATAAAACAAAAAAGTAAGCTATAGACACCAAGTATCAAATATATACTTTTATTGAGTGAAAAATTTCACAAAATTCTCATTATATTTATTATATTAAAAAATCTTTAAACGCAAAGAAATAATAGGTGTTCTTGAATAAAATCAACATAATTAATTTGTCAACCAAGAACAAGCTTTCAAGGGTATTTCGAGATCGAGTTCTGTTTTTTAAATGGAAACCTATATGTTTATATATATATATATATATATATATATATATATATATATATATATATATATATATATATATATATATATATGTTTATATATCTATTCTTAATCTAGAAAAAAACTGAACAACTTTCATTAGAACTATTTTTTATACGACATCAAATAAAAAAAATATTAAATCAATTAGATCTCAAATAAATCCTAATAATTATTTTTAATAATCATTTAACTTAATTATCAAATAATAATGATTACATAATTAATTATTAAAAAATAATTTAATAATTTTTCGACACTGTTCTGAGACATTTCAGAGTGTATCTCAAGTCTTCTGGATGAATTCAAGTTCCAATTTCCTTATTTTGGACTGTACCAGTTTCCTTGTAGCCTTTATATTTTTTGTTTTTTTTAAACAGATTTTACAACACAATAAAATGAAGCTTGTGAGGGTGTATTCCTATCAGGAAACCGCCCGGCATTCATCTCAATGGCAGCCCCATTCCACATTCACCGCATAAATTAAGACTATTTTAATTCTGTCTTCAACAAAAAATGCTCCATTTTTATTATGGTAATACAATACTATATAACTATCTACTGGATTGACACGAGAAATAAACTTTTTTAAACTCAAGAATTTTAAATAGTTCTATTAAGTAGAAAATAAATCCTTAAATCTGAGTATAACGAAGTTTTAATATCATTATAAACACTTATTTTTATTGTTGTGACTTTTCGATTTAATGATTATTTATTTAATAATTAATTATTTAATTATTATTATTTGATAATTAAGTTGTTAAAAATAATTATTGAGATTTTTTTGAGATCTAATTGATTCATGTATTTTGTTTATTTGATGTCCTATAAAAAATAGTTCTCATGAAAGTTGTTCAGTTTGTTTTGTAGATTTAGTAGACTTATAGAAAAATATAGGGTTCCATTTAAAAAAACAGAACTTGACATTGAAATACCCATGAATGCTTGTTCTACGTCGGCAAACAATAGCGTAGTTTTAGTTTCCCCCTCGACCTAAACAAACTTTTATTTGAAACTTTTTTCCATATAATGCATTATTTTTGAGTTATAAGACTGTCTCAAGATAAAAAAACTCACCCAGTATATATATATATATATATATATATATATATATCGAAAATCTCTATATATCCTGCCTGCTGGGCGTACCAAATAATATCGAGTGATAAGTTTTCATATTGGATCTAACTTTTTCTGACATCCTTTATTCAGATAAATGTGAAATGTTTTAACTTCCACGATTTTACTGCCTACTCGTTTGAAAAATAACTTCTCATCTATTTTTCGGCCTCTTGAATTGGAGAACGCTATCTAATATCATAATGATTGGAGAAATTAATTAGTGAGGGTTTTCGGGGTGGAGGGAAGGGTAGGGGGGCACCCTTGATTTCGATCTCGTCCCTTTTCTCTTTCTCTCTTTTGCACTTTCTCTGTGTCCGTTGAGATAGTAAATTTGACGGGCACATAAACCAAATTTCATTTAATTTCTTTTTAGTAGCCTCTCTTTCCTCCTCCATGTGGCTTATCATAATCGGTCTGTCCTCTTGCCCTCGGAGAGTCGAGATTTCCAAGCAATTTCACGTAACAGGAGCCGGAAAGGTAAATAGATCCTCTCCTAATCAATAGATGAGGAAAGTTGAGAGCACCACCATGGGTCGAAGTCCAAGCTAAAGAGCTTATTGCTAACAAATATAATAATTATTTTCTCATCACCTTCATCAAGAGTACAGTCCTAAGACTTGTGTGACGCCACTATCCGTCTCTAGGTATAACTGCATTCCATCCCAACTCTTTCACTTCTCTAAAAGTCCCACATCCTTCATTATCTAGGGCAGGGCTGTCCAACCTTTTGGCTTACGCGGGCCACATTTGAAGAAAAAAAATTGTCTCGGACCGCGGATAAAATATTATAATTCTAATGATATTTCATATTTAAAAAATATATTTAATAATGTAGAAATAAGAACTTAATTATTTTTTTAGCTCATGAGCTTCTAATTTTACTTTTCGTAAATTTTATACTTGAAAATAGCTTCTCGTATATGTAAATAACATACCTACATACTTATAAAAAGTGATATTATGTATTAGTATTTGTTTATATTTTTTCCTGGCTAGATAATTAATATAAATTTCTGATAAAGAGACAATATTCAATTTTTCTTTCAGATCGGTATCTGATTGAATGTTCTAAAACATTCAATCAGATAGTTTACAAGTAGAAAATTTATTTCTAATGAAAATGGAGTCGAAATAGACCAAAATGATTATTATTTTTTCTGAAATCTTGAAATTTAGTTCTAGATTCAAAATTTAAAATTAGCACTAAAACTTCACAGTAGATTTTCAGATTTCTTATTTTAGAAAAGAAAAATTATCAGGCCAAAGTGTTGTGTGTTTTCCAGTATCTACTTATAAATCTCATTATTTTAAGGAATTTTATGACTTTATGTTGGGCCACGGGTTGGACAGCCCTGATATAGCCATCCACATGACATGTCCCTCTCTTATATTTAATCAAATAATTTATAATTAATTACAAAAGCATTTAGACGTTAACTATAGGTCGTACGTTAACCGATCTTCTACTCTATAGGATTGCCTATAGGGTATATAAATGATACGTCCCCGAGACTTATTGGTTGCATAATTTTAAGGCGAAAGTATCTAATCACAAATTATATCCATTATATAAAGGTTTAATGTAAAATTACTCATAAATTTGATGCTACAATACTACTCATTCATTAAAAATAATAACTCTTCTTTTTATTATAGTATCATTTTATAGTAGATTTCAGTTTTCTTGTTTGTTTGTTTTTTAGTGAAAATTTTATCAATTTAATCTTTTAACAGTAATCTTTTGCCTTCGATCATTTTTTCCTTCATTAGAGATTCGATTTGAAATGATTCTCTTTTTCCGTTGTTGCGAATTGTGCATTTGTTTAATTTTGTATTTGTTCACTACTGTTGTGTATAATTATTCAAACCAAAGTTCAAGCCTTTATAGACCTTAAGGAGGTTCAGGACAGAAGCTCTATCTGTTTGATCTACGAAAAAATCTTTTGTATTTCGGCAGAGTGATAACTTCTGCCTACTAACCTAACAAACCTAACAAAAAAGGTCCATTGAAAAAAAAACGGGACCAATTGGAAGCTAGACTGAACCCAATGCAAAAAAAATCTTCAAAATCGGTTCACAATTGGCGGAGATATGAGGTAACATAGACACAAAAAAAATCAGTCGAATAGATAACCTCCTCCTTTTTTGAAGTGGTTAAAAATAATTTTTCTACATATTTGATTCATTTTTAAGAATATAATTTTTTTTTTTCCATTTTTGTCCCAATTCAACTCGCCACCACCTGCCCCATCCGAAGAGAATCGAGTTAAAAAAAACCGACTTAAAAATAAAGTTCGTTCTCATGCTAAAATGTTTTTATCTCTAATATGGTTAACTGATAAGATTTTATTCTTCTAACTTCAAATTTTTTGCTTTAAAAATGCAGAAAATATTTTTGTAAGATTTTATTGAAATTCTCTCGCATTATCGTGATTAAAACATAATTATGTTATTTTTCAGTATTGATTTAGTAAATTAATCATTTTTTTTTTTACTTTAACATACAGGGTATGGTCATTGGTCAAGTATTGTTTTTTTCTAAACTCAATAATACGTTAGCTTATTACAATTATTTTTAAATTGAAAGTTTCTTTTAGCCGAGAGAAGTAGAATTTTTATAAATTGAAGGAGACAATAAAAGAGTGTGTCTTTTGTGGAATTATACATTTTTAATTTATTTATCACGAGACTATATAGTTCATAGAGATTTGCCTCCATCAGTCTATCACAATCGATTCACAGGAACTAATGTATGTAAGTAAGTGAGATTTACATGTAAATATATTAATTCCTGTGAATCAATTGTAATAGAGTGATGAAGAAGGGAAAGCTCTCGAAACTATAGTCTCGTAATATATAAATTAAAACTTTATAATTATTGCAGAAGACACATCTCTTTTATTGTCTCCTTTCAATTTATAAAAATTCTACTTCTCTTGGCAAAAAGAAACTTTCAATTTAAAAATAATTGTAATAAGCTAACGTATTATTGAGTTTAGAAAAAAACAATTCTTGACCAATGACCATACCCTGATGTTAAAGTAAAAAAAGTGATTAATTTACTAAATCAATACTGAAAAATAACATAATTATGTTTTAATCACGATAATGCGAGAGAATTTCAATAAAATCTTACAAAAATATTTTCTGCATTTTTAAAGCAAAAAATTTGAAGTTTAATTTTAATTTTTACTGTTATAAAATGAATAAAAAATTTGAATTTACTTATTTCAAGTTAATAAAATAAAATCTTTTTAATTATTTATATTATATCAATTCCAAGTAGAACATCTTCATACAGTGGTGCTGGACAGTTGTTCCCTTATTTATTCATATTAGAATATTTGTATGATAACGTCAAACAAACATGTACATTGTCCGCCTATTAACTGCATACACAATAAAATACTAAAATTACTTTAGGGTTCACTTGATTTTTACTTAAAACCAAAAGTGTTCCCCAAGACCTCCAAAATTTTTACCACAAAATATTCTAATATTTACATTATATTTCGGGGAGTCAGGTTAGCTCGGTCGGCTAACGCACTGGCCTCGCTTCGGCGTCGATCGATTATGACGATGTTGGAGTGGAAGGCCGGGGTTCGATCCTGGCTGGCAAATAAAAATTTCTGCCGGCTGAAAACTCGGCTCCCTCACTAACCCTACTAACACTTTACTTACTATATGTGCTCTCTAAATGGGCTTTGTTCCCGGTGACATTAAAAAAAAAAAAAATATATTATATTTCAATTTAATACTAGGGGATGGCTCCAAGGCTAGTGTTCTCAACCTTTTTTGATTGACATTACACACATTCACACTAAAAAATTTCTGGAATTATTTGCGACACACCTGAATGTAAAAAATGTAATACTTGTATAATACAAAAATAAAAGATCCATTTGCTAGTTTCTTTTGCAGACTAAACGAGAATGTTATTAGAGGGTCGATGAATCCGAATTAGATGTAGACATCTTTATAGTTCTTATCTTCTGATTGTGAAGCACCAGATTTTTATTAAATAAGTTTTTTGTCCATTATGGGTAAATCAATAAAATATTTTTTAATTAGTACACAGCAATGCAATCACATTAAAGAAATTTAAAGACCTATTTCACATATCATTTGATTTTAAGAAAGAACCAATTTGAATCAACGACAATTACAATTAGGAAAAATAATATCAAATGAACTAAACTTAAAAAGATTTTTTAGTAATCATTGAAGTAATTACAAATAGTATTTCAAAGTTACAAAAGACATGAAATTTTTAATTATTTGCCAAAAACCCTCGCGGCACATTTGACAACCTCGTAGGGGAACACAGGTTGAGAAACACCGCTCTTAGGCTGAGAGATGACGCGGTGCCATGAAAAATTGTTCACGTTTTTCTCCAAAAGTATTAATTAATTCCATCTTCAGTACATATTATTTCCACTTCATTTTTAGTTGTAAGCCTCTAATACTATACATATATACAAATTAAATTATATTAGAGCGAGAGATTTATGAATGATCATCTTTAAATCTTAGCACTTTTTGGATATATTTGTATGAAATATTCATAGACTAACCTCTTGGTATTTATATATAAGCTTTGCAAAATATTATTAAAAATAAATGTGTTTCCTGGATAGTTATTTCCTTTTGTGAGCTGAGCATCATTCCTACCAGATGAGCTCCGACCCTCAAAGGAAGAAGCAGTCTTTTCCGTGAAAATCGATACTTAGGAACTTCCGGGTGTTATTTTAGTAATAGCTGTCACTCCGATTGAGTTCAACTCAACGAGACACTAGCGACTTTCTCACTAATGTTTATAGTTAGTTCCGGTTTTTACTTTGTTCAAACCCTCTATCCTTTGAAGACAAATAAAATAATAAAGTAAGACAGTAGCGGAAGTCAAACCCTCCTCCATTTTGGATTTTCTTTTCTCTCTATTATTATTACTGAATTTATCCAAAATTTCGATTTAATTTATTTATTTATTTTTCTTATTTTGGGCGGAGAAAATAATTTTCAAGATATACAATAACATTGAGGTTTCACAAATAGCAAAATATTGGAAGAAGGAATTATAAATTTTAAACTTTATTTATAACGAGAGTATAGTTTCGAGAGAGAGCTTTGCCCACTCTAATCAGTCTATTAAAAATTTATAATTTCATCAGAAGACACACTCTTTTATTGTCTCCTTCAATTTATAAAAATTCTGCTACTCTCGGCAAAAATAAAACTTTCAATTTAAAAAATATTGGCGTTATGAGCAGGTCTCAAGAAACAAGTTATATTTGTGATCCGCGGAGATATTTCAGGGGTGGTTAAATGAGTCAACATAAAGAAAACTCTTCTTATAAACATAATATGTCAACATACTATATAATGTACCTATATGATTTTTTTTAATGGATTTCTCCGTGGGACAGCTTGACCGATTGAGTTGAAATTTTTGCATGAAACTCATCAATGTACACTGAAAAACAATTTTTATAGCAAATATATTGATAGAGTTGAGCATTTTTAATGAGCTCTTATTTATTCCAAAGATATTTTATTAATAATCAATATATATCGAAATCATTCCAAATATTAAGTGGGAGATAAATTTAACCTAATTTATCGCGCGGAGAATTTACCACTGCTCGAAGCCCCTAAAACCTTAGTAAATTGGATATTGGATTGTATCTAAGTTTCTGAGATTGGCTCGTGATCCCGGCTTCTTTTCCTTCTACTCTGTTCTTTTCACGATTGAGGGGCCAGCTCCATACAGGCTTTTAGGGGATGAACCCTGGTGTATCTCCTTTCACATCAATTTCATAAAAAATAAATACGACCAAATTTTTAGGTATTTAATCCAAATATATTATACTTGAGTGATCTATTTTATTCTATTAGATATCTCTTAATATTAAATGAATGTCTTGTTTACTTTTAGTAAAAACCTCTTATTTTATATAGACGGAATGTCTTCTCCCTTGTTAATTAATTTAATTAAAATTAATTCAAATAGTTTTAAGTTTTCAATTTATCAAAAAAAATATTATAGAAATTTGTTTTCATTTTCCTATTGTAAAGGATATTTTAATATCTTTATTTAAAATATTCTAGAAAAAGATTCAATTTCACAACAAAACTGATATCTTTTCAATCAAAAATTAATTATACTGGCAGTAATTCAATACTTTGTCGTTTCAAAGGAAATTTATTTAGAGAAAAATACGAATTCCAGTCGCTGTTAAGCAAGCCTTTCGAGAGAACAAAAATACAGTCATAAAAAATGTGTGACGTTCACCAATCAAAATCCTAGTTTTGATCACGTGACCGTCTGGGCCCTCTTCACAGCTAGTGAAACCGGGCGAGCTCAGTTGGTTTTACGCTCTGCCTTTATGTAGACCGAACTCGGGTTGCTCTGCTCGTCTTGTTAAGCGAGAGAGAACTCTACTGCCTGCGCGGCCATTGAACAGCCCATTATACAGTGGCTGGTTCGTTGTGTCCTTCCTCTTACACTGGTCGGACCCATAGGATGCTGTTCTTTGCTTTTTAGCGAGAAAGATCTTCATTGCCTTGCGAGGCCATTTTGAACAGCTCGTATACAGTAGCTGGTTCGTTGCGTTTTTTCACCCACGCTGGTGTTAATCCGCCATCTTTAAATATCTTGTTTGATTAATTATACGCTAATTATCAACCTGAATTGACGGGTTCAAAGGAACTCCAGAGAAAAGGATTTCTCAAATTGCTTTGTTTCCAACTAATGCAAGATTTTAGTGTGGAACAAGGACGGATACATCCTCTTTAAGAGAAAGGCTTCAGCTAACGTTTTCAATTGACGAAAAATAATTTCTTTTGGAACAATCGTGTTGAAAAACAAGCTAAGTAGTTTAATAATTATTTGTAAAACTGTTTATATATTAATCATTAAATATTAGAAATATTTTTCTATTATATTGAAAATAATTCACTCTTTAATTCAGAGTTGTATTACTCAATTGATATAATTATCAATTAATTTATGAAATATTGCTATGTTACAATTAATATATTAATTATATAAAACTGTATTTATTTTATAAAACATAATGTTACTATAACATGTGCATTTGATATTTTTCCACTGCTGATTTATTAAAAGAAAATAAAAAGTTGTTATTTTGTTTAAATATTAAATTTGAGTTTTATATTGCTTCCTCCGCCATATTTAAAAAATAAGAAATAATAAGGAGTCTTCCATCTTTGAGATATATATTTTATTTTGTTTAATAACCAATCCTGTTTTTAATTATTATTAAAAACAAAATCACTATTTATTTGAACTTTAAAAATAAGAATATTTTCCAGAACATTTACCATTTTTCAAAGTAGTTTTGATTACTAGCACATTATTCGAACCTGCGGTCAAACCAATTCATTTAACGGTTCCTTTTTTTTGAAGTCTTTGGATGCGAAGCGCTATTAAGGGTGGTTTTTCACTAACGCTTCCTGGCCCGGTATACATCCTTCTTAGCAAAGGGGTTGATATCCAAGAATCTGTTTGCATCAACCAAAGCGTTCTGAGCTAGACTTCACGGGAAGCAAGTCCATTTAGGGTGTAAACACGTTCTTCGATATTAGTCAATTGATTGAAAAATTAATTGGCCTTAAGAATCCCGACCCCCAAACATCTGGCGACCTGGTGACAGGACCAACCCACAATCAGCTAACGACTGCGTGATTGAACCAACACCCAAATAGTTCTCAAAACAAATTTGTTATTAGTATTTTGAAAAATTGGTTATAAATTCTGGTGGCGACCGTTAATAAAACAAATCTAATACTATATTAAATAAATAGCTATAAAATAGATATCTCAAGATGACTCTGGAGAAGCAAATAAAACAAATAGCAGCCAAGTGGGCCTTAATAAAATTAGAAAGCAGTGACTTTTTAGAATTTATGTCGGAAAAAGAATTTAGCTCTACAGATTCTTACAATCATAGTATAGAAAAAGTAACACAAATTCTTTTGGACATGCATAATAGCTTAAAATACATTTATGAACACGAGTTACAAAATGAAGCAACCATTATTCCGATAATTTCGGAAATTACCACAACTTCACGCGAGCTCAATAATCTTAAATATAAACTCTTAGATAAATTATCTAAATTAAAAACTGCTAAACCGTCAAATGATTCAGAAACCAGTTCAGAGGATTCTGAACCAAAAAACATACACATAAATCTTCCAAAAATTGAGTTGGAAAAATTTAATGGTGTATACACACGTTATCCTGCTTTCAAACATCAATTTGATGCAGCAATTGATTCAAATAATTCACTCAGCCAATGTCAAAAGCTTCAGTACTTAAAAAGTTTTTTGACTGAGGAACCTTTAAACTTAATTAGGCACTTAGATTTGACTAATCAAAATTACCAAGTAGCCATTGAATTATTAGAAAGTAAATATTATAAGTATAGAAAAATTGTTTTTGATTTAATAGATAAATTATTAAATTTAAAAAATATCACATCTCCTAATTCAAGGTTTTATCAAAGTTTAACCAGCACGGTTAGGCAAACCATTGCACAATTAAAAAATTTAAGTATTAATACTGATCAATGGAATCCCATACTGGTAAGACTAGTGTCTTCCAAATTAGATGCAAAAGTACATCAGGACTGGTTACTCACGTTAGAAAACCATGACGAAATACCGAGTCTAGACACACTTTTAATTTTCATAGAAAGACAAGCAGATTCTTATTTAGATTCGCACAGTTTTAATATTAACAAACAAAAAGTACAATTTAAAGAAAGCAATAGTGCAAAATCTTTAAATGTACATGCATCTAATAAAGACCTAAGTTGCAAGCTTTGTTTAAAACAGCATGGCTTGTGGCAATGTGAAAAATTTAAAAAGCTTTCTTTAGAAGAAAGGTCAAAGTTTGTAAATCAAAACAAATTGTGTAAAAAATGTTTTTCTCCTTCTCATTATGTAAATGATTGTAAACGCTTTAATTGTCGCTGTGGTCTTAAACTGTCTCCACTTTTACATTTTTGCAGTAATTCAAAAACGAACTCTTCACTGAAATCGGAGGGCGGAGTGGTCCAAAAAGACCCAGAGGATAAAAAGGCCGGAGAACAAACTGACACAAAGTCTTCCTCCAAGACATCAGGACACTGCGGAGTGGACGGATCCACAACGTTATTAAGCCGAGCTCTCATCAAAACACAAGACATTTCTGGACGTGAGGTACACATTCGTGCTTTCATTGATACCGGAAGTGAGATTTCTCTAATCTCAGAGGAAATTGTTAATCAATTAGGTTTAGAAAAACAGAACGCCCTTTTGAATGTAAAAGGTTTAAAGGGCCAACACGTAACTTCATCTAAAGGTTTAGTAAATTTGAAAATTGGTTCAATTGTCGATGATAGCTATGAATTGGATGCACCATTCTATGTTGTAAACAGCCTAAATTTGACTATACCTTCAGTCCCTTTAAAAAGAAGTCAATTTAAATTTATTAGTGGGTTACCGTTATCAGATGGTACGTTTAATACACCCCACACCACTGGAGTCCTAATAGGAGCAGATTTATTTTCAAAATTAATGCTAAACGACATTAGGAAAAGTCAAGATCAAAATCTTGTAGCACAGAATACCTCGTTAGGTTGGATTGTCTTCGGAAAGGCCGAAGCATTATACAAAAACGATTTCAATTTTAATAATAAAAATACTTATGCAGCAGCAACGTTAGAAGAAATTAATTCTAATGTTTTAAAGCTGATGGACTTGGATTCGACGCCAGACCATGCAGCAGATAGCATTTCAAATGCAGAGTTACAATTCCAATTTAGTATTAAAGAGAATGGAAGTGGCCAATTACAAGTGGCACTACCTTTCAAAATTGATCCCCCAATTTTAGGTGACTCGCTGCACAAAGCTCTTACCATGTTAAAAAGACAAGAAGTTAAATTAAATAGCAATCCTCTATTAAAGGAAGAATATTTTCAGTACTTTGATACATTAAAAGAATTAAATTTTATTGAATTAGTAGGTCCTCTTACTATGCATGATAAAACACAAAACAATCAACAATTTTACCTCCCACACTTCGGGGTATACAAGGGTGAAAATAGTCCCCTAAGAATAGTTTTGAACTGGATTTCCAGCCCACCTTACAAATTTAAAACTTTCGTTTCTAATAGGATTACTGAAATACAGAGTTTAGATTTTCCTCACTCCTGGTCACATGTTCCAACCGCAGAAAACCCTGCAGACTTGGGGACCAGAGGGATTTCAGTAGAAAATTTTTTAAACACAGAATTTTGGAAAAAGGGTTACAAAGCACACTTTTTATCAAACCCCACCCCATTTAAATTCCTCAACGAGGTTAAAACCCCAGAGGAAGAAAATAAAAAAGAAGTTGTAAGTTTTGTGCACTCACTTCTCAAAAAAGAAGAAGTAATAGATAAATATTTGTCACAATTCTCTTCATTGGAAAGATTAGTTTCTCACCTTTCAATACTCAAAAAGTTCTGTATCTATTTAAAAATAAAAAGGGAATATCCCGATGATTATAAAGAAAAGTTTAAAAATTTTAAAACTATACGTCCTTTGGATAGAGAGAATTCATTATTAAATTTGATTAAATACAGCCAAATAAGTTTTGTCACAGAAATAACTAGCTTAGAAAATCAGGAGCCGTTAGATAGAAAATCTAACATCCTAACTTTAAACCCATTCTTGGACAAATTCCACTTGTTAAGGGTAGGAGGTCGTTTAGAAGAAGCTAACATCCCCTACAACCAAAAGCATCCTTTAATAATATCGAAAAGTTGTTACATAACTAAATTATTAGTTAGGTCTTATCATTTAAAGTACTTACATGCAGGCCCTAATGTTATTTCGGCCTTGCTCAGACTAAAATTTTGGATAGTACAAGGGAGAAAGTTAATAAGAAAGGTTTGCCGTGAATGCATTACATGCTTCAAACAGAAGCCGCTAACCTACACACCCTTAATGGGAAATTTACCTGGTGATAGAGTCAATCCTTCACGACCCTTTGAAAATACAGGAGTAGACTTTTTCGGCCCATTCATGGTCCACTTAAATCTGAGACGAGGTTCCAAGCCACAAAAGGTTTACGTTTCCACATTTGTGTGTTTCGCCACTAAAGCTTGTCATTTCGAAGTTTGTACGGATCTCAGTACAGAATGTTTCTTAAATGCTTTAAAAAGATTTATTGCCCGCAGAGGGGTTCCCAAAAGGATATATTCAGACAATGGAACAACATTTGTCTCCGCTTCCAAAGTTGTCAGGTCGGAATTGAACCAATTGATTTCAAAAATGAAAAATAATGAAGTAATGAAGTTCTTATCAGAGAATTCAATCTGTTGGTCTTTTGTACCCACCTACAGCCCTCACTTCGGTGGACTTTGGGAATCATCTGTGCGTGTTTGTAAACAATACCTTAAAAGAATTGTAGGACAGAGCTTTTTAACGTTGTTGGAGCTAGAAACTCTTTTGTGTCAAATAGAATCAATTTTAAATTCAAGGCCTTTAACCCCTCTCTCCGATGACAGTGAAAGTCTTGAATACTTGTCACCTGGACATTTTCTAGTTGGTCAACCTCTTGTACAATTACCAGTATTAGAACATTGTCAAGAAAGAAATTGTAAATTAAATCAAAGATTCAAATTTTTAGAAAATTTAAAAGCCGGTTTTTGGAAAGCTTGGTCCAATAACTATCTAAACACTTTACAACAACGGTATAAAGGTAAAACCAAAATTGTAAACCTTGTTGTAAATCAATTAGTTCTTATACAAGACAAAAATACACTGACTAACCAGTGGAAGTTAGGACGTGTACTGGAAGTTTTTCCAGGCAAAGATGGTACCGTGAGGGTGGTTAAGTTGAAAACCCAGTTGGGAACAATAACAAGACCAGTTGTCAAATTGGCCCCATTGCCAATAGAAATTTAGTTTATAAGTTGATAAACAAAATGATTTTGTCTAACCAAAACAAACACCATTAGTATTTAAGTAATTAGTTTTAAGATCATTAAATTTTTTTAAAAAAAAAAAAAAAAGAAATGTTTATCATATGTAAAGTGACAAAGTCCATATTCTGAAAACATCTGTGAAATGTCAAAACTCACCCAGCTGTCAAAGACACTTTAAAGACTTTAGTTTTAATTCGTTAAAAGAGGATCTTTTAACAAAAATTGGGGAGTTATGTTCAAACTTAAGAGTTTTCAGCCTTTTTTTTTATGTTAATTAATTTAATTAAAATTAATTCAAATAGTTTTAAGTTTTCAATTTATCAAAAAAAATATTATAGAAATTTGTTTTCATTTTCCTATTGTAAAGGATATTTTAATATCTTTATTTAAAATATTCTAGAAAAAGATTCAATTTCACAACAAAACTGATATCTTTTCAATCAAAAATTAATTATACTGGCAGTAATTCAATACTTTGTCGTTTCAAAGGAAATTTATTTAGAGAAAAATACGAATTCCAGTCGCTGTTAAGCAAGCCTTTCGAGAGAACAAAAATACAGTCATAAAAAATGTGTGACGTTCACCAATCAAAATCCTAGTTTTGATCACGTGACCGTCTGGGCCCTCTTCACAGCTAGTGAAACCGGGCGAGCTCAGTTGGTTTTACGCTCTGCCTTCATGTAGACCGAACTCGGGTTGCTCTGCTCGTCTTGTTAAGCGAGAGAGAACTCTACTGCCTGCGCGGCCATTGAACAGCCCATTATACAGTGGCTGGTTCGTTGTGTCCTTCCTCTTACACTGGTCGGACCCATAGGATGCTGTTCTTTGCTTTTTAGCGAGAAAGATCTTCATTGCCTTGCGAGGCCATTTTGAACAGCTCGTATACAGTAGCTGGTTCGTTGCGTTTTTTCACCCACGCTGGTGTTAATCCGCCATCTTTAAATATCTTGTTTGATTAATTATACGCTAATTATCAACCTGAATTGACGGGTTCAAAGGAACTCCAGAGAAAAGGATTTCTCAAATTGCTTTGTTTCCAACTAATGCAAGATTTTAGTGTGGAACAAGGACGGATACATCCTCTTTAAGAGAAAGGCTTCAGCTAACGTTTTCAATTGACGAAAAATAATTTCTTTTGGAACAATCGTGTTGAAAAACAAGCTAAGTAGTTTAATAATTATTTGTAAAACTGTTTATATATTAATCATTAAATATTAGAAATATTTTTCTATTATATTGAAAATAATTCACTCTTTAATTCAGAGTTGTATTACTCAATTGATATAATTATCAATTAATTTATGAAATATTGCTATGTTACAATTAATATATTAATTATATAAAACTGTATTTATTTTATAAAACATAATGTTACTATAACATGTGCATTTGATATTTTTCCACTGCTGATTTATTAAAAGAAAATAAAAAGTTGTTATTTTGTTTAAATATTAAATTTGAGTTTTATATTGCTTCCTCCGCCATATTTAAAAAATAAGAAATAATAAGGAGTCTTCCATCTTTGAGATATATATTTTATTTTGTTTAATAACCAATCCTGTTTTTAATTATTATTAAAAACAAAATCACTATTTATTTGAACTTTAAAAATAAGAATATTTTCCAGAACATTTACCATTTTTCAAAGTAGTTTTGATTACTAGCACATTATTCGAACCTGCGGTCAAACCAATTCATTTAACGGTTCCTTTTTTTTTGAAGTCTTTGGATGCGAAGCGCTATTAAGGGTGGTTTTTCACTAACGCTTCCTGGCCCGGTATACATCCTTCTTAGCAAAGGGGTTGATATCCAAGAATCTGTTTGCATCAACCAAAGCGTTCTGAGCTAGACTTCACGGGAAGCAAGTCCATTTAGGGTGTAAACACGTTCTTCGATATTAGTCAACGTGATTGAAGAATTAATTTGCTTCAGAATCCCGACCCCTAAACAATAGGGCTATATAGATTCCTCGTAACCTATGAGCAACAATATGACTACTATATGGTTTGAAAACATTGTGCTGCTGAGGTTGTTATCATAAAGCGACATAGATTTTTTCAAGCAGTGATATACCTAATAATTAAGTATATTTTTTAAAAAATTAACAAAATTGTTTTGTTTAGATTACTAATTGTTTTTTTTTTTTAATTTCAAAATCCATTATAAAATTATAAGAAATATTAATATATATTAAAAAATTAGATTACTCTAGACAACTTGAAATCAAATATAATAGTTGAAATTTTTATCTAATTAATTCATACAAATGAATAACTAAATTAAATATTTATTATAATTAATTTGATTGAATATAGATTCTACATCAAATGAATATACTCATCTTCTGTTAGAAATACGATTTCTTGTCGTATTATCTTTGTATTATTCCATTTAATACTCAAATATTAAATTTAACTAGTCCACTATTTTACTCATGTAACAATATTTTCATAATTTACTTTATTGAGTGGTTGGTTCAAATAGCGGCATCTTAACTATTAATATATCTAGAGTTGTTCAAAAACGATAGAATACTTAAAATACGTATATCATTTATTCATATTGAACAGAGATCGATTTCGCTATAATTAACTTCACCATCTATTCATATCAAATATAATTTCTTAACTATAAATATATCGTTTTTTCAGTATAGCGATCTAGTTCAAAAAATATCAATAATCAGTTTCAAAATGCCGGCCATTCAAATTTTTTAAATGAAAATAACACAAAATAGGTAAATTTTTATAAAAAACTTCAAGGGTAATTTTTGGCAGCCAGGATAAAGTAAAACCATGGACGCTATTTTACTGTTATTCTTTATACGGTAGTTTTGTAGAGTTATATCATTTGATAGGAAATTAAACAGGCTATCAAAAAGTACCTGCTCATGATGTTTTTAACAAAAATTTATTTTTGAAGCGGATAATATCATTAAATTGATATTTTTATGTTTGCAAATTACCTATGTTCCATGTGTATATGATATAATTCGGAGATAATTGAAATTCAAAAATTAAAATTTTGGCATGACTAACATCAAAACTTCCATCTTAAAAAATGCAGAAAATCAGAATAAAATAAAATCGTTATATGAAAGTTCTTGGAGATGAAATTCAGAACACAATTTCCGGATTATTAATTAATTATTAAGCTTCATCTTTTTCATTCTATGAGCTCAAACCGTCCGCAGCTAAAAAAAATCCCTGGTCTTTTAAAAAGTTAAATTTTTCATATTATTTTTTTTTACTTTAAAAATAAAATAAAATTTTAAATATGCATGTTAATTTAATATTTATATCTTAAATCGAGTAAAATTTTGATAATGACTCTAGAGGCGGAAAAAAGAGGAGACGAAACTTTATAAATATCGGCAAATAATTAATAACTTTTACTATTTCAAAACGAAAACTCTTTTCAATTGACGATAAATTTTGGTTTAATGAAAGTTTTCATCTAATATAACTTACTCTCATTCTCTCGCTTCCTAATTGCCATTTCCTCCTCTCATACTCTCATTTCATTGTTTTATTTTTTTATTTTGCTAGGCATTTCCTTTCATTCTTACTAATGCTGTCCTTGCCTTTAACATTGACCTAATTTGTCCATTTGATTTGACCAATATTTTGTAGATGATCATACCAAATGTCTTATTAACATGGAAAATGCATTATAACAATTACTCAAAAAGAAACGAGTATATATACCATATATATATTATACAGTGTGTCAATTTGAAAACTTCACACCCCTAGTATCGCTAAACTGGCAAATTATTTCAAAAATCGTTCAGATACTTCAAATTTGTATTCGAGGGGAAGAATTTTGACATATAAATAAGATCGCCCTTTCACCTCCACTTCCCCCAGAGCCACCCCACAAAAATCTTAAATGGGAAAGGGGTCGAATGAGAAATTATTTTGAAGGTCTTTTATTCTCTACATTTTGTTTTGCTATTTTTTAAATTTGAGTGCTGTGTTGCCAAGTTGGGCGACTTTGAATATTGAAAAATTGAATTTTTGTAATTATTTGTGTGGTATACATTAAGCTTATAAATTATCATTAAAACAGGTTTTGATTGGTGGCGGGTGGTGCGGTGTTTTAATAAATCAATTTTTACAGATAAAGTAGCATCATTCAATTTTGACTTTGTTGTTTTCAATTTTGTTTTGTTAATCATTTGCAAAATAAATGTACCTACCTACAAGAATAAAAACGCGTTCTAATTTGTTTGTGGGTTTACGTTAATCTAGTAGGTATGATGCTACTTTATCTGTAAAAATTGATTTATTAAAGCAACGTTTTAATCGAGAATTTATAAGTTTAATGTATCACACAAATAATTATAAAAATTCAATTTTTCAATATTCAAAGTCGCCTAATTGGCAGCATAGCTCTCAAATTTAAAAATATACACCTAAATGTAGAGAATAAAAAGCCCTTCAGAATACGTCTCACTCCACCCCCTTTCCCATTTAAGAATTGGGGGAGAATTGAGTGAAGGATGCTGATTTACGTCAAAATTTTTCCCCCTCAAATACAAATTTAACGTGTCTGAGCGATTTTTTAAATAATTTGCCAGTTTAGTTGGGAAGTCTTCAAATTGACACACTGTATATATAAAAAAAGAAATCGGGGAAACTTTTTTAACTATTCTAAACTCCAAAATATGTTTCATTATCACGATATTACCCAATCGATACAAAATTGAGAAATTCAAAGACCAATTAAATTCAAAATTGTTCATTGAATCAATTTAACATATACGGAGAATATACTCATAAATATGAAATGAAGAACATTGATGCTGTTCAATTTGTTATACAATAATATCTAAATTGTGGTTCTGTAAAGAAAGCAATTTGAATACTGTCTAATCAATTTCTATGCGAAGTGTACTCTTACTTAATTTTGCAGTAGTTTGAAGGAGTTGTATGAGCCAATGTGGGATGCATCGGGTTCAATAAAACTCCCAGAGTAAAACGTTTCGGCCTAAATTTTATTGGACCATCTTCACTTATTGGGAATTATACACATATTACAATAGAAGAAATGAAGTTGGTCCAATAAAATTTAGGCCGAAATGTCTTACTCTGGGAGTTTTATTGCTGCTCTATGAATCCCACTTTGGCTGATATAACTCCTTCAACCTACTGCAATATTATTCTAGCCATGATCTCAAACAACATTTTATTAATTTTACTTATGTTTATTGAGACCTCATTACACCTAAAATTTTCAATTTATTGAGTTTAATAAAGTGTCTTTAAAATAAATAATTTGATTTTTTATTAACCCATTTATCAAAAATTAAAATTAGCTTTTTAAATTATATGATATATTAATAGGGATTGATTGTGGTGTTGGTGCAAGGTGAAACATCTTTAATAAAGATAAAAGTAAATAAATATTATATGAAATATTCTATTTACTATGAGTATTTCATATAATATTTATTTACTTTTATCTTTATATGATATATGTTTTTACACGAGGGAATTAGGTGTACACGTCTTTGGAATTATTTTTGAATTCATTAGATAATGCCCCTTCATCTATTGTCTTCTACTTGGAAATGAAAGTGGAAATGGAAGTAAGTGACACGATATTAGGTCGCGGTTCAATCCCTCGTTTTTACATAAAAGAGGTTCGAGTAAAATTTTTACAAAAAATATTGGTGTGCAGTCGAAAAAGTTTGGAAAAGTCTGCTCTCTATTATTTAAATCTATTTCTCTAATAACTATTACTTAATTATGCTTACCTTTTATAAAATTAAGTATAATAAATAATCCGCTGTTAATACTTCGATTATTTTGAAATCGCTTACAGCTTAGAAATCGGCAATTTTACTACTATCGGCCGTATAGGTACTTATTTAATTTTAGAACAAACTTAGACCATGTATAATAATATTCTAACTTTTCATTTTTCATTTTTACAGGTAAGAACTAAACGACATACAGGTTAATACTTTATAGACAACCGATCCCCGTGGAAAAATTTTAAGGTAAATACGCTACAATTCTAACTGTAACATAGTAATAGCACTTGAATCTGTAGATGATCCTCGGGGTCTACCCTATTCTACAAAAGTATAGACATTTACATGGAACTGTATACTGAAAAAACAATTTCTTTATAATAAATATATTGATAGAATTGAGTATTTTTATATACTCTTATATTTATTTGAAAGATATTTTATTAATAATCAATATATATCGAAATCATTCCAAATATGACCAAATTTTTAAGCATTTAATCCAAATATATTATATACCTACTTGAGTGATCAATTTTATTCTATTAGATATCTCTTAATATCAAATGAATGTCTTGTTTACTTCTAGTGAAACGTTTTTATTATATCTAAACGAATTTTTTTTATCATAAAACGACTTAGATTTTCCTGCAAATAGTGATATCTTAATAATTAAGATATTTAAAAAACAAATTAACAAACATAAATGTCAATAAAAAATGTTTGTGTACAAAATTAATTGTTTTTTTTAATCTTAAAACCCACTATAAAATTATAAGAAATATTAATATATATTAAAATTAAATTACCTTAAACCTTATAGTGTCGGGGAATAGAGGTGAATGGGAAATAAATAATATCGGAAAAGAGGTTTTTTTATTTAATTAGTTTTTTCTTCTTATTAAAAACAAGGACTAAAAAGATGATCAAGGACAGTCGATGGTGGAGTAGTAATCTCCGAAGTCGAAGCTCAAATACAATGTATACATTAATTCATGTAAAATAATTGGTTCAATAAACTTATACCTTATAAATATGAAAATTAAATTGGTTGATTTTTTAAAGAAGTTTTTCTCCTTGTTGGCCTTAAAATAAAATTGACAAAAAAGTATATTCATCATGTATGAAAAATCTACATCTGTAATTATAATTGTAAAATAAAGAATTTCTTATCTCTCTAGTCAGAAATACAAATATTTATTATAAATAAAAAATGTTTTATTTCATTTATATATAATTTCTTGACGTAGTTATTTATTATTCCATTTAAATACCCATCTATTAAATTTAACTATTCTACTATTTTACTCAAATAACAATATTTTCATAATTTACTTATTGGTGGTTGGTTCAAATAGCGCCATCTTAATTATTATTATATCTAGAGCTGCTCCAAAAATATGAGAATACTTAAAATACGAATATCATTTATTCTTATTGAACAGAGATCGATTTCGCCATAATCAACTTCACCATGTATTGATATCAAATATAATTTCTTAACTATAAATATATCGTTTTTCAGTGTATCTATAACTGTATTTATTTGATTGTTTACTTTACAAGTAAATTGCTTGTCGTAACGGCTTATATCTTTAACTTATGAGGAGAATTTTCTAGGTTAGGTTTCACAAAAAGGAAATATTAAAACAAATGTATGTTTATTTGAGTTTGATTCACTCGATATATATTTCGGGTCATTAGCCCATCTTCAGGAGTTCAAATGAAAACTGAATACAAATTTGTAAAAACATTTAACAAGTAAAATTTTGAGAAAGAAGAGTACGTTCAGAAAATTTTGAGAAAGAAGAGTAAGTTCAGAAAGTTTCATCAACAACCAGAAGTTAAAGTACGTTCAGAAAATACGTTCAGTCTTTTTTCTTAAATATAAACAAAATGTTATTATTTAAAATAAAAAAAAATTAAATTAAAAACAAAAATAAAAACAAAATTAAATTAAAAACAAAAAAGAAACACAAAAATATGTAATCGAATTTAGGAGCCGATTTTTAATTTATTAATTTTAGCCAGATTAGAATCAATGCTTATATCTTTTAGGTAATTGGCCCCAGATGAATTCTACAGACTCATTTCTGCAAATTCGTTTGATGTTATAAATATTGCATTAAAAATAATAATAAATATACAAGTAGTATTATTATTTAATAGAGTAAAAGGTGTGTAGTTTCACAGTGAATGAAATAAAACTCAAAGAGGTTTATACAATTTTACTTTCTAATTCAATTCTAAAAAAGACTTTATATTTATACTTGTAATTTTTATTTATATTAATATTCATATTTACTTAGATTTCTTATATTTACATTTATATATTTTATAATTAAAAAAAGAAAAATCTTTGTAAAACAATTTTTTTTAAATTTTTTAAATTTTAAATTTTCATTGGTGTTTTTCTTGTGTAAGATTTGAATGTTATATTTTGTTATATTGGGAACCATGATTTGAATGTCAAGAATGGCGACCACTCGTTCAATTATTATTAGTATTGTCTTGTAAACTCCTGATGATGGACTAATAATCCGAAATATATTGAGTTTGTATAAACCTCTTTGAGTTTTATTTCATTCACTGTGAAACTACACACCCTTTACTCTATTAACTAACATCATGTTTCACCTAAAACCTACACCACTTTCCATAAGTAAAATTAGTATTATTATGTTTTGAATGTATCACTTACATCACTAGAATATTAAATTTTTCAAAAAAAATCGATGTGACGAATTCACATATAAGTAATCGATTGAAAAGTTATTAAACTTTTTAATGTTTGTTTTTGAATTTCCCTTCTTGTTCTTGTTCTTCTTCTACTGACTTTAAGACTTAACTAAACTTTACCTTTATCACATAAATCTTGTAGAAATTAACTGGATGTTGGCCCAAACGTTCCGCAAGAGGGGCCGCAGCCATTAAAAAAGACATATAAAACCTTTTTATTGTCTATTCCCATTTCGAGAAATTCGGATGTTTGATTGCGTCCATTAAAAAACTATAAATTCATAATATGTATATATTCAGGTATATAAGTATTTTTATTTATATTTGTATACATGACAAACAATTAATTTCCAATTGAAACAATTTTGACCTTCATATAGCTCTAAAATAATTCAATTTGTAGTTAAATATTGATTATAAATAAATCAACAATACCTTCGTCATTATACTTTAAAAATAAACAAATGGATTAGTTCAAATATTAGACCATGAAGGGAGACGACGGGACGAGGAATAGGAATAATGGAATTGAAATAATTATCGGAAAAGAGGTTTTTTTTTTAATTAGTTTTTTCCTCTTATTAAAAACAAGGACTAAAAAATGATCAAGGACATTCGATGGTTGCAGAAATAATCTCCGGAGTCGAAGCTCAAAAACAATGTATGCATAAATTCATGTAAAATAAATGGTTTAATAAAATTTATAAAAAAATTATAGACCATGAAGGGAAAAAAAATTATATAAAATCTAAATGGCATTGTTTAAAACGAGGATATACATTCATATAAACAAGTCACTCAAAGTTATTTCAGAAATATTATTGACAAAATGTAAGGTTATGTTTACTAAATAAACAAAATTATAATCTTTCTGGATAATCATAAATAAACCAATTATAATTAAATATTAAGTAATTCTTTAAAATATACATTTAACGTGATACATATGTCAGAGGCGTTCACTTCACAGAATAGCCAATTGGATCAGAGTGCTAACTTTGGCTCTTGGGTTCGATTCCCTCTGGGGTTAATACTCCCTTCTGACATGTGATTAAAAATAATACATTTCATCTCGTATGTATAGTCCAGGAAAATTACGATTTTAAGAGGAAATAGTTCCCGGTAAAGATTTTATTGCTGGAATACCTTTATTGGTACTCCAATATTACTACCTAAGTTTTCCTCCAAATCTGTGTTGTGGAAATTTTTCTACGCGTCTCAAAATGAGAAAATTTCGGAGTTTTTTCAGTTTTTTTTGAATAACTCTAAAACGGCTTATCAAAACAAAAAGATCTATTAGATAAATTAAAACTCTTTAAATTACGCGTAAAATGATAACAATTTTATCTATTTAGGTTCTAGCGCCTGCCAAAAAACAGCCCCCTTGATCACTTTTGAATATTCCTAAAACTCATACTTTTTTCGATTTTTCCCCATTTTGACAATGAAGGAGCACGTTTTCGACAAAGACCATTCTATACATTTTTAAACTAGATTAAATTTGCTACAATTCAAACAAAGCTTCATCTTAATTAGATAATGTTAACCCTTGCCGCAATGAGGTTGAAGTTTTTCGCAAAAAATACAGTTTTTCCTTTATAAAATGAAAACCACTCATTCTTAGAAACTTGATTCCTATCTCATTGTCTATTAAATTTTGTTGACTTGAACGTTTTTTTGGATCACTTTTTTGATAAAACTTAGATTCATAGATATCCAGCATTTTCCATGACGCTTTTGAGGGATTCGGATCATATCCTGTCCGAAAAATGTAGGATATCTATAAATCCAAGAGTTTTAACAAAAGAGTGAATCAAGTAAATGTTCAAGTCAACAAACTTCTCTAGATGAATGGGATAGGAATTAAGTTTCTAGGGTGAGTGGTTTTTCATTTTATGAAGGAAAAACTGCGGTTTTTTGAAACAAATGATCATTTCCTGTCATGGAAAATGCTGGATATCTATAAATTTTGAGTTTAAGCAATTTCAATTTATTTCAGAAATATTATTGGCAAAAAGTGAGGTTATGTTTCCGAAATAAACAAAATTAATATATTTCTGGATAATCATAAACAAAACAATTATAATTAAGTATAACGCTTGGGTTCGATTCTCTCTGGGGTTAATACTTTCCTCTGACATGTGATTAATAATAATACATTCCATCTCGTATGTAATATTACAACCTCTTATGATTTTCTTTGAAAATTAAAAATCTATTTTAATCTGTAACTTGAACTCTTATACATTTATTCATTTATTTCTATTCGTGTTCTGACGAATCTTTAGAAAATTTATTTTATTTACTTAAAAATAAATAAAGAAAAAATAAACGATGATGATCGTTTGTTTTAACCTCTTGAACCACGTGAAAAAAACCAAATAAACTGAAAAATGTTTGAATACAAGGTTTGATTTCATTAATATTTTGCAAAATGCGAAAAAACACAAGGGGCGAAATTGAAAGCCAGTGAAAGAGAAAAAGAATAAAATGAACGTTCTATATGGTATTAGAGCACTCAAGCTAAATAAAAAATTCCTCATCAATTTATTTCATATTTTTTTTTACTTATTTATTTAAAATCAAAAAGATTTATTTATTATCATTTATCACATTCAAAATGCTTTCATAAAAGAGAGAAATAAGAAATTTTAATAAAAGATAAAAAAGAATGTTAGCTCAAATTCACAAAAGGGGTTTGAATTCTATTCATGCAAGTATTTATTATTTTCAAAAGACTCGTCTGTTATCTAAAATCTAAAAATCAAATGAGTCTGGTCAACGACAAGGTAGCTGTATTAAAAAAATTCAATTTAACAAGTATTTGAATTATTCATATCTCTTTTTCATATATGTAATCTGGATTAAATTCTAGATAGATTCATATCAATACTTTTATTTAATAGGTTAGACAACACAACATAGTCAATATAATTGAAATTTTCAGTTAGAACTACGTCATTTTGGTTTTCTATTTTAGGCAGTTTTCAAGTAGTGATATAGTAATGGAAATCAATAAATACTTGAATAACTTTATTCAATATTAGTATTAGGGACGAGAAGGTTGTGATCTCAATATTAAATTTTTCAAATTTAATATTTTTCTCCAACGGTTGGTCTGAATCAGAGGTCCCAAACTACAACCCGCGGGCCAAATCCGGCCCTTGAAATTTTTCAATCCACCCCGCGGCTACTATAGAATTAATTCACAAATATTCACTATATTAAATATTAATGCCACACAATAATGTATCTATATACCGGGTGAGTTTTTTATCTAGAGACAGTCTTATAACTCAAAAACAGTGTTATATATGAAAAAAGTTTCAAATAAAAGCTTATTTATATCAGTGGGAAACTAAACTACACTATTGTTTGTCGACCTAGAACAAGCTTTCAAGGGTATTCCAAGGTCAAGTTCATGTAATTTGTTTGATTTGATGTCGTATAAAAATATAGTACTTTCATGACTATGTAATGAAAAATATAGGTTTCCATTTAAAAAACAGAACTTGACCTCGAAATATCCATGAAAGCATTGTTTAAGGTCGATAAAAAATAGCGTAGTTTAGTTTCCTTGATATAAATGGACGTTTATTTGAAACTTTTTTCATATAATGAACTGTTTTTGAGTTATAGGACTGTCTCAAGATAAAAAACTCACCCCGTATATAAAATTAAAGTTTTGTCTGTACAATGTACATTGCTCTAAATCACATCACATTTTTGTTGGACATGTTTGAAGCAAAGTTATGAACGAAAACACCCTCAACAAATTCCTGTATGTTTGTATGTATGTTTGTGTGGTTTCCGCGAAAAGTTGCTCACGAATCACATAAAAACGACTAAAGGGATTATTATGAAATTTCATATTTGGAACAGATGTCTTCTAACTTACGTTTATTGCTATATAACGTTTTGATATTTTGACCCCAAAAGAGGGTTTTGGGGGGCGCACGAATGGAAATTATCAAATAACTCCTAAATTATACTTACTTACTTACTAGCCAACGCCCACCCTTGGCTGTTGGGCCATTTGGCGACGCGCTGACCAGTATAGATGGGCCAACTCCTAAATTATTAATATAATACCCGTATATGTTATATCCGGCCCTCCCATAATTTTCAATGTTCACATGTGACCCTATCTCTAAAAAGTATGGGACCCCTAGTCTAAATCACCGGTACGCGGATCCCTGGAGCCCCTGAAACAATTGGCATCCACTTTACATACCCCAAATTTTCGCTTTTATTGCAAAAAATCAGAACTACCCCAAAACTTTCCAGATAAAAACACAATTTGGCTGGACTAACTTTCCTATATTCAAATTAAATAAATAGTCAATTTTCTTATCAATTATTTAATTTTAGATAACTATTCAAAATCTGGTCCGAATCGAATAAAGGGCTGAAATTTTAAAAACCATCCTTCTCTCTAATCTTTAGCCCGATTTTCAACCAAAATCTTTTTTTTTTTTTTTTTTTTTTTGGCTTTTCGGCCTTTCTAGCCATAAGCCCAATTACGATACTAGTTATTATTTTTTTAAAATTTGTCTCTACCCCCGGGGGTCAGATTTTAGCTGGCTGCCTCGAGTCGGATTCGAACCCGGGTCCCCTGGTTAGCTCGCTGTCACGCTACCGCCTAGCCTACCGACCCCCCCTCAACCAAAATCTAATAGATCTTAATCTAAATATAAAATATTTAAATATACAATTTAATTATGATACCTTCATTAGTTTTTGAGCTAGATCGTACAAAAAATATCACTGTTTTTAAAGCCATTTTTGAGCTTTTATAAAAAGGTTTTTTGTCGAAAGTATCGGATTATATTTTATTTAAAAGGATTAAGCTGGAGATAAATAGGAACCTCTCGAAACTATAATCCCAAATTAATTAAATGATATTTACACATAATTCTCTACTTATTTACATTAAGCAGAAGACACACACATTGATGAATTCTTTATAAAATTATAAATTAATAAAGAAGATGTGATTTTTATGCATTTGATATAATATCCCTGAGAGATTATCGGATTTTCAATTTAGACTGGCTAAAAAACAAAAAAACGAAAAAAAATAAAACGGGTTGTTCATCACTGTTCTAGCTGATTAATTGTGGCTATTTTTAAAGTCTGAGCTCTCCCCGTTCTTAAGCTACTGCGATTCTAGCAAAGATTTCAATAGACGCAATCTCACACACAGTATTGTAGAACCCATAGCTACTCAGGTACTCTTTTAATCTATTCAGAGAAAATCATAGATCAAAAGATGGTGTCATCTATTAATTCCGATGGAGTGGAATATTTTTAATTATATTGAGTAAAATATTTTACGCGTTTGCATATGTCAGAGAGGTTCGTATCCCGCAGGTGAGCCAGGTGGCCCGGATTGCTGTTACTGGCACTCGGGTTCGATTCCCGAGGGGGTGAAAAACAACCCCTCTGACATATAATTAAAAATATTCCACTCCATCGGAATTAATAGATGACACCATCTTTGATCTATGATTTTCTAGTAAATTTGAATCTATTACCATCGGCAAATTAATATCTTTCATATTAAATTAGGAAAAGTCATTCCATTGCCCTTCGAATTTTGAATTTCTTCAAAATTCGAAACACTCAACCACCTTTATTTAAATTATATGGCATGGCTATATGTTTAAATTTAGAATCACTATATCGCGAAATTTTACAAATTAAGATAACAATCTTTGAGTAAAATATTTTACGCGTTTGCATATGTCAGAGAGGTTCGTATCCCGCAGGTGTGGCCCGGATTGCTGTTACTGGCACTCGGGTTCGATTCCCGAGGGGGTGAAAAACAACCCCTCTGACATATAATAAAAAATATTCCACTCCATCAGAATTAATAGATGACACCATCTTTGATCTATGATTTTCTAGTAAATTTGAATCTATTACCATCGGCAAATTAATATCTTTCATATTAAATCTATTCAGAGATTGAAAAAAATATACTCGTATTATATAAAACTTTTTAAATATTTTAATTCAAAATGCTATAAAACATAGAAAATAATTTTTTCTTTAGTATCTGTAAACATTTTCATACTTTTTTATGGCTTCTAGCATATGACTAATTTGGCTTATTTTAAATAAATTTCTATACTCATATGAGAAGTCGGTCCTAGGTTGGTCGACACCCTGCTGCGAAGTTCTTTCATAGCACTTTCCCCCTCTATATTTTTTGAAGTTAATAGTGGCTAATTTTGTGTTATAAAAATAATACAAATATATTATTCTTATTAATAATTTAATTTAATATAAATCTTTATAGAATAGTAGGGTGATCCTTATTTTGGGTATTTTCGAATTTTTACGCTGACAAGGGCTCATATGGTTCGAAATAAATAAAAAAAATATCCCTTAAGTTTCAAGTCTCAATTATAGCCTGTGCCCCCAGCGATTCCCATCTTTTTTTGGTTAAAATAAAAATCATTTTTCAAAAATATTTACTTTTTCTGGTAAAAGGTTGAAACTTCCTTTAATATATCAAATTTTTTTACCTAAATCCGTGACATCAACCGAATGCCACTTTTATTCCATATCATAACGAGGGGACTTGCGTCGCAGAGCTTCTGGATATTATGGTAGACCAAAAGTGATTATAAATGAGAAAGAAAGAGATCTTATTCTATCATTTTCATCTATCTGAAGGTCACACTGTATCATTCTAATATAAGAAAATAGCATTTTAATTAAGAATTTTGTAGTTTAAAAGAAATTGTATGAAAAGATTCAATTTCTTCTCTCCGGAGCGAATCAACTAGAAATGGCGAAAAGTTTTATTTTTTTCTCATTAGATATTTATTCAAATCTATTGAAATTTCATATCTGTGTATTATTTTCATTTATCTTTTATATCCAATATTTATTATTGAAAAATTCGCATTTTAAAGGGTAGTTCATTTGAAGTCCAATTTGATAAAACGCTAATAACTCCATTGAAATTTTTTTTAAATTATTAAATTAATAGATATTATAAAACAATTAGTTATTAATAATTTACTTCAATTTTGAACGAAATCAGTACAGTACTTTTTGAGAAAATGGTCAAAAACCATCTGAACCGTCAAAAAAACGATGTTTTTTGAAAAAAGTTTAAAAAGTCATATGAAACTAAATGTTGACTTGTGACATGGAGGTTGAATTTTAAAATGTTTCTAAAACGGCCTTTCATAGACGGTTTCAGATGGTTTTTTACCTTTTTCTAAAAAGTACTCTACCGATTTTGTTCAAAATTGAATTAAATTATTAATAATTAATTGTTTTATAATATCTTTTAATTTCATAATTTTTAAAAAAAATTCAACGGAGTTATTAGCATTTTTTCAAATTGGACTTCAAATAAACTACCCTTTAAAATGCAATTTTCTAAAAATAAATATTTGCATATAAAAGATT
Organism: Forficula auricularia; assembly: GCA_024734495.1. Classification (NCBI taxonomy): domain Eukaryota; kingdom Metazoa; phylum Arthropoda; class Insecta; order Dermaptera; family Forficulidae; genus Forficula; species Forficula auricularia. The sequence continues at coordinate 30,416,489 of JALMQS010000099.1, forward strand.
AATGAAAATAATATAAGATATGAAATTTCAATAGATTTGAATAAATATCTAATGAGAAAAAAAATAAAACTTTTCGCCATTTCTAGTTGATTCGCTCACGGAGAGAAGAAATTGAATCTTTTAATACAATTTCTTTTAAACTACAAAATTCTTAATTAAAGTGCTATTTTCTTATATTAGAATGATACAGTAAACCTTCAGATAGATGAAAATGATAAAATAAGATCGCTTTCTTTCTCATTCATCAATTAATTCTTTTGCCCTACCATAATATAGAAAAGTGCAACGCAAGTCCGACCTCGCCATGAGATGGAATAAAAGTGCCATTCGGTTGATATCAGGGGTTTCGCTAAAATTTTTTGGTATATTACAGGAAACAACCCTTTACCAATAAAAGTAAGTATTTTTGAAAATTATTTTTATTTTAACAAAAAAAAAATTCCTGAACATTATTTTAAAATCTTCGTCTATCTTCTAAATTATTAGTCGTATAGAAATTAATTATTAAGATTTTTTGTAGTATATTTAAATCCCTAAACATTCTTTCATGTAACTTTTTGTAGGTCACTTGCTTTTGCTAGTATAAGAGATTAAATTTGAAATGAAGCATATTTAAACATGTTTGCCTAACCTTTTCAAATATACAACTTTGTATAATGACCTTTGTTAAAGTAAATTCAATTCTAAACTAAAATGTCTTTAAGAGTCAAAGCTCTACGATGAATAATTAAAAGTTATTGCAGTTGATAAAATTTAGTCTGAAAATTCAAACCCAATGTTTGTTCAAATAATTTTTTGAATTGGAAAAAAGGAATTTGGTTAATATCAGTGATTTTGCTAACAATCTTTGGGTTATTAAAGAAACAACCCTTTACCCTAAACCGAAAATATATGTGAAAAATCATTTTTATTTTCACAAAAAAATTCCTGAATATAAATTTAAAAACCTCGTCTATGCTCTAAATTCTAAATTATTGGTCAAATAATTTTTTGAATCGAAAAATGTGGAAATCGGTAGATGTCACGGCTTTCCCTGATGTCCCGTACAAGGAGGGATTCAAGTACATCTGTTGGTGCGAAATTTCTTTCTCATTTACAATTAATTAATAGTTTAAGTTCCTTTAAATTCGCCCCCAGTACGTCTGTGGATGTAGAGCTATCTTTTTCATCGTATTATATAAATCAATTTTTAGTGACCGTAGGCATAATAACGTAAAGATTCCTGGTGGAGCGACCGACGACAAATAGATTTTCTAAATAAGACGATCAAATGAATTTATCAGAATTTAATAGCTTATAAATAATCACGCAACACCGGCAAGCGTAAAATTTATATAGATGTTTGTTTAAAATGAATTTTTTATCCTGGTCCGAAAGATTGCTACGTGCTTTTTGATTTAAGACATAGCGGATGCATGAATTCAAAGCTATTTCTAGTCTTTTGCCCGATTTACTATCGAAGGGATTCGAAAAGATTATGTCGCACTACTGGAAAAATAATTTTTAAGAAAAAATAAAAACCGACTTCAAAAAATTAAATGCAACAAATAAAATACACTAAAAGGTATAAAATAATTATTATCTTATTTAGTTACAACTAAACGACGAAATATTAACATGAAATTACTTTTTGAACTCGGTACCAAACAAACTATACCTATAAGCGAGCGTACCCGCCAAACGTACTAAGTAAGATCCGTCGAGTGATTCATAAAAGGTATATGTTTGGCACCAACTTCAAAAAGTAATTTCATGTTAATATTTCGTCGTTTAGTTGTAACTAAATAAGATAATAATTATTTTATACCTTTTAGTGTATTTTATTTGTTGGATTTAATTTTTTGAAGTCGGTTTATATTTTCTCTTAAAATTATTTTTATTTTTCTCTTTTTAGTGATGTTATTAATAGTGATCATATCATTAAGACACCCCTTTCGGATAAAAAAAGAACCATCGAAATCGGTTCATAACCAAAGAGGTTAGGTCTAAACAAACCTAATAAAAAAGGTCTAATACCTATGAAAAAAAATGAAAAAAATGGGACCAATCAGAAGCTAGACTGGACCCAATGCAAAAAAACCTTTGAAAATCGGTTGTCAATTGGCGGAGATATGAGGTAACATAGGCACAAAAAAAAAAATTCATTCGAATAGAGAACCTCCTCCTTTTTTGAAGTCGGGGGTGCTAATAAAGACTTAGGTACTTAAATTGAGGCGAAGACTGAGATAAGAGAGTCGCTTCAGTGAGTGAAGTGCCCCATAAACACTACGGCTTATATTATTTGTTTGAATTTCCCAGGATAAATTATTAATTGGTTTTAGTGATATTTTATTGCGACGGAACATTCAACCAAGTTCACCGCACTAAATTATACTTTATTATACTAGGACTTTCATTATAAAATCATAGAACAGTTATATTTTCAAAAAAATTCTCTGGTCAAAGCCAGAAATCTGAAGAATGCTGTTTTAGGATGCTAGTTAATATGCCCTTGGCAAGGTGGGCCAATAATTGTAGAAAGTCTGGGCCAATGACTAGTAGTGGGGCCATTAGCTAGGTTTTGGAGAAATTTTTTGAACTCTGGGTCCTTTTAAAAAGATGGTTCCAGAATCTTACATTTTTTATTTTGAGTCAAAAGAACTGTACTTTTAGCAGTCATATAGAAATTTTTAAGTTGAATGTCTTTCGGGGCTTTCAGTAATTGAGTAAAAATAAGGTAAATTTGCTTAGGGGGGGGGGGCAATAGCTATGGACTTTACCCTAGGTAAAAGAGTGTTTTCACTTTTTGCACGATTTATTATTTAAATTAATGAAAAATAAGACTTATAATAAAAGCCAGAAATAAAAATAATTAAAATTACTAAAGTCATTTTTAGTTTCAAAAAGAAATCACCTGAAAAAAATACGTCAAAAAAAGTTTTTTTTTTCATCAATATTATTGCAATTGTTTTCTCCAACTAAATATTATATAGAATAATTTTATCGATAAAATTTATTTCTATAGTTGTGAATTGTATGATTTGGATATGACGTAAAAATCACTTGGTTAGCGGTTGAACTTTAGAGAATCCACCAGGTATATATTCTTCAATCATTTGACCTCATCGTAACCTCATATTTTCTAAATATAATCAAAATGTAATGCATATTAATTTAGTGTGGTATAGATATATTAGCATATTAGAATAATAATAATTACCAACGTTGTCAACAAGGTGAAGATATCGAAGGTGACCCTGACAGGCATAAAACAATGACCTTAGATGAGGCAAACAATATGTAGATTAATATTTACACATAGGTTATCTTAGGTCAGTCATCTTTTAAATGCGATTTTTTTGACGCAGTAATGGGAGGAGGGCCAAATTTATATGCATGAGTAAATATATGTATAATGAAAAAATCTTGTTCATAAAAGGGATAATATTTAAATAAAAAAAGTCAGTCAAAAAATATACAAAAATTTATTGCATTAGACTAAATTGCATGACCAAAACATTAATAATTATTTTAATTAAATAATATGTTAAAGAGATTTTATTATAGGTAGTAAATATTTTTGAAAAATTTACACTCTAATTTTATTTCCAAATATTTAGAAAAAATTCATAATTGTTCTACATTGAAAATATGGAATTACACAAAAATTTATGTCACAAAGCATAAGTTTTAGAAGCTCAGTCAAAAAGGTTAAAATAATATAGTTTGATAAGATTGGAAAAAAATAAATACTTTAATGAAAATTAGAATCTCAACAAAAATACATGTGCAAAAAGTCCAAGTTCGACTAATAAAAACCTTTGCCGAAAAGTAGTGAGATCTATCAAGCTGTCAAGTTCAACATCATCAATTTAATAAATGGGTCGAGAATATAGTAACTTCATTTAAAACGAATGTTTTTCATTTCACATGTCCATCTATATTTATTGATTTCACATTTTTAGTTGAAATTATTTTCCTAAAACTTGCCTTTTACGCATTAAATTATTATTATTGTTTGACAGGGTCTCCACCTCTCCAAAGTAACATAATTCATGACATACATAACAATGCGTAAAAGCCAAGTTTTACCAAAATAATTTCAACTAAAGATTCGAAATCAATAAATATAGATGTACATGTGAAATGGTAAACATAAGTTTTAATTGAAGCTACTATATTCTCGACACATTTAATAAATTGATGATATTGAACTTGGCAGCACATTAGATCTCACTACTTTTTTGGAAAACGTTTTTTATTAATTGAACTTGGACTTTTCTTACACAAGTGTTTTTGTTGAGATTTCAGTTCTTTTTGTAAGTTGGATGGGAATTTAGCCTGCAAGATTCACGCCTTTATTTTAAAGGATGATGAAGATATTTTTCGATTTCTCACTTTATTAGAGATTCATGTTATTACACTATGTCAAATTTTAGCATTTTATTGCATTTGAATTTCTACTTGATGATAATTTATATTATAAACTTCACTCCTTCATTTAAGATGCTTAGGCAGGAAACGTTTCTTTATTAAATTTTCTTCTTTGTTAACCCAAGCTCTGCCAGTATGTCAAATTTCATCATTTTACAGTCATTCTATTTTTACTATAATAATTAATATATACAATTTTTGATTAGATAGTTTCGCCTTAAAGTTATGCAACCGATATGTCTCAGAATCGTATCATTTATAGACCATATAGGCAATCCTATACAGTTTTTCCTCTGTGAGGAAATCTGCAGCAAGGAAAATAGTCTACTTATTCAGGTCCAAGCGATTTTTCACGCAGCTTCTCACCCTCTATAAGACCCAAATCCGCCCCTATCTCGAAAACGGATCGCATCTGTGGAGAGGGACCTCCAAACAGAGTGCCACCCTGGATGCAATTGGAATTTTAATTTTCCGGCAATAACCAAATTTTATTTCCTCATGTGAGACCCGTGCGTAAAAATTTCCATTCATATTTCAAATAAAATAGTTATTTCTTCATTAAGCTTCAGTTACCTAATTAGAATTTCTTTTGTCTGTAATTATGTTCGATTAATGTAATTTATTCAAAATACGAATTTTCTAAATTACATAGCATTCCCAATAATCTCTTTATTATTATATTAAATTATTTTTCTTGTTGTTAGGAATAAAGAAATGTACTGCGGGATGATTCCGCCGTTATTCTGCAATACATAGAAATATTAAACGCCTTTAAATGTCTTAAAATGCTCTTTAATATTCTAATTTCAATTAGTGGGAATATTTAAAATACCATTCGTTGTAATGCGAATGCCTTTACGAATGAATTGGATTATTATAATTATTATTGCTAGTAGAGGAATTTCCATTTATCCGTTTTAGGCCTCTCTCGTTCCGTAAAACTTTTTATTTATTTTTTTATTTATAATGATAGTAAGTTTCACTTCCGTTTCTTGTTTCTGAGAGCTCTGCAGCTACTGTGAAATTTTCAATTAAATGAACCATATATGTTGCAGTAAAAACCCGTTTTTTAGTAATAATGGATTCTTACTAGTTAAAAAGGGTTTCACTGAATTGTGGCAACTAGAATTTACTGATGTTGGTTGAGTTTGGTCCAAAGGTCTAGAATCTTCATTTTTGACCTTCCGCCTCATTTTGCGTGTTTATTTTCAAAAAATTTTAAACGAAAATGTCAAAAATTACATCCTCATTAGAGGCAAAGTTGTAGTTGTTTTCGTTTAAAAAATGAGGCGGAAGACCAAAATAGAAGATTCTAGACCTTTGAACCAAACTCAACCAACAATTAATAAATTCTAGTTACCACAAAGCTATGTGGGTTTTAAATAAATGTTTTAAGATCTTTTTTATTTATTATAATTTCGATTATTTGGTTATAAGAATTGGAGATTTACGTTATTCCGGTATTAATCATATTATCAGAATTTAACCAAATTCATAAGGTACCATCCCTAAGGTACCCTCTTTCCAATAAAAAAAGAATCATTAAAATCGGTTGATAAACAAAGAAGTTATGCCTGAACAAACATATCAAAAAAGGCCCAATACCAATGAAAAAAAAACGAGATCAATCGGAAGCTAGACTGAACCCAATGCAAAAAAATCATCAAAATCGGTTCACAATTGGCGAAGATATGAGGTAACATATACACAAAAAAAGAAAAAAAATTCAGTCGAATAGAGAACCTCCTCCTTTTTTGAAGTCGGCTAAAAATATAAATTATAAAGTACTTTGAACACCGAGCTATGCTCGGCAATGCATGTGTTTGTTTTTTATTTAATCAACCATTTGTTTTATTTTGATTCAACCACCTGTTAATAATTAGTTTCATGAAAAATCTTATAAAAAATTTTTTTTCCAAAAGTGAGCCTGGTATTAAATCGATTTTTCCATGTCTTCAGTAATTGTTGTGTTATTTTTGTTAAAGAATATTTAATATTTATATAGATGTCTCATATTTAGTTAATTTTATACAAGTTTCTCTGTTCAGGTTATAAGCTTAGTCACTGAGCTTATCAATGACAATCTTTTATCAGGCAGCCAGGGCTGCCCTCTTTTGGGTGTAATATGAACTGATATATCACACCTTCCTTTTGAGTATAATATTTTGGTACAAATATATACAGTTTATTTAGGTCTTAAGGTTTTTCCAGAACGGGTCTTCATCTGGCCTTCTTCTGGTCTGGGCGCCGTGTCCGTTCTCTCAGGTGGGCTGCGTTTTTGTGGAGACAAATCTTGAGTTCTTCTTCTTCTAAGATGTATAGAGTTCCTCCTAAGCTTGTTCCCATTTTTATCTTTAACTAGATAAGATCTTGGTTCAGGAAGGGTTTTAATGATGTGACCTTCTATCCATAAGTCTTTGTCTTTTATATATATTGGGTCATTCATTTTGAACTCTTCTTTCTTTTTAGAAGTCCTATCATGAAAGACCTTACTTTTTATTTTTAATTCCTCCATCCTGGTTCTCAGGTCTTCATCTGGTGTAGAGGGAAGAAGTAGTTCAGCGCTCGTCGGGATCTTCGTTCTTAGCAGACGTCCCATTAGGAGTTGGCTTGGCGAATACTTGAGACCGGTTAATGGAGTAGCTCTATATTCTAACAAAGCGCTGTGGATGTCTCCTCCTGAGTTGATTGATTTTTTTATCAAGTTTTTTGCAATACCCACTCCCTTTTCTGATAGTCCGTTTGATCTTGGGTAATAGGGACTTGATGTTTTTATTTGAAATCCCCATGAAATAGCAAACTTTTTCATTTCTTCACTATTAAAAGGGTTATTATCACATCGGATGATTTCTGGGATGCCGAAGTTGCTAAAAAGAATTTTTAGTTTTTAATTATTTCTGGGGCGGATTTGTTTTGAATATTTATAATTTCCAGCCATCTTGAATAATAGTCTTCGACTGCTAAAAATGTTTTATTTTTATATTCGCCAATATCCATACCAATTTTTTGAAACGGGTATAGAGGAATATCTGATGGAATGAGAGGCTCTTTTGTATTATTGTTCTGGAATGTTTGGCACACGGAACATTTTCCTATATAATCAGCAATTTCAGTAGCCATTCTTGGCCAATACATTATTGTTCGGATTCTTGAGACAGTTTTATTTATTCCGAGATGTGCTTGAGAATGTATTTTTTCAATCATTCTTTTTCTTAAAATATCTGGAATTACTATTCTGGCATCATAGAAAATTAGTTCATCTTTTACGAACAGTTCATCTCTTAAATCATAGTAGACTTTTAAATCGGGAGGTAATAATTTCCTGTTTGCCCCAATCCAACCTTCATTGATGTGTTCTTTTAGGCTAATAAATAATGCATCATTAGCTGTGGCATTTATTAAAATGTCGAGATCTTCCTTAGGTATAGGTAAATATTCTTCTAGCGATATAGTGTGGACGATTTTTGTCATGTCGACATCTTCAGGTCCGTCTTCTTTAAGGTGGCATCTTGACAACATGTCGGCTATATACATTTGAGAGCCTGGAATATACTTCAGAGTAAAATCGTATTTTAAAATTTTTAATTGCATTCTTTGTAATCTAGCTGAATTTTTGTATATATCATTTTTAACTATTTTTAAAAGGGGTTTATGATCTGTGTGAATCGTTACGTTGTCATGGCCGTATATATAATTGTGACACCTGTTAATAGAAAAACAGATACTAAGCATTTCTTTTTCTATTTGACTATATCTGACTTCTGCGTTATTTAGACTACGAGAAGCAAATGCGACTGGTTGACCATTTTGCAACAAGCAACAGCCTAATCCATCTTTACTTGCATCACATTGAATGGTGACTTCTTCGTTAGGAGCGAAGATTTTTAATGTTGGAGAATTAGTTACCAGTTGTTTTATATTTTCAAAAGCATCTTGTTGTTTGGATGTCCATTTCCAAGGTGTTCGTTTTTTAAGTAGCTCTCTTAGTGGAGCAGTGTTCTTTGAAAAATCAGGTATAAATTTATTAATAAAATTTACGGCCCCTATAAAGCTTTGTATTTCTTTTACACAAGTAGGAGCTTTAATTTCTTTAATTGCTTTGATTTTTGCAGGGTCTGCTTTTATTCCTTGTGAAGAAAAAATAAGTCCCATAAAATGTACTTCTCCAAGTTTATATTGTAATTTAGTTTTATTAAATTTCACATTAAAATTTCGAGCGCGCTGTACCACAGCTTCTAAATTTTTATCATGTTCCTTCTCATTGGATCCAGTTATTATCAGGTCATCGAAGAGGACTTGGACACCTTCTAGATCGCCAAATATTTTAGTATTTTCCCTATGAAAAATTTCAGGGAAACTAGATAACCCATATGGCATTCTTTTATAAGAGAATCGCCCAAATGGTGTATTCATTGTACATAATTTAACGGAATTTTCTTCAAGTTCGATCTGATGAAATCCTTCTTTCATATCTAAAACGGTAAAAATTTGTTTTCCTCCTAGGTTGGCAGTTAGCTCTTCTTGAGTTGGGATGCTAAAATGTTCTCGTTTTAGATATTTGTTTAAAGGAATTGGATTTAAACAAAGTCGAACGGCTCCATCCTTTTTTTCTATTATTACAATGTCATGAACCCATTCTGTTGGCTCATCCATTTTTTGAATTATATCTAACTTTAATAACCGATCGATTTCTATTTTTAACTTTTTCTTTAGAATTTCAGGTAAGCGACGTGCTGGTCTTACAACTGGAATTGCATCGTCCCTTAAATTAATTTTTAATTTAAATGGAAGTTTTCCAATGCCAGAAAATAAATCATTATTTTTTTCAATAAAGTCATTTCCTTGTTCATTTTTAAAATTAAATTTTAATTTATTATCATTATTTATAGGAGAACTTTCAAATTTTTTATTTTCAATTTTTACGGTGTTATCATCAGTATTAATTTGATTATCATTATTATATTCGGTTTCATTTTTAATAGTATTTTCATTAAAAACCTTTTTGTTATCACTAAGCGTATAAAGCCTTTTTAGAAAACCGAATTCTACACATGAATCAGCTCCAAGTATTGGTGATGAGTCATTCTCTACTATAATAAAATCAAGATTTTTATTTTTATTTTTGTATGAACATTTTAAGTTCATTTCACCAATAGGTTTGGTTGTAAAGCCTCCGTATGATTTGATACGTATTTTAGTCTTAATAATTTTAGATTTGTTAATTTTTAGTTTATTAAATATTTTTAATGGTAAAATATTAACATCACTGGCAGTGTCGAGTTTAAATTTAATAGGAATTTTATTAATAGATATAGATTCTTTCCACAAATCTTCATTTTTATTTTTATTAATAGAAAAGGTATTATAGTCTATTACCCTTTCAACACTATCACATTCAAAATCTACTGATTCAGATGATGAAGAATTTTCGATTTCGTTTACATTTTGGCTGTTTTTTAAATGAAAACACCATTTTTTAAAGTGATTTAATTTGTTACAAAAACTGCATCTCCGCCCATATGCCGGGCATGCCATTCTTTTGTGCTTTGTTCCACATTTTTTGCAATTGTATAGTTTATCATTATTAAAAGTATCCATCGTATTATTATAATTTTCCATTTTAACATTTCTATCATCTCTTTTAAATTTTGTTAAATTTTTTGGTTTAAATCGATTATTATTTATTTGTTTAGTTCTAGTATAATTAACCTCCTTATTATCACATTCATTATTATCATTAATGTTGAATAAATCTTCTCTGTATTGTTTAGCTAACTCAGCAGCTTTGCATGTTTGAAATATATCTTCCAAAGAAAGTTCCTTGGTCTCTTTTAATAATGTTTGTTGGACTTCTTTATCGTTGATATTAGCAATGATATGGTCTTTAATCATTCTTTCAGAATATGATTTTTTACACGTGGGACCAGAACAAATAAAATTACATTTTGCAGCTTGAGATTTTAATTCAGTTAAATAAGTTTCAAAGGATTGACCAGAATTGTGTTTCAACCTATTGAATTTATATGTTTCTATGGCATAATTAATGTTTGGAATGCAATACTTATCGAATAGTAGTATAGTTTTTTCCAACGTATCCTTTTCTTCTGAGAACGTATTGAAGACATCAACAGCATCTTCCCCCATATGAGTCAGAAGAATGGCAATTTTCATATCTTCATCTTTGGATTTTGATTTTCCAGTTGCCTTCATGTTCAGAAGAAACATTCCTTTCCATTTTATCCATATTTGAGGCAAGGTTTTATCGAAGATGATTGGTTTTAGTCTGAATTGCGTATTTTCCATTTTTGTTCGATTTCGGTTTTTTCACCTGACACCATGTGTTATTTAAATAAAACAATATTTAATATTTATATAGATGTGTTTATTGCAATAATTTTATAAAGGTTTCCTTGTTGAGGTTATGTTTAATACTGAGCTTATCAATGACAATCTTTTATCAGGCGAAAATTGAGACCTGGTTATGTAAAATATATTTTTAATTAAATTCTAGATTATTTTTTATTCTATTAAATAAATAAGGTTCTTTATAAAAAGAATTATAAAACGTTTATTAATAATTCTAACGTTTAGGTAGAACAAAATATGTTAAAAACCACAATCACAACACTTCTTCAAGGCATTCGAGAACAATGAATTAACCCAACTCATTGTCTGTCTGGGTACTAAAAGTAAAAGGGAAACTTTTTTTAAAACTTCAAGATTGCAATTTTTCTATCTGAAATAATTAATTTGATTACGAAAAAACCCATCGAATACAATTTTGTCGAAGTTGAACCGTGACAGATGGAATTGTCGCCCCAAAACCCCATAACCCGTGAATTTCATCAAAATCGTTAGAGCCGTTTTCAAAATAGAACTAAGATACAAACAAATATATAAACCAACAATTTTTGCTCGTTTAATAAGAGTAGATATGTAGATTGGAATATTTGTGAGACTAATAGTTTAATATATTCTCTAATCGTATGTTTATCATTTCAAAACGTTGGTATAAAATTAAAATGTTTATCTTTTAGGAAAATACAAGAGAAATTAATCAAAAAAAAAAAAAAACCCAAACGTGTAGGTATTGATAAATGAAGGGGTCCGGCAATTTTCAAATTTAACCGCGAAAGAGGGTTGGGAGTCGTCGAAATGTTGGATGATCAATACTTGAAATTGAATTCAATTGTAACCAATCGTGCTTTTATTTTTATTCATGAGAATATATGTATTTTTAATTTACTTTAGAAGACTTTATTTTCTACTTTTTAGTATAGTTTTTTAA